>PVJN01000027.1:0-389120 GCA_004026805.1 Lasiurus borealis
AGGGTCTGTCTCCTGCCCACTCACAAAAGCCAGTGGCACAATCAGCAATCTGTCCTCTGCGCATGCCGTGCGAGCCCCCAGCCTTCTGATCTTTTGTGACTCCCTAGATTTTCATGCACCTCTCCCTTTTCACAATCCAAACTCCCCCTGTATGAGTTTTGGCTGGATCTGGGGTTTAGTGTAGTGGGATAAGGGGTTCAATGCCTTTGAGAGTCTCCGTTTCCCTCCTGCCAGAGAAAAATCAGCCAGGTACTCCAGCACCCGTTCTCCCCATGGGCGCGTCTCTGTACCTCAGCTTTTTGCAGCTCCTCTGGGTCTCTGTGAGCCCCTCTCTTTTCCTCTAGTTGTAGAATTTCCACTCAGCCAGCTTTCCTGTGGTTCTGGATGATGTCCGTTCTGTCTTTTAGTTGTAGTTTTGAAATTGTTGTGGGAGGCAGCACTGTATGTGTTTACCTATTCTGCCATCTTAGATTCTCTCTCAGTTCCTTCATTTTTTATAGTTGTTTAGTATGCCATTGTGTAGATGTACCACAGTTTTTTAATCTGCTCATCTGTTGATGTCCACTTAGGCTGTTTCCAAATCTTAGCTATTGCAAATTGTGCTGCTATGAGCAAAGGGGTGCTTATATCCTTTCTGACTAATGTTTTTGGTTTCTTGGGATATATTCCCAGAAGTGGTATTACTGAGTTAAATGAAAGTTTCATTTTGATTTTTTTGAGGAAATGCCATACTGTTTTCCACAGTGGCTACACCAGTCTGTATTCCCACCAACAGTGAACAAGGGTTCCTTTTTCTTTGCATCCTCACTGGCATTTGTCTTTTGTTGATTTGTTGATAATAGCCATTCTGACAGGTGGGAGATGATACCTCATTGTTGTTTTGATTTGCATCTCTTGGATGATAAGTGACTTTGAGCTTGTTTTCATATATCTCTCTGTCTTCTGTATATCCTCTTTTGAAAAGTGTTTATTGAGGTCCTATGTCAATTTTTCTTTAATAGATTGTCTGTCTTCCTTTTGTTAAGTTGTATGAGCTCTCAATAAATTTTGGAAATTAAACCATATTGGATATAACATTGGCAAATATGTTTTTCCATGAAGTGGGTTTTCTTGTTGTTTTATTGGTGGTTTCTTTTGCTGTGCATAAGCTTTATATTTTGATGTAGTACCATTTGTTTATTTTCTCCTTAGTTTCCATTGCCCTGGGAGCTGTATTGGTAAAGATATTGCTATGACATATGTCTGATATTTTGCTGCTTGTGGAGTCTTCTAAGATTTTTATGGCTTCCTGTCTTACATTTAAGTCCTTTAACTATTTTGATATATTGTAACAAACTTCCATTTAAAATGATAAATTTCAATATGCTAGAAGTAGTATTTCTAATCCTAGTTTTGTTGTTAATTAGTTTTGTTACTTTAATTACAAAATTTAATATTACTATACCTCACTTTACTCATTTTCATTTTTTTTTCTGTAAAACGATGGAGTTGAACTTTTTAATAACATATTTGTTCAGTTAATGTGTCCCAGTCTCTGGGATAGGGCATTTGTATACATTATCTAATTTACTTTTCATAACAACCCTTATGAGACGGTATGGCAATTATTTATTTGCATTTTTTCCCAAGAACCCTTGAGTTACCTGAATTATAATGTCAAGTAACTTGCTGCACATCAAAAAGCTCACTCTATAATGCTTTCCCCCTCTGAAATGGTATAGTGCTCTATCTATCTTTTTAAGATTTAACATTTAGCCTATAGTTTTAAAAAAAGTTTTAATCATTTACACTATAAAATTTATGAATAGAATAAATATTCATAAATAATCTGTATATTGGACTAGCAAGTGCTTTTACTATTATCTTCAAGAAGAGAACAAGAGAATCTCCTTACTGATTCATTTTGTAAAATGTTAAGTCATTGTCCTTCATGAAGAGGGAAAAAGGATGTATTTAAAAATCCAGGGACACTATTCAAATTCATTGCATCCCAGGTGTGTGTAATTGAGCTGCCTCAAGATCAATCTGAAACTGCCTGGGATACAGAAAATCAATAACTACTTCCAAACTCAGGTCTTCTAGTTTAGGAATCTATAAGAGCAAAATCTCAAGTTCCTTCTGTGGAGCAAATCTAAATCTCCATAACAAATCATGGAAGTGAATTCCATAAAGCAGGGACTCCCTAAATATTTTACTTTTTACAAAAAGTTTAGGGAGACTCTGTTGAGAAAATGGCTTTACTTTGATATTTTCTGAACTGTTGAGTGACACTGAATGAGTCACTATTAATTTTAGATGCTCCATTTAAAATCAGATTTTAAAAACAAGGTCTTTTTCCAAGATTGTCATTCTCATGTTTCTTTAAAAAATACTTTAAAATATCTATATTTATAAAAGCCCAGAGACTGTTATGGCAGAAGGACCAGAATGACTGATCGTTATGATGTGCACTGCAGGCAACCAGCCAGATCTGGGTCCCAATCGCCACTTCCTCACCCGACCCCCCCGCCCGACCCAGCCCCCAACACCTTTGTTGTGAGCCTTTTTCTGAGCCAAATTAATAAATGCCCACTGATTTGATTAGTGAGTCAACATTCAGGTTGAGTCACCTACTCTTTAGTAAATCTGGCTAGAGGAAGAGAGGAAGAAGGAAGAGGTGGGTGGGAAGGAGGAAGGGGTAGAGGAAGGAGGTGGTAACTGACATAGCAGCTCAAAGATAGGAGCCCTAAATGTCCTAATGAATTCACCATGCCAAAATCAAAAGCACATGAATGAAGTCAAGGAGTGATGGGAAAACCCAGGTTCATTCTCAGAAATAGAAATCAAATTAAGAGAATCACACCAACCATAGAGGGAGTGCCCTCCCCCCCAACAACCCTGCTCCCAATTGGCCCCTTACACCCTGATTGGGGGAGGGTCTGGCCAGCCAACCACTCATGGCCCCTTTCCACAGCTGGCCCTGCCCCCAATTGGCTCCTCCAAAATGATTGGGATCAAACTGGCTGTCCAACTTGCAGTGGTCCCACCCCAGCTGGCTGAGGCCAGATGGGTCACCCATCAGGGAAGGCTAGCTGGACCCCACCCAGGCAAAAATTTGTGCAGCAGGGCCTTTAGTTATCTAATAATAATTTAAAAGATTGCAATAATAAAATCATTTTTCATGAAAAATAATTTACTTTTATCATACTCTAACATTGAAATTATGCATAATAATGTAACCTTTATCTTTTTATATTTTCCTAATATTTATATTTATTGTTTTAATCTTTATTTTTGAAAGTATGTGGTACCTCGAGATACAAGTGCCCTAACATACAAGATTTTTGAAATACAAGCTAGCAATTTTTTGCTTTGAAATATGAGCAACATTTGAGATACGAGAAATTGCATGCACACGACCCACTAGTTTACCGAGACTCCAGGACTTGAGTGTCTCAGTTTCCCACGCCTCAGTCAGTGTGCTTGTTTACCTCTTTGTCGAAGCATCTTTTGTGCGTTTACATACTTTATCACATTTCTTTTTATAACCATGGGTCCAAAGAAAGCGAGTGGAAAGGTCAGTGCTCAGAAGAGGATGATGTCTATTGAATTAAAGCGTGATATCATAGAAAAATATGAGCAAGGTGTGCCAGTGGCTGATTTGGTGAAGCAGTATGGGCATAGTACTTCAATGATATGCACTGTGCTTAAACAGAAGGAGTCCATAAAGGGTATAAAGCCAGCTAAGGGCCTTACAATAATTTCTAAGCTCCGTAGCTCCATGAAAAGATAGAGAATCTACTGATGGTGTGGGTGGCAGAGAAGCAGCTTAAAGGAGAGACATTAACACAGAGCATCATATGCAAGAAGGCGCGAGCGATTTACAGTGATTTGCTGGAGCAGACCCCGCGCACTTCCTCGGACAAAGCATCGAAAGACTCATTTACAGCCAGTAGAGACTGGTTTGATAACTTCAAGAAAAGGTCCAGCATTCACTCCATCATCAGGCATGGTGAGGCAGCAAGTTCGGATGTGAAGGCAGCTGAGGATTACCTCAAAACTTTTTCCAAACCGATAGCAGCCAAACGATATATCCCCCAGCAAGTTTTCAACTGTGAAGAGACAGGGCTTTTCTGGAAGAAGATGCCGAATAGGACTTCTATAACGGCAGAGGAGAAGTCCACGCCAGGCCACAAACCCATGAAGGATAGGCTAACTCTCGCACTGTCCGCCAATGCGAGTGGCGACTGCAAGATCAAGCCTCTGCTGGTATACCATTCGGAAAAACCCAGAGTCTTTAAGTCACATAAGATTTTAAAAGATAAACTGCAAGTTATGTAGAGGGAATGGGTCACCAGGCAGTTCTTTGTGGAGTGGATAAACCTGTTTTTGGCCCTTCTGTTAAGAAATATCTACAGGAAAACAACCTCACCATGCAAGCCCTCCTCGTCCTCGACAATGCTCCTGCTCACCCACCAAACCTCGAAGATGAACTCCTGGAAGAGTTCAAGTTTATCAAGGTTGTCTACCTACGTCCCAACACCACTCCTATCCTGCAGCCCATGGATCAGGAAGTGATTTCTAATTTTAAAAAGTTATACATCAAGCACCTGTTCCGGCGCTGCTTTGAGGTGACGGAGAACACAAACCTCACCCTTTGAGAATTCTGGAAGAACCACTTTAACATAGCGATATGTCTCAGAATTATTGATCAGGCCTGGCTGGGTGTTACAATGACGACTTTGACCTCTGCATGGAAGAAGCTGTGGCCTGAGGCCATAGCTGAAAGGACCTTTGAAGGATTCAAATCCGAGGTGCCAGTGGAACTGGGAGGAGATAGTGTCTCTGGGAAAATCCATGGACCTGGAGGTGGATTAGAGAGATGTGAATGAGCTCATCGAGGAGCACTCTCTGGAACTCACCACGGAGGAGTTACAAGAGTTGCAGTCTCAACAACATGAGGAAATTCTCCAAGAAATTGGTTTAGAGGAGGAGCCAGAGTGGAGGAGATCTCTAGAAGTGAGATAAAGGAGATCTTAGGAATGTGGGAGAGGGTGTCACACTTCGTGGGAAAGAAACACCCTGAAAAAGTTGCTACTGGTCGTGAATCGGAGCTGTTCAATGAAAATTGCCTCACCCATTTCAGAAACATTCTGAAAGGGAGGAAGAGGCAAACCTCATTGGACACGTTTTTTTTTGTTTTTTTTTTTAAATTGGCCAAAAATGCAAAGACCAGTAGCAATTAAGTTCAGTGAAGATTAGTTAAGTTACATTCAGTTTAGGGATAAAGTGTAGCATTAAGAGTGTCATGAGTAGGTAAATACACTTTAGAAAACCAGTTTATTCCTTTACATTCTTTTTTATTATGTTTTTATACAATATTTGTCATTTATAAATACATTTTTCTTATTCAAAAACACGTAACAAGAACAACTGAGGTGGCATTTTGGGGGCTGGAACCGATTAACGGCATTTCAATTGATTTCAATGGGGAAATTTGCTTTGAGATATGAGCAACTTGATATATGAGCAAGGTTGTGGAACGAATTAAACTCATATCTCGAGGTACCACTGTATTATATATGTCCTCTTTTGCAACTGTTGACCTTTGTTAGCCTGCCTTCACCCTCCAATCCCAGGCCTTCACTACCCTATTGTCTGTGTTCATGAATTATGCATACAATATCTTTGGTTGATCACTTCCCACCAACCCACCTATCCAGCCATTCCTCTGAAGTTTGACACTCTGTTCCATGCTTTTAATTCTCTGGATATATTTCTGTTCATCAGTTTATGTTGTTGATTAGATTCTACATATGAGTAAGATCATGTGATATTTATCTTTCTCTGAATGACTTATTTTGCTTAGCATAATGCTCTCCAGGTCTATCCATGCTATTGCATATAGTAATAGTTCTTTCTTTTCATAGCTGCATAGTATTCCATTATGTATATTTACCACCATTTTTTATTCTGTTCATTTGATGAAAGGCACTTCGCCTGCTTCTAGATGTTAGTTATTATAAATAGTGCTGCTATGAACATAGTGGTGCATATATTCTTTCTGATTGGTGTTTCTTAGAATATATTCCTAGAAGTAGGGTCACTAGGACAAATGGAAGTTCCATTTTAAATTTTGTAACTCCATGCTGTTTTCCACTGAGACTGTACCAGTTTGCATTCCTACCAGAAGTGTACTAGGGTTCCCTTTTCTCCACATCCTCACCAACACTTGTCCTTTGTTTATTTCTTGATGATAGCCATTCTGATAAATGTGATGTGGTACCTCATTGTCGTTTTGATTTGCATACCTCGGATTATTAATGACTTTGAGCATTTTTACATATTTCTTTGGGCCTTCTGTATGTCCATTTCAGAGAAATGTCTATTTAGGTCCTTTGCCCATTAAAAAAAAAAAAAAGGTGTGTGTGTGTGTTTATTTCAGAGAGGAAGAGAAGGAAGAGAGAGATAGAAATATCAATTATGAGAGAGAATCATTGATTGCATGCCTCCTGCACACCGCACACTGGGAATTGAGTATGCAACCCAGGTATGTATCCTTGACCAGAATTGAATCCAGGACACTTCAGTCTTCAGGTCGATGCTCTATCCATTGATCCAAATAAGCTAGGGCTGCCCATTTTTTAATTGGATTTTTCATCTTCCTTTTGTTAAGTTGTATGAGTTATATATACATTTTGGAGGTTAACCCTTTATTGATATATCATTGGCAAATATTTCCCCCCTTGCAATGGGATCTCTTGTTGTTTAGTTGATGATTTCTTTTATTGTTCAGAAATTTTTTATTGTGATGTAGCCCTATTTGTTTATTTTCTCCTTAATTTCTATTTTTCAAGGAAATGTATTGTTAAACAAATGTCTGAGATTTTTGCTGCCAATGTGTTCCTCTTAGTTTTTTTTTTTTATGGTTTCAAGTCTTATTTTTAAGTCTTTTACCCATTTTGAGTTTATTTTTGTGCATGGTGTAAATTAATAGTCATTTCTGTCCAATTTTTGTAACTTCATTTATTGAAAAAACTGTCTTTACTACATTGTATGCTCTTGCCCTCTTTGTGAAATATTGAGTAAAGTGGCTTGAATCAAATTCTTAGTTCTCTGTTCTATTCCATTGGTCTGTATGCCTGTTCTTGTGACAGTACCAGGTTGTTTTGAGTACAGTGGCTTTGTAGTATAACTTGATATCTGGTATTGTGATTCCCCCAAGTTTGTTTTCCTTTCCCAACATAGCTGGGGCTATTCAAGGTCATTTTTAATTCCATATAAATTTTTGAAGAGTTTGTTTTAGGTTTGTTGAATATATCATTGGTATTTCAATAGGAATGGTCATGAATCTGTTGATTGCTGTGGGTAGAATGGACATTAATTCTACCAATCCAAGAATATCATACATTCTTCCACTTGTGTATATCGTGTATATCTTCTAATTTTTTCAATTTCCTGTACTTTTCTGAGTGCAGGTATTTTACCTCTTTGGTTAATTTTATGCCTAAGTTTCTTAAAATTTTATTGCAAGGGCAAATGGGATTTTTTTTTAACTTTCTCTTTCTGATAATTCATTATTGGTGTGTAAAAATGCCATTGATTTCTGGGTGTTAATTTTGTATCCTGCTACATTTCTGAATTCATTTTTTAAATCTGAGTTTTTGGTGGAGTCTTTAGAGTTTTCTATGTATAGTATCATATCACCTGTGAATAATAATAGCTTGACTTTCCCTTTTGCAATTCTGATGCATTTTATTTCTTCTTGACTGATCACTATGGATAGCACTTCCAGTTCTATGTTGAAAGGGAGTGGTAAAAGTGGGCATTCCTGTCTTGTTTCTATTCTTATGAAAATGGTTTTAGTTTTTGCCCATTGAGTATAGGTATGTCTTATAAGGCTTCTATATGTTAAGGTGTGATCTGTATATTATCACTTTGCAAAGAAATTTTATCAAAAAACTTGTTAGATTTTGTTAAAGGATTTGTCTGCATCAATTAATATCATGCAATTTTTATCTTGCAATCTGATAATGTGCTATATCACATTTATTGATTTGTGGATATTGTACCAGCCTTGCACCCATGAAATAAATCCAATTTGGTCATGGTGTACAATCTTTTTAATGTATTGCAGGATCTGACTTGCTAACATTTTGTTGAGGATTTTAGCATTTATACTTATCTGGGATATTGGTCTATAATACTTTATATTTGTAGTATCTTTAATTTGTTCTGGTATTAGGGAACTGCTGGCCTCATAAACAGAGTTTGGAAGTTTTTTCTTCCTCTTGAATTTTTTTGGGATAGCTTGATCATTTTTTGAAAGATAGGTGTTCATTTATATTTGAATATTTGGTAAAAGTCCCCTGTAAAGCCTTCTATACTAGGGCTTTTGTTTACTGAAGTATTTTGTTATTACTGATTCAATTTCTCAGTAGTTGTAGTCCTATTCAGGTTTTTCTGATTCTTCCTGCTTGAGTTTTGGAAAGTTGTATTTTGGAGGGAATATGTCCATTTGGTCAATATTGTCCAACTTGTTGCAATATAATTTTTCATAGTATTTTTATGAGCCTTTGTATTTCTGTGGGATCAATTGTTACTGCAAGTCTTTTGTTTTCTGATTATTTTGGAGGTGTGCTCTATTTCAAGGAAACAGCTTTTGATTTTACTGATTTTTAAAAAAATATATTTTATTGATTTTTTATAGAGAGGAAAGGAAAGAGAAAGTCAGAAACATCAATGGGAGAGAGACATCGGTCAGCCTCCTCCTGCACGCCCCACAGTGGAGATGTGCCTGCAAGCAAGGTACATGCCCCCAACCAGAATCAAACCTGGGACCTTTCAGTCCGCAAGTCGACACTCTATCCATTGAGCCAAACCGGTCATGGCTGATTTTTTTTTTTTTTTTTGCTATAGTATTTTTTTGGACTCTGTTATTTATTTCCATTCTAATCTTTATTATTTCCTTCATTCCATTAACTTTGGGATTTTCTTGTTCTCTTTCTAATTATTTAAATTGTAGGGTTAGATAACTTATTACCATTTTTTAAAAAATATATTTTATTGATTTTTTTTAACAGAGAGAAAGGGAAAGAAATAGAAACATCAATAAGAGAGAAACTGATCAGCTGTCTCCTGTACACCCCCAACTGGGGATGTGCCTGCAACCAAAGTACATGCCCTTGCCTAGAATCAAGCCTGGGACCCTTCAGTCTGCAGGCCAATACTCTATCCACTGAGCCAAATCAATTAGGGTAGTTTTTTTGTTTTGTTTGTTTATTTGTTTGTTTGTTTTGAAGTAGGACTGTAGTGCTATGCACTTCCCTTTCAGGATAGCTTTCATTACACCCTACAGATTTTGGATTATTGTATTTTCATTGACCTTTGTTTTCAGGGTGATTTTTTATTTCTTATTTCATCTCTTTGGTAATCCATTAATTGTTTAATAGCATGCTATGTAGCCTCCATATGTTTGATTGTTTTTGAGTGTTTTGATTTTAGTTGATATCTAAATGTATGCCTTTGTGATCTGAGAAGATGGTTGATATGATTTCAATCTTGTTGGATATATAGAGACTTAACCTGTCTCCTAACATGTAGTTTATTTTTGATAATATCCTATGTGCACTTGAGAAGAATGTATATTCTGTAACTTTAGGTTAAAAAGTTCTGAGGATGTCACTTAGTTTCATGTAATCTAGTGAGTCATTTTAGGATTGCTCTTTCCTTGTAGATTTTTTGGCTAGAAGATTTATGAAGTGCTGTCAATGGTGTATTAAAGTCCTCTACTATGATTGTGTTGCGGTTGATCTCTGGATATTTTCCAATATTTTTTTTTAATGTATTTGGATTTCCTTTTATTAGCTGCATATATGTTTACCAGAATAATAGCTTCTTGTTGTATTGATCCCTTTAGTATTATGAAGTGGCTTTTATTATCTCATTATGGCCTTCACTTTGAGGTCTGTTTTGTCAGATATAAGTATTGCTAACCCAGCTTTTATTTCATTTCTGCCGGGAACCAAACATTGTTCTCACTAAATGGAAGTAAACAGGAGACCAGAAGGCTGGTCAACCTTAATTGCTCTGAAAGGTCAGAGCTAATCACTCACTGTTTAGTTGAAACATTGTTAGCTAAAGCAGCCTCTACCTGTTTGTTTCATGTTAATTTCTGTTTTGTTATTTCCTGCCTAAAGGCTAGGGTTGTGTCCCAAAGCCTTAATAAAAGGGATAAAAAGGCCAGAGCAAGTGGTAGTTCTTTCCACTAAAGCAGTGGTTCTTAACCTTCGTAATGCCGCGACCCTTTAAGACAGCTCCTCATGTGGTGGTGACCCCCAACCATAAAATTATTTCTGTAGCTACTTCATAACTGTAATTTTGTTACTGTTATGAACTGTAATGTAAATATCTGATATGCAGGATGTATTTTTGTTGTTACAAATTGAACATAATTAAAGCATAGTGATTAATCACAAAAACAATATGTAATTATATATTGTGAAATATTTATTTCTAATTTCAAATAAATGAAATTTTGTCTTGAATTGTGCTATAGCATGGATAACAGTCTTAATATGACAACAGCAAGCTACATTGCTACATTTTGCTACACCGAGGAGCAGTGTGTTGTTTCCTAAGACCATGGGAAATAGGTGTTTTCCCCTGGTCTTAGGCAACCCCTGTGAAAGGGTTGTTTGACCCCCAAAGGGATTGCGACCCACAGGTTGAGAACCACTGCACTAGAAGAAGGCTCCCATCTGGCCCCCCAATATCTCTAAATTAATATTTTCTAGTCTCTTTTTTCATTTGCGTGTGGCCTCCTTCAGAACCCGAACCCTGAACCAGGAACCCTTAACTCGCGGGATGTGGAAAGGGGCTCCCACACATTTCCATCTGCCTAAAGAATTTTTATTCCATCCCTTCACTTCCAATCTTTTTGATTCCTTTGTTCTGTGGTGGGTCTGAAATAGATGTCAGATATATGCATCATTTTTTTTTCTTATCCATTTGTCTATCCTATGCCTTTTGATTGGAGCTTTTAATCCATTTATATTTAAGTTACTATTGTTAGCTACTTATTTGTTGCCATTTTTATTCTTCATAGCTGTGTTCCTCCCTTTCTTCCTATTTCTTCTTAAAACAGTCCCTTTAGAATTTCTTGCATTTGCTAGCTTATTAGTAATAAACTCCTGTAGATACACACACACACACACACACATACACACACACAACATCTGAGTTCATCTTGCATTTTGAATGATAGCTTTGCTGGATAGAGTAATCTTGGATTTAGTCCATTGCTTTTCATTACTTTGTATACTTCATAGCACTCCCTTCTGGCCTGATGTGTTTTTCTTGAGAAATAAGCTGATAGTTTTATGGGAACTACCTTGTAGATAAATTTGTCTCTATTTTGTAGTCTTAAAGGTCTTTTCATTGTCTTTGAAATTTTAATTATGTATCCTGGTGTGGAGCTTTTTGAGTTCATCTTGTCTTAGATTCTCTGTACTTCTTGGACTTGTGTGAATTATTTCCTTCCAAAGTCAGGACATTTTTCTGTCATTATTTCTTCAAACAGGTTGTCCTATTTGTGAATCCTTTGTTCTGAGGTGGGTCTGAAATAGATGGCAGGTATATGGGTCCTTGCTCAGCTTCTTCTCATTCTGTCACCTTTATTATGTGGATGTTGCTTCATTTCAGGATTTCCCAAAGCTCCTTAAACTCTCCTGATGCTTTTTAATTTTTTCCCCAATTGCTTTTCTGATTAGGTGTTGTTTTTTTCACCCTGTCTTTTTTTATTATTGTTTAAAGTATTACATAGTCTCCTTTTTTTCCCTAATTGACCCCCCCACCCTCTTGCACTCACAAATGCAGCTCCACATGACTCTAGTGTTTGTGTCCATTGGTTATTATAACATGCATGCATACAAGACCTTTGGTTAATCTCTCACATCCCTCCCCTTCCCATTGTCACTGAATCTATTTTTGTTCATCAGTTTATGTTGATCATTATGTCCCACATATGAGTGAGATCATGTGATATTTATCTTTATCTGACTGGCTTATTTAGCTTAGCATAATGCTCGCCAGTTCATTCCATGATATTGCAAATGGTAAAAGTTCCTTCTTTTTATAGCACTGTAGTATTCCATTGTGTAGATATACCTCTGTTTTTAATCCACTCATCTGCTGATGGGCACTTAGGCTATTTCTTAGCTATTGCAAATTGTGCTGCTATGAATGTAGGGCGAGATTGGTCTAATGGGAGTTCCATTTTTAGCTTTTTGAGGAAACTCCATACTGTTTTCCACAGTGACTGCACCAGTCTGCATTCCCACCAGCAGTGCCTGAGGGTTACTTTTGCTCCACATCCTCATAAGCATTTGTTGTTTGTTGATTTGTTGATGATAGGTGTGAGATGGTACCTCATTGTTGTTTTGATTTGCATCTCTTGCTTAATTTGAGCATGTTTCTGTATATCTCTCAGCTTTCCAATGTCCTCTTTCAAAAAGTGTCTATTTAGTTCCTTTGTCCATTTTTTAAATTGGATTGTTTATCTTCCTTTTGTTAAATTGTATCAGTTCCCTGTAATTTTGGAGATTAAACCTTTATCTGAGATAATATTGGCAAATATGTTCTCCCATGCAGTGGGCTTTCTTGTTGTTTTACTGATCGTTTTTCAGAAGCTTTTTATTTTGATGTAGTCCCATTTGTTTATTTTTTTATAAGTTAGGTTATTATTGATAGGTGCATGTTTTTCACCATTTTAATTCTTTATGTCTGTGCTCTTTCTTCTCTTTCTATTTCTTATTTTAACAGCAGTTCCTTTAGCATTTTTTGCATTGATAGTTTGGTGGTAATAAACTTTCTTAATCCTTTTTTGTCTGTGAAGCTCCTGATTCCACCTTCAATTTTTAATGTTATCCTTGATGGGTATAGTATTCTTGGTTAAGTCCCTTGCTTTGCATTACTTTGTATATTTCATTTCATTCCCTTCTGGCCTGATGTGTTTCTGTTGAGAAGTCAGTTGATAATCCAATGGGAAATCCCTTATAGGTAACTTTCAGTCTCTTTCTGGCAGCTTTTAAGATTCTTACTTTGTCATTGGTGTTTGCCAATTTAATTATTATGTGTATTGGGATATATTCCGATAAGTGAAATTACTGGGTCAAATGGGAGTTCTATTTTTATCTTTTTGAAGAAACTCCATACTGTCTTTTTCATTTTATCTTGTTTGGGACTCTGTGTGCATCTTGGACTTGTGTGAGTTTTTTTGTCCGTATATCAGGGAAGTATTGTGTCATTATCTCTTCAAACAGATTTTCTATTTCTTGCTCAGTTGCCTCTCCTTCTGGCACTCTATTATGTGAATGTTGTTTTGTTTCATGTTGTCCCAAAGCTCCCTTAGGTTCTCCTTATGTTTGTTAAAGTTTTTTTTTTTTAATTTTGCTTTTGTTTTTTTCCTATTGCTGTCCTGCTTGGGTGTTTTCTTCTACCTTGTCTTCTAGCTCACTGATGCAGTTCTCAGCTATTTCTAGCCTACTAGTGATGCTTTCTATTGTGTTCTTTATTAGAGTTATGTCTTTATTAATTTCTTCTCAGTTCTTCATCATTTCATCTTGATTCTTACACATTTTTGAATTTGTTTTCCATCCTTTTCATCATCCTTCTTACCATTGCTCTGAATTCTTTCTTGGACAAATTGTTACCACCATTATATTTACTCCCTTTTCCAGGGATTCCTTCTTTTTCTTTTATATGGGGGCTGTTTCTTTGTCTCCCCATTTTTGGTCCTCTCAGCATGTCTAGTTATGTGGCTCACTCTCTACTGCACTGACCAAAAGGCATAAAATACAATTTGATAAGACACAACACAAAGGGAACAAAACACAAATGTGTTCATCATACCAATAACCCCAAATAAAGGTGACCACCAGAGAAAAGAGAATTAGGGGAGAGAAAAGAGTGCAATAATGATATTGAGAAAAGGAAAAAAAAGGTGAGATTGAAAAGAAAAAGAAAAAAAATGAAGGGGAAAGTAATATAAGTGGAGAAAATTCCACAAAAACAACAACTAATACAAAAAATGCAAACAATGAACATAAAGAAAAAAAGAAGGAGAGCTGAATCTAAAGAGGCAGAGCATATTTTCAGAAGATAAGGTAAAGAATTGAATGAATGGGGAAATGGCCACAATTTAGTATATAGGAAGTAGAAAGAAAATGAGTGTATAAGAAGAAAAGTAAAACAAAATACTCAAAAATAATTATAATTATTAAAAAATAATAAATATATATATTTTAAGATATGTGTATAAAATAATATATATACATATATATTACCCCTTCTTTATTTTTTTAAATATATTTTATTGATTTTTTACAGAGAGGAAGGGAGAGAGATAGAAAGTCAGAAACATTGATGAGAGAGAGACACTGATCAGCCGCCTCCTGCACTCCCCACAGTGGAGATGTGCCCGAAAGCAAGGTACATGCCCCCAACTGGAATCGAACCTGGGACCCTTCAGTCCGTAGGCCAACGCTCTATCCACTGAGCCAAACCGGTCTCAGCGCCCCTTCTTTAATCTAGCTATTTATATATTCATTTTGGAAAAGGAGAATAGAGAACAGATAAGCCTGAGTTTGGTGAGTGAAACTAATTAAGCTATTAGCAGAAGAAGAGAACAAGCAAGGAGAGGAAAAACTAAAGAATAAAATAAAGTAAAAACAAAAATAACAAACTAATACACAATCAAAACAGCAACAACAACCAGAAAAAATAATTAGCTAGCAAAGGAAGAGAACAGAGAAGGGTGTATGGACTTGAAGCAGGGGAGAGGAAATTAGATATATGAGTAAGCCAACAGAGACTACTATAATAATAATGCATTAATAAAGTAGATAAAGAAGAGCAATTTTTAACAAGGAGTAAAAAGAAAGGAGAGAGAAAAACTAAAGCTGGAAAAGAAGGGGAACAGTATAAAAATGTAGAAGTGAGGAAGAAAGGGTTGACATAAAGACAAAAATAAGGTTGAGTAACATAATGATAAAAAATAAAAATGGAATGTAGAACACTAATTCAAAAAATAAAAAGTAAAAAAATGAAAGGTTAAAAATAATAATAAATAATAATAAAATAAAGAAAAAAGAAATTTATTTTTATTTTTATTTTTTTTTAATTTCTTAAGTAAAAAATGAAGTAGTGAAGTTCATTTGCTTCAGCTTGGTTTTAATGTCCCATGGGGCTGGTTTAAGACCTCTCTCTACTGTTCTGTCTGCCACATCTCAGTTTCTTGTTAGGTAGTCAGCACCATTTGAAGTTCCCAGCAATCCACCACTCCTCTGTGTCATATACCACAAACTTGGTTTCAAGCAGGTGGGGTCAATCTTCCCACTTTGTTTTTCTGCCTTCTTTAAGTCATATTTACACACACATCTATTTCTGACATGGTCTTTAGGTGGTAGTGTTTCTGTATTAGTTACTAGAGCCAAATGGCCCCTCAACCCAGTCCCAAGGGCTCTCTGGGGGTATTTAGAATCTTGATTTCCCTGCCCAAACTCAAGGCTTTGGTATGGCTGCACTGCTAGGAAGGGTATGGTCTTCAGGAGAAAAATGGCTGTTCAGGGTTGGAGGGATCATACTGTTCCAAACAGGCTTCCTGATTGCCTCTCCCTCTTTTCTTCCCCAGCTTCCACAAAACCACCTTCCCCTGCCTCAGTGAGTATTTGTAATTGAAAGATCCTATGCACTGAGTTTAGCAAATAAAAGCGAGGAAAATATAAACACAGAACAACTGCCCACTGCACATCTCTCTCCCTGCAGCACTGTATGGCCAGTGCAAAACTTTAGGATGCCTTTCTGGGTGCACCCTCCACGGTTTGTGGGCTTATTCTAGAGCCCCCCACTTCCAGCAGCCCTGTGGACCCCCTTCCACATTCTATTGCTGCACTGTCCTCAAGGGCTGCAAATTTGGTGTAGCACAGTCGCCCTCTGAGACTCTAGTCCTATTTGCACACATTTCTCCCTCCAGCGCAGATCTCCTATTCCACCTCTCTCCAGGCGACCTGTGACCTTTCTGTCCATAGATTGTCTCACCAACTGTGTTTAATTCACCAATTCCTGGTGGATGTTATTAGATTCAGCTGTTTCTTCTATCCACTCCATGAGAAGGCACAGGATCTGTCTATTTGGCTGCCACCTTGTCTTCCCCAGGACAAACTTTTAGGAACCTGTGGCCAGGGAGACTGGAGCCTCATTGTTTGTGGGTTTACAGCCAAGGCTGCAGGTCCCTGGCTGGTATGGCTGTAGGGTCCTGGGTGGGGTCTTAGATCTCCCATAGTGGAGGTGAGACTGGGTTCCCAGTCACAGCCACTCTCCCCTTCAAGATGGTGTGGTCTCTGCGGCAGAACTGGCCATCCAAGAAAGATTGCAGCAGTAGTAGAGGCTGCCCAGCTAGGGGAATCTGGTCTGCCAGCCCCAACAGTCCTTTGGAATACAGTTGTCCCTCACTCACACATACTCACACACCCGATAGGTCCATGCATTCCCCTTTTGCTCTCTCACTCACTCACACTCTCTTCCTCACTGCCATCCTGTTGACCGCATTTGGACTTCTTTACCCTGTATTTTAACTTGCTTATTTGATCCTCAGCTTCTAGTAGTCTACTGTTGTACTTTATTGTACAATCTTCCATTGTGTACTTTATTGTAGCTCTGTCATTCTTTTTTCTCTTTTTAAAAAAATGTATTTTATTGATTTTGTACAGAGAGGAAGGGAGAGGGATAGAAAGTCATAAACATCGATGAGAGAGAAACATTGATCAGCCACCTCCTGCATGCAAGCAGGTACATACCCCCAGCCAGAAATGAACCTGGAACCTTTCAGTCCACAGGCCGATGCTCTATCCACTGACCCAAACCGATCTCAGCCTTTTTTCCCTCTTTATTCTTAGCTGTGTATTTCTCATTTAGCTCCTTATAATTCTCATTGAGTTGCTTTCAATTCTCAGACAGATGTTTGAACATCCTTATAACCATTACTTTGAATCTTTATCTAAAAAAATTACTTGCTTCCATTTCATTTAGTTCCTTTTATGGATATTCCTCCTTTTGTTTCCTTTGGAGATTATTTCTTTATCTCCCCATTTTATGCTGTTCCTTTTTATTTGTTTCTATGTCTTAATTCAAACTGCTATGGCACCTAGATTTTTTGGGGGGATCCTATGCAGTAGGCGTTTTGTGGGACCTGGTGTTGCAATCTCTCAGATCTCCTGAGCTGAGTGTTGTAGGAAAGCCCCCTACTTAAGTTATTTGGGTTGCCCTAATGTAGTTGGGTCTTGAATTTTATTATCCCATTTGTGAATGGAGTCTCCTCATAGGTTGTCTGCCTATGTGGCTCAGCCCCAAACTTGCTGTGCAAGCTATTATGGATTTGCTTGGTTTCCTAGCTATTGTGGTGAAGGTTGCCTGCAAGATCCCACTGGTTTGCAACTCACTGCAGGGTCCTAAAACCACAACTGGGATTGTGTGTGACTCTGTGACTCTCAGTGGGGTCCTGGAACCCACAGCAGGGGTTCTTTGGAGGTTCACACTGGCATGCAGCTTTCTGTGTGAGTCAGGGGTGGTGTCCAAGGCAAGTCTGGGTGGTGGTGAGGCTGCGCTCCTAACCATTGCTGCTCCCCACATCAAATTTGTTTGGTTTCCCATAATGTCTCATTGATTAATTAAAAGTTGGAATTGAATGTGCTAAGAGCATATTAAAACAAAAACAAACACAAACAAACAAAAAGCACCAAGAACAAACATTGAATTTTGTGACCTTCCAGAAAACACCAATCATTTTTCTGAGTAAAATATATTTTCTCCTTTCTCAACAAAGTAGTTTCTTAGTGTGCCAACTAAAGAACTCCACCTGGGCCCAGCTGGTGTTGCTCACTGGTGAGCATTGACCTGTGAACCAAGAGGTCATGGTTTGATTCCTGTTCAGGGCACAAGCTCAAGTTGCTGGCTGGGTTCCTAACTGAATTCCCAATAGAATGCATGTAGGAGGCAGCTGATTGATATTTCTATCTCCCTATTTCTTTCTCTACAAAATCAATAAAAACATAATTTAAAAAAATAATAAAGAACTCCATTTGAGAATCCATTGTTGAAATTTGTGACATAATAAATCCCAATCCTACTTTATGCTAATGGCCGACAACCCCACATTGTCCTGTGTAGGGAATGGTGGCAGGAGTATTCTGGCACTGCTTCCTCTGTGGTGCCCTAGACACTTTGTTCACAGAACCAATTTTAAATCCACATGGCCTAGCTGAGATAAATCTTTATGAAAGGCAAAGAAAACAAAATAAGCAATACACACAATAGGATAGTGGGCAGTGACAGTATAATATTATGCAAGAACACTATCATACTTTTTGAAGGCTTATCTTTCTCTGATTCTTCACCTGCATTTATATGATATTGGTAAGATATTGTGTATTAAAAAAAAATATCTGAAAGACATGGGACACCTTGAATACTATTATCTTACTTTCTATTTTCTGTGTTTTTAAAGAATAACTGATTATAGAATTTCCTCCTCATTTAGTCTTTCTTCAATTCTCCTCAAAATTGCCCACAGTATGCATTACTATGAGAGTTGTATACATCTCCATGTGGTGTTCTGTGTGTTATGTGTTCTAGTTTTATTCTGTGTTCTAGTACAGGATGGAGTGGATAAAAATTTTCTACGGAGAACAGAATCACAACTGTCAGAGGGATTAGGGCTGGATAAAATAGGTGAGGGGGTTAAGCAAAAATAAAACAAAAAAACAAAAAAATACTTCATTGACAGACAACAGTATGACAATTACCAGAAGGGAATGGGGATAAGGGAATAAATGGTGATGGAAGTAGATTTGATTTGGAATACTGAACACACAATACAATGCAATGATGATTTATTATTGAATTGCACACTTGAAAACTACATAATTTTATTAATTAATGTCACCCCAATAAATTCAATACAAATTTTAAAGAGTAAATATCTATACAATGAACTTATAGTTGCCATGATTATCTGGTCCTTTTTTAAAAATATATTTTATTGATTTTTTTACAGAGAGGAAGGGAGAGAGATAGAAAGTCAGAAACATCGATGAGAGAGAGACATCGATCAGCCACCTCCTGCACACCCCACAGTGGAGATGTGCCAGCAACCAGGATACATGCCCCCGACCGGAATTGAACCTGGGACCTTTCAGTCTGCAAGCCGACACTCTATCCACTGAGCCAAACCAATCTTGGCTATGTGGTTCTTTTTATTAGTCAGTTAAAATTGTTTGATTCTAAACAATAAGATCTTTAAACAATGCTTTTTGGAAGTCAAAGTACATTTTTATTGATGCATAGACTTGGACAAAAAGGAAAGAGAAAGCTATTTTTATTCATTAAACTTTCCTTAAATCACTTCAAACATCTACCTCTAGTTTTCTGATTCACAGCAAATATTTCTACATGATAGTTGTTTCATTTGACATATACTGGTTTATTATTTTGAATACACCTTTCTACTTTTTATGTTCACTGTAAGTTCCTACAAAAGTGGACACAGACTTATATATAAAAACCCCTCACTGCCTGAATTGAATTTCCTCATCTATGAAATTAGAAAATTAATAGGGTTGTTGTGAGGTTTGAAAATTATAACATATACTAAGTGCTGGGTTCAGTTTCTGGAACAAATTAGGTGATGAATAACTACTTTTGAACAAATACGATTAAAGAAATATATTGAAATAGCATTGTGACCCCTGCTGCTTTTATACCACTTCTATTCTTTAGTTGATAATTATGCTGATTTCCTTGTGTATGTGTGAGTTTAACATGTTAAAATGAAATCACACAATTATTTTTACATTTGCATGTTTTTAATAGTAGAAAGTATTAGAGCACTTTTGTAATGAGGCTTATAGGATTTTTTTTAATGTTTCTTTATGCCTGGAAGTAAAGAAAGTGCATCAGATAATCTGAGAGGTCTGCTTGCTTCATAGTATTAAAATAAAATAAAATAACAAAAACCTTTTTTTTCTTTCTTTCTTGGAGAGAATGAAGTCAAATGTGGATGATGAAATATCTAATTTTTATTGCCATAAGTACATGTATTACTTTAATTAAAACTAAAATTCTGAAATCATTTTTTATTAACTGGACTGAAATTTCTTAATTAAATAATTTTTCTCCTGAGTTTCGTTTTCTAATAAAAGGGGAATATCTTTTTTAAAGGTGATGCTATCTTTTAAGAAATACATTTATAATGGGAATAAAAATGATCCTCTAATGAAGAGTTTTAAAACATGGTGTAGTAGAATCACATATATGGTATCAGTTATGGTATGTGCCATAACCGCAACCCTATTTTACAAATTTTATTCTATCACAACTACTCCTGATTGATAGAATTACATTTCCTCATGTGATGCTACAAACTGACTTAATGCCAAACAAGATATACTTATATTGGCAAGATATCACAGTGATTAAGAGTAAATTCAGGAGAAATCTTTTGTACAATAGCACCATTAATACATGAATGGTGAAGAGACTTATTGAAAAGGGGTGTCTAGTTTTGTTATGTGTTCTAGAAAAACTTTGGTTTTAATGAGCTATAGTTCTAGCTACTAGAATGTCTTCTCTGAAATATAATATGTCATTTATTAGATTCCTCCGCACATGGATTATCTCACCTAACTCAAGAAAATGTATGAGGTTACACATAAGAGTGTATCCTACAATAAATCCTAAATTTGACTTTAGTTAGATACTTTCAAAAGACTGTTATTTTTATACACTATATTAATTAAAAACATGTTATTAAATATTTTTTAAAACATTGCCATAACATTTGGGCAGCACATATATTTATGCTTTCAAAACAAAAATTTAGGAAAAAACTATAATTCTTCCAAATATTTTTAGTTTATATTAAATTATTTAAGTATTTCAAGTTTAAAATTTTTAGTTTTTACAAGTGTATATAAATATAAAGAAACCCATCTTCTAAAATATTATTCTTTATTCTTCTTTTATTTGCTTTTTAACAACACAGAGTACCTTGGAGTCTAAATTATCTTAATTAAATGTGATTAAAATAGATTGCTTTATTTGTTAATTAACAGTTAGCAGTACTACAGTAAGCATCATTATTTCTTTTATAGGAATTTGTTATATTTTTTACATTATTTATATAAATCTCATTTACTATTATTGTAATTCCCTTGAATTTCAACCTACTCTGTGTTTCCAATCCATGTTTCTTTACCTCCAAATGAATGCTTTAGAAGATTTTGAGAAAATACTACATACAGGTATTGGACATACTTGTGTTTGAAATATTGTTTGAATATAATCAATATTCCAAAGACTTGCATTGCAATTTAGATCAGCAATCTGTTAGAAATCTAGGTCTCTTCAGTCTTGGACTTATAGTTAATACACCTTTCCCCATATTCCATTTTAGGTCAAAGATCATGTCATTGGCCTGATATAGGCTACATAGGACTTCTGGACTCCAGGGACCAGCAGGACTGCAATGGTGATGAAGAAGAATCGCTTCATCATTGATTTCATATTAAGAATTATATACCTCATAACTTTCTCTTGTATTTCTGCATTTGTGCTTCTTATAGAAATTCCTCTGATTTGATTTATTCTATTTATACTAAAAACAGGTGAGCACTTGTAAAGCATATAATAAAATTCTTGCCTTGAAGCCATTTATTGACTTTTTCATGAAATAATGCTTACATGCACAAAGCTCTTGGGGAATAGTATAGTCTTTTCACTGATCTTGTTGCCACCTATCTCTTATTGTCTGGATCATTTTTTTCATTCTTCCCACAAAATTTATCTTCTTAAATACACCTTTCTTCCTGTCATTTCTCTCTTCAGAAGCCTTCAGTCATTCTGCAATGCCTGAAGCAGTTACTCCCTTGAGTGTTACAAGGGATTATAAATCCATGTAGATACCACACACTGATGGCACACTAAATAAATACCTTGCACAAATAGTACCTCTACATTCCAAAAAATGTAAGGTGCTGTTAGTTAAAAATTAATTTCAAATATTGCTAGATTTTTAAGTTTTAGAAATTACACATATTTCTCAATAGCCCATCCTAATATATTTGAGCTTTTATTTTGTGCCAGTAGGCTTTGTGTAGAGTGATCTCATTTATTCCTACACACACACACACATACACACACACACACACACACATTCAAACACATGCCTACACTGACATGCAAACATACATAAGAATGAGAAATATGATTGCTATCTTTAATTTGCAGCTGACAAGGTAAATTAAGAGAAGACATGCACAAAGTCACATGTCTTGTAAGTAATAAATTGGGATTTGAACCCAAAAATTTCATCCCAGCTATGAATACTTTTAATCACATAACTAACATTGCTACTATTTTACTGGGGTCGAGGCAATATTTTGTTATTAAAAATATTCTTATACTTGAAAAGACTATAGAAAATTAAGCACTTAATTACTCATAGTATAGTATCAAAGGGTATGTTATAATAATTTTCCAAATTGTGTTCCAAATAGTGTTATTTCAAATATTAATAAAGGTGCAATAAGAGTTGTTTTATAGCCATTTAATTCTATTAAAAAATCCTGCAATATTTATTTCCACAGTAGAGATCCACAATCTATGTCAGTATATTACATTCCCTGAGAAGTGCAGCATGAATAAAACTGTTCACCATTTCCCTATTTCAGGATTTTCTTAACTAGTTTGAGCACAGTAAATTTATTAATATTTTGTTAAATAGTAATGGTAGAAAGTTGGGGCGTGGGAGACAAGAATCCAAAAGATTAAGTTTCTAGTTTTACTTTCCAAAAGGACCCCAAATTTAATCTTGATCATACCTCATTTTTACATCTGTGCTTTTCTTCACTCTGCTAGCCCCTCAATGTATTCTTCACTCCCCATTAAAAATTTGCCATTGTTTAAGGTCCTGCTGACTTTCCACATTTTTCTGGAAAATTTGACAAAGAACTCTCCAACTCTTTTTTTTTTTTTAACTTAATATGCAAAGAATCACACATTGCCTTTGATATTTCTTAGAATTTTTGTTTCTGCTTTATCACACAAGTCATAGTGATAGGCTCTGTATGCAAGTATGGATGCTTCTACTTATAAATTTTGACTCCACCATTTTGATCATAGTAGTCACCCAAATATTTACTCTTGTATTGGTGAATGTAACCAAATATTATTTGATATTAAAGCAATTTAAATTTTGTGTGGCAAGGGAAAGAAAGTTTTATATAAGAAATAAAAGTACAAATTGATTGTTACAGAACAATCATGGGATGTAAAGTACAGCATAAGGAGTATAGTCAATAATATTCTAATTACTAGGCTTGGTGCTAAATGGATGTGGATTTATAGAGATGATCATATGTTAAGTTATGTAATATCTGGGTACTAGGTGTGCAAAAAATATATAACAAGCAAAAAAAAAAAGGTAACTAATTTGGTCATTAGATCTAAACCGGGTTAACATTTTTCACCTAACCTTTTGACTGGATTTGATGAAATTATCTTGAATAAATATTCTCTTCGGGTTGCTTGGTAGGGGAAGGTGCTGTCTTTTGTCTGTATTAGTCAATTATTCTAGAATCATGTGCTCACAAACAAACCTAAACCTCAAAGGCTATCAAGAAAATGGTTTGTTTCTCCTGAGTAAGCAGTGTTTCTACTATAGTTCTTTGCTATTTGGAGACTAAAGAAATAGCCCTTATCTGGGGCACTGCATGTGTTGTGCTCAGGGAAGAGAAATTACTGTTACTAAGTGACAGATCTGAAAGCTTCTACTCAGAATTGGCATAGCACTACAGATCACATTCTGTGGCCAAGCTTGATATGAATGAGATGATGAAAACAATTATTTCACAAGAAAAGAAAGGGAACATTTAAAACAACACAACCTGCCACAATAACCCAATTTAGACTTAAGTGATTGTTTTTAATGTTTGTTTCATTTAAAAGAAGTTGGGTGAATGTATTTTCTGTATAATAAATGGTGCATATAAAAGCCAAATAGAGATATATTTCCAAGTTATTTAATTCAAAACATGGAAACACTGATGCAAATGAACTGATACAGAGGGTTAAACTATTTTGCCTAAAAGCTTTCTTTTAAGGCTAAGTGGTAATTTAGCAGTACCACATATTTATTCCTGCTTCTGTCCATTACTGTGATAGGTCAGGTATGGTGGAATTAACAATTCTGTAGGTTTGTCCTCAGTGGATAGAGCATTGTCCCACAAACTGAGGGGTCCCAGGTTCAATTCTGATCAAGGGCATATATGTTGGTTACAGGTTCAATCCCAGCTCAGGTCAGGGCATCTGTGGAAAGAAACCTATTGATGTGTCTCTCTCACATCGATATTTCTCTCTGTGTGTCTCTCCCCCTTCCCTCCACTTTCTCTTTTAAAAAAATCAAAGAAAAAATATCTTTAGATAAGGATTAACAAAAATAAATTAAAAAATAATTCTGTAGATTGGTATTCATTTTAAATGAACTATATATTTTTGGTAGAGTTACTGGTGAGAATATCTAAAATAATAAAAAGGTAATATGTTAATTAGACTGGACAGCTGGATGATCTTCTGGACATCCTTCCAGATGACTTTTTAGATGAAGCTTGGGCTGCAAGGACCAAGCTCCTTGCATGAATTTTGTGCATCAAGCCTCTAGTTTATTATAAAAATAAATAATAATTGTTTGAAGTAAAATATTTAAATTAAATAAAATATTGATTAGTAAGGCAGTTATTCTATAGAAAGCCCACAACTGTTTTTTCATAATGTGCAAACACACACACACACACACACACACACACACATATTCAAGATTTATTTATGTTGTATATGTATACAACCTGGAAGTTTACATATGCTATCTCCTAGTGATATTTTGGGTAAAAACTAAAACTAAGAATGTTTAGAAAGGTGCTTTAATAATGACACTGAAAGATGGTGAGAAGGTGGAATTTTAAAATATGTTACTTTTAAACACAGAACAGATAAGAAATAGTGTGGAAATAGTTTCATAAGTCAGTGTTAGATGAATTGACTTGGTGTGACATTAATCATCCAACAGACCAATTAGAAAATATGGAAGGTGGAGATGTACATGTAAATAATAAGAGGATAGCATTAGCATTTTTAAACTCAAGGCAATTGCATTAGCTCAAGTATTCCCAAGTATCACTTATTTAGAGAAATTACCATGGCTTCTTTAATGTTAACAATAACTTAAAAAATTAATATTAGCCACTAGTTAGCTCTGTGACCATGCCAATTTATTTTACTCAGACATCTCACGTGTGAAATAAAAATAATGTTTTATTTTGAAGTATTATTAATACTAATAGGTTTAGATAAATACTTAATAATACTCTTAGTTTTTCCTAGTAGTATTAATATAATTTTTACTTCACACATATTCCAAAAAGTAATTTTATAAAAATTTATTAAGACCTCTTAATATATTTCAGGTATAAATAACAAAGTGTTTATCTTTTTAAAAAGCAATAGTAGATTGTAGTCATAAATTTGAATAGATATTATCAATTGATAATTACTTATTAGTATTTTACATACTGATCTATCATCCATGACTTTTTGAAAATAATTTAAAGTCATTCTTAAAATTGCACATAACACAAATCATTTAAAATTAAATTATGCAATGGATATTTAGGTTATACATTGAATGTATATTAGGTAAACTCTTCTACACTAAAACCAGTTGATTTTTTTTCACATAATATATATTCAGAAATGTCTCAAGCATAAATGCTGCTAGAATTAAATAGAAGTATAATGGCCTCTCAAAAATTATTTACTTATAAAGATGAAAATAATACATGCTTATTTTTCTAAAATCAATTTCCCTCTGCTCTGAATTCAATGATAGCAGCATTTTACTGATTTCATTTGTCTTGCTGCGTGAAGTCTTTTGACTTTAGTAATAGAAATAAAACCCAATTGGGCATGACAACTAACTTGATATGAGTGTAAATCAGCCTAGAAAATGTGAAAAAAGCTTGATATTTTTTTGTTGTTTAATTGAATGACATGTAGTTTTAGGTTATTTTTTTATTCAATTTTATTTTTGCTTCAAATAAATTTCTACTCACCCACAATTATTGAATATTTTTTAGTAAACATATTTTATTTCTTAAGCAGACATTTATATGTCATTTGTACCTTTCCTTTGTTGTTACAATGTTTATAGGGTGCAGAATGCTCAATTTGGAACCTTTTATGTTAAAATAAAAATGGTCACTTCCTTTTCTGATTAATAACAGGTCTTTAAATGCGAGGGAAATGCCACCTACATTCTATTGTCTTTTATTACAACCTAATCACTCACATGTATTATCTTTCTTGATTGATTTGTCATTTGGTGGCAGCTGAACTGTATGTAGAGCTTTTGAATAGATTTAAACAAGAGATGGGAATCATGTCTTTTTTTTGGCACTAATAATTTATAATTAGTTGCTCAGGCTAGAACAGCTACATCTCTTTAGGTTTTTGGAAAAGAAAAGTCTTTTACATTTATTTTACCTTGTCATGTCAGATCAATTTAGTCAGGTAGTCATGATGGAATAATGTATATTGGAAATATATTGCACTATAATTTTGGAATAAGGTATATTGCACTATAAATTTTAAAAAGCAGAGTAAAACCTTTTTCTGTTTGTGCTTTTAATGTATTTTATATAACTCCATGAGAAACTGTAAGGGGGAATTCTAAAAGACAGATGCATATTGCTAAAGAATACTTGCCTTGATATACAGAATGAATATAATACAATCTTAAATTATTCTAAAAAAATAATAAAAGAACATCACATATCATAGAGTTGCTGTAGGGTTTGTATATGTGTGTATGTATGTGTTATTAAAGAATAATGTTTTATTTAATTCGTGATCTCATAATAAGATGCAGAGAAAATGTAGAAGTGCTCTCAAAACTATTGAAAACTAATATTCAAATACCATAGATTTTGAAACCATGTATGAGACTGTCTATTAATTGCTTACCATATTCAGTAACTTTTTTGTTTTTGTTATTATAGATTTACTATAGACCTGGTGCACAAAATGCATGCACGGGGTAGGGGGAGGGAGGGTCCCTTAGCCTACACCTTCTTGAAATCTGGGACCACTGGCTCTTATCCACTCCCATGCCTGTCTTCCTGAACACCCCTAACCACTTGTCTGCCTGTACTATTGCTCCTAACCTCTCTGCCTGCCTGACCTCCTCTAACTGCTCATCTGCCTGCCAGATCACCCCTAACCACTCACTTGCCTGCCTGATCAATCAATTCTAACCACTCTGCCTGCCTGCCTGATTTCCCCAAATTGCTTGCCTGCTGGCCTGATCAGCCATAACTGCCTTTGCCATGGCCCCCCTCCTCTGCGGCTTCATCCAGAAGGATGTCTAGAATGATGTCCAGAAGGTTGTTTTAATTAGCATGTTATGCTTTTATTATTATAGATATACTATAGGCCTAGTGCATGAAATTTGTGCACAAGGGGGTGTGTCCCTCAGCCCAGCCTGCACCCTTTCCAATCTGGAAGCCCTCGAGGGGTATATCCTGGTAGTATCAGGCCTAAATGAGCAGTCAGACATCCCTCTCAAAATCCAGGACTGCTGCTTTCAACTGCTCACCTGCCTACCTTCCTAATTGCCCTAACTGCTTTTGCCTGCTGGTCTGATCACCCATTAATCACTCCCCTGCCAGCCTGATTGCTGCCTAACTGCTCCCCTGCCAGCCTATCTACCCCTAAATGCCCTGCCCTGCAGGTCTGGCCACTCCTAACTGCCCTCCTGTGCAGGGACAGTCCCCCCAAACTGCTCTCCCCTGCAGGCTTGGGTCCCCCCCAACTGCCTTTTCTTGCAGGCTTGATCACCCCCAACTTCCCTCCTCTGCCAGCTTGGTCAACCCTAACTCTCCTCTACTGCAGGCTTGATCACCCCCAACTGCCCTCCTTTACAGGACTGGTTCCTCCCAACTACCCTCCTCTGCTGGCCATACTATGGCAGCCATCTTGTGTTCACATGGGGTCAGTCATCTTTGACCACCATTATGGGGAAGCCATCTTATGTGTTGGGGTGATGGTCAATTTACCTATTGTTCTTTTATTAGATAGAAAGATTAGATTGGATAGAGGCCTGGTACATGGTGGGGGGGGGCAGCTGGTTTGCCCTGAGGGTGTCCTGGATCAGGGTGGGGGTTCCCTTGGGGCATGGTGCAGCCTGGGCAAGGGGTCTATGGTGGCTTGCAGACTGGTCATGTCCCCTGGCAACCCAAGCATAGGCCGTGGAATCTTAAATTATTTATCTTCTATAATTGAAAATTTGTAGCCTTGAGTAGAGCCAAGCCTCCTGCTTGCTCTATGGCCCAAGCCATTTTTATTAGGATTTCTTTATCTTCTATAATTGAAACTTTGTAGCCTTGAGTGGAGGCCTGGTCCTGCCAAGGTGTGAGGAAAGCTTGGCCTCTTCCATTGCTGGGGCAATTCAAGCCTCCTGCTCTCTCCATCACTGTGGCTAGCACCATTTTTGTTTGTATATATTTATAGTCTATAATTGAAACTTTGTAGCCTTAAGCAAATGCCAAGGCAGCCAGGGCAGGCAGAAAGCTTGGCTTCCTCCATTGCCATGGAAACCCAAATCTCTTGCTTTCTCCATGGTTGCAGCCAACTTGTTTGGTTTAATTTGCATACCTACTCCTGAATGGCTGGTGGGCATGGCTTGTGGGTGTAGCAGACATACAGTCAATTTATATATTACTGTTTTTTTTCCTAAATATATTTTATTGATTTTTTACAGAGAGGAAGGGAGAGAGATAGAAAATCAGAAACATCAATGAGAGAGAGATATCGATCAACCACCTCCTACACATCCCTCACTGGAGATATGCCCACAAACAAGGTACGTGCCCTCAACTGGAATCGAACTTGGGACCTTTCAGTCCTCAAACCGACTCTCTATCCACTGAGCCAAACCAATCTCAGCTATATTACTCTTTTATTAGATAGGATTATTATTTACTTTTTTGTTAATCTCTACCTGAGGATATTTTTTCCATTGATTTCCAGAGAGTTTGGAAGGGAGGGAGAGAAAGAGAGAGAAAGAAAGGGAGAGAAAACATCACTATGAGAGAGACACATCAACTGTTGCCTCCTGCATGTGATCCCACCCCAGGGTGGGGAGTGATCCACAATCCAGATATGTCTCCTTGACTGGGAATCATATTTGTGACCTTTGGTGTGTGGTCTGATGCCTTAACCACTGAGAATACTGACCAGGGCTGTTTAATCTCTTTTAATTATAGACTTATTTGAAAATTGTACAGTGTATACTGTACAATTATATACTGAATTGCATTAGATTAATACATGCATATCTTTGCATACAGAGAGGTGTATATACAAGTATTTATTGCATATAATTTTCATACCAGTTGCAAATTTAAGGCCACTGGTCTTTAATTTTCTCTATTTGAAAATCTAATAAGGGTCATTTTCTGCAAATATTCTTGCCAAGCTTCCTTCTAAACTTAATAATGGCTTGGAAAAAATGATAACCTGTGGATGAATTTTTTATGGGTCAAATTTACATTAATTATTATATTTAAAATAAAATAATCTGTTCTTTTCATCTCATAATCTTTCCCTTAAAATAATCCTTCCCTATCTTCATTCTAGTAGAAATTTCATATATCTAATGCATTCTCTCTAAGTGTGTAGATATTTTAATGAACATCTAATATTCTTTTTCTTAGGGATCTAGTCCATGTTTGATTCTTATTTGTCTCTCTAGCATAGCATAACACCATGCTCTGAACAACCTACGGCATAAGGAAATCAGGAACTACATGAAGGTAGTGATTCTGGAAATTGTATATAATCCCCCAGAATTATGAGTTATCAAAATGGCTAAAATCATTAGAAAGTCTCCTGAAATAAAGAAAATATTATCTAAGTAAAAAAAAATTCCTTGTCAGATATTATAAATTACTTGACCAAATATAATTTAGGAGGAAAGGTATATAAAATAACTACAGGTTTGGCACATGAAATTCTTGTACTCAGGAGTGTCCTTCAGCCTGCCCTGTGCCATCTTGTAGTTCAGAAGCCTCCGGGGAGGAGGCCTAAAGTGTCCTTTGGACATCCCTAGTTCCCTAGTGCTGCTGTAGAGGCAGGAGAGGCTCCCACCACCATGGCTATGCTTGTCAGCCATGAACCCAGCTTCTGGCTGAGCAGCAGTCCCCTTGTGTGAGCACACTGACCACTCTGGGGGCAGATTCTGCATTGAGCGTGTGCCCCCTGATGGTCAATGTGCATCATAGGGACTGGTTGTTTTGCCATTTGGTCAATTTTCATATTAGCCTTTAATTATATAGGATAATTATTTTTATACTTATAATTTGGCTATTTGAATACATCAGTAGGCATATGATGTATGTTCTCCCTAATATGAAAATTCAAGTTTGCCTTTTTTTTTTATTTGTTGTTGTTAAAGAGCTAGATGATTGTCTTCTGATTACTCATGGGACATGAAGAGGTTTAGAGTGTCAATGCTCATACAGCTTATTAAATATAAAGAGATAAGTCATATTTTTGCAATAATATACAAAATCACATTGCAAATTTTATAATGAAGCAGTTTTAGCTAAAACATTACAGACTGTATGAGATAGTTATCATTTCAGCACTTTTTCTCTTGTGTTCTTTTAAGTTCTTCGTTTCTATATATTTCATGTAAGTATACTTTGCTCTTGAAAATAACATTTTCACCTGAGAGGCAAGAAAAGTCTGAGTTCATGTTTAATTTACAGAATTGCCTCAATTCAACAAATGTTTGGACTTATGAAAATTACACTCTAGTCTCCAGGCATCTTTTTCAAGGGGATTTGGAATGGCATCTTTAAACTCTTTTGTAAAATCAATAGCTTCAGCAGTTCCATACCAACCTACAGAATAATTTTCATTTCACACATGAAAGATATCAAGGTGTTGCTGTAAAGATATAAAATAAAAACAGAAAAGTATAAAAAATTCATGAAAAATATGAGCGGTGAATGTAAATTGTATATATTACTCCATCAATTATCATAAAGCATTCTGTTGAAAGAAATAATACAGATATCGCCTTTGTATTATTCTTTACTCAGTTTTCTCCAGTGGTACCATATGACAAAACTATAATTTGATATCACAAGGATTCTGGCATTGAAGCAATCTAAACAGAGAATAGGCCCATCACCACAAGAATTTATTTTGCTGCTGTTTCATAGGCATAGCTACCTGCTGCCCTTGCTTTCTAACCTTGGCACAACGGCTCTGTTCTCCATTTCTAAAATGTTGTAATTTTAATAATATTACACAAATGGAAGCAAAGAGTAAGTAACTTTTTCCTTTCAGAATAATTAATCGGAGATTCATTCAAGTTGATACATGTTTTACAGATTGTTCCTTTTAATTGCTAAGTATTGTGTGGACATACCAAAGTTTGTAAAGCATTCACTCATTGAAGTACATATGGTTTATTTCCAGTTATTAGCTCTTATTTCTAAAGTATCTCTTTTCTTGCCTTTATATGATTTCTAGAGTATTTTGGGGAACACTCTCTCTCTCTCTTTTTTTAAATATATTTTATTGATTTTTTACAGAGAGGAAGGGAGAGGGATAGAAAGTCAGAAACATCAATGAGAGAGAGACATCGATCAGCCGCCTCCTGCATGACCCACACTGGAGATGTGCCCGCAACCAAAGTACATGCCCCAACTGGAATCGAACCTGGGACCTTTCAGTCCGCAGGCCAACGCCCTATCCACTGAGCCAAACCGGTCTTGGTGGGAATGCTCTCTTGAGAGTAATATAGTTTCTTTACTGGTTGGTCTCTGAATTGCAATATACAAAAGCCATTAATCAGTCAATATTAACTGACTGATATTAAGGTATCAACATTTTATCATTATGAGTGAAGTGTCAAAATCTTATATTTAGATATATGTACCCTCCCCACTATTCAATATAATTATCTTGATATTGGATAATTTTTGTTTTAATCATTATATATCATTTTAAATATGAATGAGATAATAATCTGTTGTACTTATACAGATTTATGCCAATTCAATTATTATTTTTTTCTTATCTGATGTTCCTAAGGTATCTCTTTTTATTATTTACCACAGGCCCAGTGCATGACATTCATGCACAAAGGAGAGGGGTTTCCTCAGCCCAGCCTGCACCCACTCCAATCAGGGATCCTAAGGGGATGTCTGACTACCGGTTTAGGCCTGAAACGGGCCTAATCCGGTGGTCAGACACCCTTATCACAATCTGGGACTGGTGGCTCCTAATCACTCACCTGTCTGCCTGCCTAATCTCCTCTAATTGCCTCTGCCTACCTATCTGATCTCCCCCAACTCCCTTCCTTGTTGACCAGATCTTGCCCCTAACAGCCTTCTCCTGCTAGCCTGATCTAGCCCCTAATTATTCTCCTTTGATGGCCTGATCATCCTTAAGTGCCTCTGCCTGCCTGATCACCTCTAACTGCCTCCCCTGCTGGCCTGATCTCACCCCCAAATTCCCTCCTCTGTCAGACAATTTGGTTTTGATTGGTCAATTTCTATGCCTGTCAGTGTCTCTGGGCCTATCAACAGGGCCTGATCAGAAAGGCAGGAGTGATCAGCAGCCTAGTTGGAAGCCTGGAAAGAAATTGAGGTGAAGCTGTTGGCCAGGCCAGGAGAGAAAGAGAGGTAAGATTTGATCAATGGCTACCACAGAGGCTACAGATCAGTCCCAGCCTCTCTCTCTTCAAGTCTCTCTCTGGGCCTGATCCACAGCTCCTTAAGCAGTCAGTGCTGGGTTGGAGTGTCACAGTGTTCCAGGCAGTGCTGGATCGCCAAGGCAACCTAGCACTGACTTCTCATATGGTCCAGCCTTCTATCCTACAATCCTGACTCTTTATTATATATATTTTCTGTTTTAAAACCTCCCTTTAGCCATTCTTTAAGGGTAGGACAAATTCTTTGAGTTTTCTTTTGTCTGTGGAAATGCCATTCCTGAAGGCTAATTTTGCCAGCTCTAGAATTGAAAATTGACCATTCTTTTCTTTGAGCACTGAAAAATATTTTGCCATTTTCTTTTAGTTTGTGTTGAGAAGCAGGCTGTCATTAGGACTGGTGTTTCTCTATAAATAATGTGTTGTTTTTCTGCTTTCAAAATTTTTTTTCTTTGTCTTTATTTTCAGAAGGTTGATATAATATTACTTTGTGTATATTACTTTGTGTATATTTCCCTGTGCTCATTTTCCTGTTTCAGGTTTGCTCAGTTTGTTGCATATTATGGGTTTAAATCTTTCACCAAATTGTTATGTTTTTATCCATTATTTTCTTTGAGCACACATGTCCCGCTCTCTTTTTCATTTCCTTCTGGGATTCTGATAGTATAAATTTGTTATAGTTCTATAAGTGCTTGACCATCTTTTTTTGTTTGGAAAATGTAGTACATGGTAGTTATATGCTTAGCATTCAAATGTTATGGAAAAGTGGAAAAAACAGATACTAAAGTAGAATTATCAATCTTATGGGGAATTTATAGTGTTTCATTTTGCACAACCTACATCTTTTCTACGTTCCTACTCTGAGGACCAATTAAATACAGACAAAGAAGATATCCATAACCTATCCATTTAGTAGAAGCGTTAATGCTTTTTATTCACTGGTTATATACACACACATTGCATTCTATTATAGAAATAGTAACAGCACTCCTTAGAATATATGTTAATTTTTGTATGGATTGCTTCCTTTTCTCACATCCACAGTTCCCTTATGTAATCATGAGAGCCTTGTCACAGTGTCTGGCTATAATTATTTTAAGCCACAATGTGCATAATCCCAACAGAGTACTATTTTCAATACCCAACCCAACTAATTTAAAACCTAGTATATAGCCTTATTTATTTTGGATATGTAGTGAAGATATTTTGGTCTTTTTATAAATTATAGAATTCTGATTATCTATGGCTATATTAAAAACAACTCCAAGTTTAGTGGCTAAAATAATTATTTAATATTATTTTTCATATTTCTGTGAATTGAAGAGATTAAGTACAACAGACTTTTCTTAAATTCTATAATATGGCTAAAACTTCAGTCAACTGAAGGCTCAATTTGGCTAGGTAAATAAGATAGTTTACATATAAACATACTTATGAGTCCTGTCCCTCAGATAATATAATATTTAGACATTAATCCTCCTTACCAAAACAAAACAAAACAATCCAACAAACAAACCAACCCAAATAAAAACAAGATGTCTACACCCTGGAACATGTTAATATATTACAAGAGGGATTTGTATATGTGGTTTACTTAAGGATCTTGAGCTGGTGAAGAATATCCTGAATTACCTGGGTGGGCCCAATGTAATTACTGAGTTATTAAAAGATAGAGACAATACAGAATGAGGAAAAAAAACCTAAAAATAAAAAATAAAAAAAAGGATGTGACAAGGAAGCAGAGGTTGAAATGGTAATATTGTGAGGAAATGTCTAGGAGCCAAAAAATGCAGGCTGTCTGGAAACACATTCTTCCCTCAGAGATGCCAGAAGGAGCCGACGTTACTGGCACCTTGAATTTAGCCTGCTGTTACTGATTTTCACTTTTTGATCTTCTAAATTGTAAGTCAGTAAGTTGTGTTGTTTTAAGCTACTAAGTTTATAGTCAGTTATTACAGCAGCATAATAAATTAATAACTATGATTGGTGAGGCAACTGAGGATTTGTTAGATCTATCTGTGGAGCCACTCTATATTATAATGAATCCCATTTTGTAGACATTAAACAAAGATTTAACCTTTTTAATATGATTTTTAAAAAACATTTTAATCTATTATGTAATTTGAATTTATTTTTGTATAAGATATGAAATCTGTATGTAATTTGTCCAGATGGCTAGCTACCTAGTTGTCTAAATTTTAGTTATTGTATAATCTCTCTTTTCTTGAAACAAATAGCAATGCCACACCAAGTAACATTACATATTTGCTAACGCACATTAGCCTTCAGTAATATTCACCTAGATATTGTTATTATTGACTAAGGAGAAACATTTCACATCCTGTGTTACTTTCCTAGGCCTATAGCCACAGAATATCACAAACTGGTTGTCTTAAAGATAAAAACAAAACAAAACAAAACTAACAAAAAATCCACACTATAAATGTATTTTCTCAAAATTGTGGGAGCTAGAAGTTCAAAATAAAAATGTCCACAGGGTCATGATCCTTAATAAACCTGCATACAATTCTTCTTTGTCTATTTCTTGCTTTTGGTGGTTTTCTAGCACTCCATCATTCATTGGCTTGCTGTATAACTCTACCTCTGACTTTGTTTGTCACATGGGGTTCTTACTGTGTGCTTCTGTCCCCATATAGCTACCAAGCCATCTTTTGTGTAAAGATACCAGTGATATTGGATAATATCCTATTCCATCATGACCTCATTTTAATTAATAACATGAGCAATTACCCTATTTTCAAATTAGGTTACATTTTGAATTACCGGGGGTAAGGATTTCAATATAATTTTTTGAGAGCTAGGATACAATTCAATATATAACAATTTCTGGAGCTTATACCACCCTTGAATAATTTTCTTGATCTTCTACTTAGCATCCTAACTTCATTGAATTACTTCTGTACTATTGGACTTCCAGATATATAAATCTTATACAGTCAGGTATCATTTCCTAAGTAGAAAATCATGTATGCAGTAATTTTTGATAAATTTTATAGATAAATTTCTATATTTGTTAATAATTACTAGTGCATCATATTCTTACAATTTGTAGACAATTATATTTAAACTAGAGGTGCAGTGTATGAAATTCTTGCACTGGGAGTTGTTCCTCAGCCCAGCCTACACCATCTCCAATCTGGGACCCCTCAGGAGATGTCCAACTGTCCCTAAGGGGATATCCTGTGGAATTGGGCCTGAACCAGCAGTTGGACATCCCTCTTCCAATCAGGGACTGCTGGCTTCTAACCACTCACCTGCCTGCCTGCCTGATTGCCCCTAACCACTTCTGCCTGCCAAACTGATTGCATCTTACTGCTCTCCTGCCAGCCTTATTGGTGCCTAACTACTCTCCTGATGGCCTGATCAACCCCAACTGCCCTCCCCTGTTGATATGGTTGCCGCCAACTGCCCTCCCCTGCAGGCCTGGTTCCCTCCAACTTCCCTCCCCTGAAGACCTGGTAGCCCCCAATTTCCCTTCCCTACCAACCATCTTGTAGTGGCCATCTTATAGCAGCCATCTTGTGAGAACATGGGGGTGGCTATCTTGTGATGACACAAGGGCATCATGTGATAGCGTAAGGGCCATCTAAGCATTTATTAGTATAGATGATCTGATACAATTGAAATAATACATCCAAACTTATCCTATCTAATAAAAGAGTAATATGCAGATTGACCATCACTCTAACACACAAGATGACTGCCCTCATGTGGTCAAAATATTCTGCCTCCATGTGGATAGAAGGTGGCCACCACATGATGGCCAGCAGGGGAGGGCAGTTGGCAGGGACCAGGCTTGCAAGGGAGGGCATTTGGGAGTGATCAAGCCTGCAGGAGAGGGCAGTTAGAGGTGACCAGGTTGGCAGAAGAGGGAAGTTGGGAGTGCCTGGGCCTGCACAGAAGAGCAGTTGGAGGTGATCAGGCCCACAGGATAGGGAAGTTAGGGGCAAACAGGCTGGCAGGGAACCAGTTAGGCATCAATCAGGCTAGCAGGGGAGTGGTTAGGGGATGATCAGGCAGGTAGGAAGAAGTGGTGAGGGGCAATCAGGAAGGCAGGCATGTGAGCAATTGGGAGCCAGCAGTCCTAGATTGTGAGAGGGATGTCTGACTGCCTATTTGGGCTCCATCCTACATCCCTCAAGGGGTCCCAGATTAGAGAAGGAGCAGGCTGGTCTAAAGGACATGACACCCCTCCCCTGCCCCATGCACAAATTTCATGCACCAGGCCTCTAGTCCTATATAATAAAAGTCTAATATACAAATTGACCAAATGGTGGAATGAATGGCAAAATGACCAGTTGCTATGACATGCACTGAATCACTAGGGGGAAGACGTTCAATGCAGGATCTTCCCCCATTCCAAAAGCCCCAGGCCTGACTAGGCGGGTGCCAGCAGGGTTCCCCAGTTGCCCAACCAGTTGCCCTGTAGAAGGAGGTGACCAGAGGCCATAAAGGGAGGAGAGGTCAGAAAATGGATGGCACCAAGCTGCCAAGGAAGGTGCCAGCAGAAGCCCCCAATCACCTTGCTTGTTGCCCCACATATCAGCCCTGATTGCTGCCCAGGCCTAGGAACCTTACCCATGCACTAATTTTGTGCACTGGGCCTCTAGTTACTGATAATTTCTTTGGTCAATACTGCAGCTCTCAATTTTATAGTGATGTTTAAATTAGACTTGGATATTGTTGTATAGATTAGTCCTTTGATCATTTTTAATAGTCCTTTCTTAATGCACCAAACCCAGTTGGAAGAAGCCCTACCATTAGAGAGCAGGGATATTCAGTGTGGGTATCTCAAAGATGAAACCAAATTTGGTACTGACATCCAAGTCCATGCAGGGAAGAAAGACTGGGAATCAACAGACAGAGGTTCTGAGAACCAAATAGCTTATTCTATGGTAATATATGAATAGTTGGCAGGTAAACACCATCTGTATGAAATGTTTTTCAGGGCAATCTGGTCCTATGTTTACAAATCAACATTGTAAAGAAAATTATGTCTCCAAAATCTATTGATTTCATTTGGTAGAAGCATTTAATATCTAGCACAAACAAACTGGTTATCAGAAAGCTTATATATCTTCCTTTAATATCCAAAGTGACATTATTTTAGATTTCTTGAATAATGGGATTTAGAATAAGTTTTAGAATCTGCAACATGGTCAGAGGGATAGGGAGGTACTCTTTGGTGCATGGTGAGAACACAGAATTTGACTTCTATTAGGCCCTTAGTGGAATTATTCACTTTTTCTGCTACTACATTTATTTGGTCATTATCAAGCTTTAATGATATAGCATTTAAAAACTTTGTCATATTTTAAAAGGGTGGCCTAAAATAAATGGGAATAAAACAGGAGTGCTAATCTTTGTTACTGGCTGAAATTTAAATTTAAATTTGTAATATGTAAGAATTTGAAATATATTAGAATGTGTTCATGTCTTTTAATAGAAAAAGAAAGATTGAGTTAATTTTTACCTATTTGAAAAGGGACCGATTTGTTTTGTGTTACATTCACTGAAGTGGAAAATTAGCATGAGGATATGAAAAAAAAAAAAAATATATATATATATGTCATTATGAACTAGACTGAAAAGAAAAGTAATTACTTTGTGCACTTTCAACTGCTCCTTAGAAAGACAATGCACTGTAAGAGAGAGAGAGAGAGAGAAATTAAGACCATGAAAATTAATCTAAACAGCAAAGGTCAAAAGTACAAATTTTATTGAGAGATTGAGATCAATGCTTTAGATCAAGTGATTTGGACAATGCAGTGATTTTCAAATTATGCAAATTTGGATTAAAGTTTTATTTTCTTCTTTAAAGTATTTTTACAAATTCTTAAATAAACGTGTTCTGAGAGTACTTTTCAGTAAAATAAAGGATCAGTAGATAATATTGCACTGTTACTCAGGTGACTGGCAAGGCTACTTGATAAACCAGAGCTGTTATTCTGTTTTATTCCTTAATTGTCAATAAAATAATTCTTTATAATTGTGTTGGTTAATTTTAAGTGTCAACTTGTTGAGACAGTCCCAGATATTTAGTCAAACAAACATTACCCTGGACAGTTCTATGAGGATGTGTTTAGATAAGATATACATTTAAATCTGTGGACATTGATTAAAGCAGGTTTCCCTCTATAAGGTACTTAGGTCTCATCCAACAATCCCAAGCCTGAATAGAACAAAAGCAAGAGGGGGCCTCATCTGCAACCTTAGCTCCAACTGGCTTCCAGCAGATGGCTTGCATACAACTGCAGCTCTTTCCTAAACCTCCATCCTGTCAACCTTTACTACCATCAGATTTTGGATTTGCCAAGCATTCACAATTACATGAGCCTAAATTGGCCTAAATTATTTAAGATATTAAATTCATGCCAAAACCGGTTTGGCTCAGTAAATAGAGTGTCGACCAGCAGACTGAAAGGTCCCAGGTTCAATTCTGGTCAAGGGCATGTATCTTGGTTTCAGGCACATCCCCAGTAGGGGGCGTGCAAGAAGCGGCTGATCTATGTCTCTCTATCATGGATGTTTCTAATTCTCTATCTCTCTCCTTTCACCTCTGTAAAAAATCAATAAAATACTTTTTTAAGAAATATATTAAATTCAGAAAATTTTGAGAAATCTGAATAAATTATTTCTTGACTATCTGGTTGGAGATATAGTGACCTCTTACATAATCAGGAGACGGAGAGAAGATAGGTATATAGGGGTGGGGCCATAGTAGAAAGCAGAATTGGGGAACCCAACTAGGTGATGTTACTAAGACACCCCAACTGGCAGAGAAAGGAGGGTGCAGAGATATGAGTTTTAAAATGTATGAATATTGCTAAAACAGTCAGTTTTTAGAAAACCAATCACAAGATAGTAAGGCATATAAACCAATCTCTAGGATGTTGCTAAGGCAGAATTCTTTGAAAAGACAAGTAAGGAGCTAACAAGGCTGTTTCCATCCCTTGAATTAAAAGCGATCACACTTCCTCTTCTCCTGCTCCTCTGTGCTACAATCATGGGTTAACATCAGGAGATTATTATCTGTGCCAACGTGGCTTATGGCTATATGGGCCTCCACCCATGGACTAATAGACTTTAATTAGCTTGGATACTGAACTTCTCCCAACTATAACTTGAAAAGTAACCTCTGGACACTAGCCTGCTCCTGAATCCTCAGCTGCACCTTTTCCAGGACTGGCTTCACTCAATAAACTCTGGTTCCACTAACTGTTTTTATCTACGACTTCATTCTTCTATTTTGGGAGACAATGAACTCCGACTTAAAAGCCCCACATTTTTGTTTCATCATTATGATCCTTTCTCATTTATGACTTCTAAAACTTCAAGAGGTGATATTAATCATTTATTCACATTAAAATATGTTAATATTTAAAATGTGCTGATTATGTCCTGGAGAGTGTAGCCAAATGGTTGGAGCCTCAGCCCATTCACCAAAGGGTTGCAACTTTTATCTCAGCCCCAGTCAAGGTCCGTGCTTCAAGAGTCAACCAATGGATGTGTCTCTCTTACAGCTCTCTCTCTCTCTCTTTCTCTCTCTCTCTCTCTCTCTCTCTCTCTCTCTCTCTCTCTCCTCCCTTCTACTCCCTCTAAAAAAAAAAAATCCTCTGGTGAGGATTAACAACAAAAATATGCTGACTGAAACTGCTTAAATATTGCTTAAATATTTTCTCACAGGTCAATTAAATTTGACACAAATGAATATTTGAAAATGCATTAAAAAGAACTAAGATTGTAAAGCCCATTTGCTAAAAGTTGAAATTCACATTAAATTGTTACCACTATCCTCTAATCTTCATATTTTGTGTGAATCCCATTGCAAATAACTTATAACTGTTCTGTTTGGGAACTCAGTCAGGAAATACAGAACAGTGAGTACCAAGTCTTTAGAATAGCTCATTGGTTTGGGGATCACACTTAATCATGGTAGAAGAAAAATCTTGTCACCTGCATGTTATTTTTCTACTATTACTATAATAAACTAGAGGCCTGGTCATGAAATTTGTACATCAGGGGATGTCACTCAGCACAGCCTGAACCCTCTCCAATCTGCAACCCCACCAGGATTGGGCCTAAACAGGCAGTCAGACATCCCTCACAACTATTCTCCTGCCTGCCTCCCTGATTGCCCCCACTCACTTCTGCCTGCCAGTCTATTCATCCCTAACCACTCCCATGGCAGCCTGATCAATGCTTAACTTCTTCCTTGCAGACTTGCTTGCCCCTAACTTCCCTGCCCTGCCAGCCTGGTCACCCCCACCTGCCTCCCCTGAAAGACTGGTTTTCTTCAATTGCCCTCCCCTGCAGGTCTGGGTTCCCCCAACTGCCCGCCCCTGCAGGTCTGGTCCCCCCACTAACTGCTCTCCCCTTCTGGCCTGGTTCCCCCAACTGGCCTCCCCTATAGGCTTGGGTTCCCCCAACTGCCCTCCCCTGCAGACCTGGTTGCCCCCAACTTCCCTCTCCTACAGGTCTGGTCTCCTCAAAACTGTCCTTTCCTGCTGGCCTGATCACCTACAATTGCCCTCTCTTGCCAGCCATCTTGTGGAGGCCATCTTGTGTCCACATGGGGGTAGCCATCTTGTGTGTTGGAGTGACAGTCAATTTGTATACAGTGGTACCTCAAGATATGAGTGCCCTAACATATGAGATTTTTGAGATACGAGCCTTCGAGCGAGCGATTTTTGCTTTGAAATAGAGCAACATTTGAGATAGGAGTAATTGCGCAGATCGGCCGGCTGCACAGGACCCACCAGTTTACTGCAACTCGAGCGTCTCATAGTTTCCCACGCCTCAAGGTTATGGAATGAATTAAACTTGTATATTGAGGTACCACTGTATTACTCTTTTATTAGATATTATTTGTAAGACTGTAGTAACTTAAAAAAGACAAAAATTTATCTTACATATCAGTAGGCTACAATCATTGACTAGATACATGAACATATACCAAATTATAAAAGGTGGTTATCTCTGTGTCTGTGATGTAAAGGTGTAAGTGATATGTCCCTTATATTTACATATGTACACACACACACACACACACACACACACACACATAGTTTTAATTGGATTTATTACTATTGATTTGGAAATAAAAAAATAGAAAAACTAAATTTTGAAAGAGAGCAATATGCATTTAATATAACATTACTTAAGAATAAATACTTAAAAGAAACTAATATTTAATTGGATTTCAATGTTAATTTCTAATCCACTTTCAGTAAAAACTGAATAAAATTCTTAGCTAGAGAAAACCCATTTGAAAGACAAATAACCTTAAATTTATTGATGGTGTTATTATTAAAATCCCCTTTATTAAGATTTATTGGTATTTAAGTATATTGACAGATAACTAAGAAATATGCAGAACCATCTTCAAGTCCCACATGAGGAATAATGGGCTCTTCAAATTGATATACAGGAGGAAGGATTATTTTAAGAGCTTTATATTACCTGGGACAAAAAGCTTTATACATAAAGTTATTCATTTGTTTTTCTACCTGAAAGTAGTCCCATGAGGAGATTACATCCAGGCCTTTAATGCCTTCTCACTTCTTTATCTCTTACACAGTTATCAAAAGTATTGACACTGCTGTTCTCAACTTTCTTTGTCTGGAAACACTCATTCTCCTGACCTCTCAATAGTATTCACCTTTGTTGGCCACAAAGGAGACATAAAAATCTCTACATATAGATGATTTGCAGCTAGATTGTAAGAGCTCCATTTGTTAACAGTTAGTAAACCCCTTCTCTAGATTAGTTCAACCACAGAAGGATTTAAGAGAGTTGTCTAGAAATGTTGGTGTGTTCTATTTTGTATTCTTCTTTGACCCAGAGTAAAATGACATTAATAAGTGTGCACTGACACATTTTGTTGCAGCTGCTAGATCTTTTTACATTTAGTCAAGATTGGTGTTCTTTGTCATTTAATGTGAGTTTATTTCCTTAATTTTGAATAAATAAGTTAAACACTATGTTAAAATGCTGAAATGATATGTATATGTATATATGTACATATATACATATATACATATATACATATATACATATATACATATATACATATACATATATACATATACATATACATATATATATGCATGCAATTGAAAGTCAGATTTATTTTTATATTGATTCATTTTTTTATCACAGCCTAAATTTTATTTTTATGTTCTGTTTTAAATAAAGTCAATTTTTAACACGAATTCTGTCATAAAATAGAAAACTTATGAAGACAAATATGCAAATTGTATTACTTTATAATAACATTACTGATATATAATTCATAACATGACATTTATTCATTTTAAGTATGCAATCAATAACTTTTTGTATATTATCAGAGATTGGGAACTGTTATCACAAGTCTCTAATATAGAAACTTTGTATCAATTAGTGGTATGACCTATATCCCTAAAGCCCTCTTTCTCAAGTCCTATGCAACCACAAATGTACTTCTGTATCTATATGTGGATGAAAAGGGGCCAAGGTTAACCCAACTATCAGGGAAGGCCTTCCTAGCAGCCTTGCAAACACCCCTGTGGGGGTTGTCTGGCAGTGGTACTTTGGATATTTGTGTTCTACATAATGGGAGTTTATGAATTATTCTGAATGCTCAATGAATATTTCTGATAAGCCATGTGCAATGTTTTAAAATCTTTCATATTGTCCAGCTTGTGTGGTTAAGTGATTGAACTCACCCTATGAACCAGGAGAGCATGGTTCAATTCTCAGTCAGGGCACATGCTCAGGTTCTGGGCTCAATCCCAGTGTGGGGTGTGAAGGAGAAAGTTGATCCATGATTCCCTCTCATAATAATAAAAGTATAATATGCTAATTGAACTGGACAGCCAAATGACCTTCTAGATGTCATTCCTGACATCCTTCTGGACAAAGCCAGGGTGGTTGGGGATAAGGTCAATGCAGTTAGGGGTTATCCAGCAGGCAGGTGAGTGGTTAGGAGCAATCAGGAAGGCAGGTAGAAATGGTTAAGGGCAATCAGGCAGTCAAGCAAGTGGTTAGAGGTGATCAAGCAGCCATATAGAGTGTTTAGAGGTGATCAGCCAGGCAGAAAGGCCAGTGGTTAGGAGTCAGAGGTCCCAGATTATCAAATACATGTGTGACTGCCAGTTTAGGCCCAATCCCCTGCAGGATAGGGCAGTCAGAGAGGGTCAGACATTGCCCCAGGGGATCCTAGAATGTGAAAGGGTGCTGGCCAGACTGAGGGACTCCCCAATGCATGAATTTCATGCATCAGTCCTCTAGCAAATAAAATAAAATTCTTCATATTATTTGTTCTCTATATGCTGAACTTATGTATTGAATCTAAATACACATAGTGTTTATATTATTTTCTATTTCATTTTACAATAATTACCATTTACCAAGAAATTGTGTTGGACTATTATATATTACTAGAGGCCCAGTGCATGAATTCATGTACCAGTGCAGTCCCTCAGCCTGGCTTGTGAGATTGGACTGAAACTAGCTCTCTGACATCCCCCAGAGGGCCCCAATTTGTGAGAGGGTGCAGCTAAGGAACCCCACTAGTGCAAGATCAGGGCCAAGGAAAGACTGAGATAGGGCTCCAGGGATTGTTTGGCCTGTCTCACTCAATCCAGATTGGCCGGACCCCAGCAGCAAGCTAATCTATAGGTAGGAGCATCTGCCTCCTGGTGGTCAGTGAATGTCGCAGTGAGTGTTTAAGTGGCTGTAGCACATCATTAGCATAGTATGCTTTGATTGATTGAATGACCAGCCAACCAGACACTTAGCATATTAGTCTTTTATTATGTAGGACTAGAGGCTTGGGGCATGAAATTCATGCACTGGGGGGAGGGATTTCCTCAGCCCAGCCTGCATCCTCTCCAATCTGGGACCCCTTGGGGATGTCCGACTGTAAGCCTTTGAAAGCCCAATTGCTGCCAACTGCCCTCCCCTGCTGGCCCAGTCATCCTCAACTGCTCCTCACTGCCAGCCCAGTCACTCCTAACTGCCTTTTCCTACAGGCCTGGTCACCTCTTGTGGGAACTTCTTTCCACATCCCGTGTGGTTCAGGGTTCAGTTTCTGAAGGAGGCTGCACACAAATGAAATGAGATACTAGAAAACATTAATTTGGTGATATTGGGGGGCCAGGCGGGAGCCTTCCTCTAATGGAAAGGACTGCCACTTGCTTTGGCCTTTTTATCCCTTTTATTAAGGCTTTGGGACACACCCCTAGCCTTTAGGCAGAAAATAACAAAACAAATTAACATGAAACAAACAGGTAGAGATTGCTTCAGCCAACAATATTTCAACTAAACAGTGAGTAATTAGCTCTGACCTTTCAGAGCAGTTAAGGTTGACCAGCCTTCTGGCCTCCTGTTTACATCCATTTAGTAAGAACAATGTTTGGTTTCCAACAACCTCTAACTACTCTCCCCTGCTGGCCATCTTATGGCAGCCATACTTGTCCACGTCATTTTGTGTGAGGGCATGAGGGTCAATTTGCATATTACCTCTTTATTATATAGGATATAGGATAGAAAAGTAAAGGTTTTCTTTGTAAATTGCATTATAGTAAAATCTATAACAATGTCAGTTTAAGTTTTGTCATTCATAGATGGTCATTGTTTTACTCTGCTGTATTTACAGATATGTTATATCTTTAGAAAAATTCATAAAAATGACTTAGACTTACTTAGAGTTACAGTTTTATAAGCAGGTCATATCTTTGAACTGGATGAAGATTTATAGAACATCAAGGAATACCTGAATTCATAGAAAATACTGGGAAATAATCAAGATAAGCAAACATAGTCATGGGACTAAATTAATTGAGAATAATTATTATTCTTTTGACTCTGCTTAAAACATTGCTGTTTTTTAAATCTTTTATTTCCCAAATAAGAAAAAGTAAAAATCAGACATTCTACATTATAGGAAAATTAATTAGTAACATTAATTTCATAGTATTCCCAGGAGACAAAGATTTTTGTCCATTGAAAAATACAGTATTTAAAGGGACCTTACCTTAGCAGGTACCGAACCACAATTAGACATCTACTCCTATCTCTGACACTCTCCATCTCAAGGATGAGAAGCCACTGACCAAGGAGGAGGTAGACAGCTATTTCCTCCCCCATTTTGCTTTCTCCCACCTCCCTAATCTATCACTAATGGATTTCATATATCTTATTTATGTTTCCACCTTTGATGATAATTTATAAAAATAGATGAAAAACCACCTTTCTTTGAAGCATTATCCCAAAGCAATTAAGATTCTGCTTCCCAGAAGCTGTCAACAGTTTGGCTGAAATAAACTCATAAAAATTCTTTACAGATTTGTATGGTTTTATATATTAATATATAGATCCACTTATTTATACATACATGTAATACATAACTTTTTGTGATTAGCCTGTTTTCCTTTTGTAACATTTTAATACTGTAATATTTTTAAGAATAGTTTTTTTTCACTTCTTCATGGTTGCTCTATGGCATAAAATGAATATCTTAATTATGAAATATTACTTCAGACTTATACTAACTTAATTCCAATGAGATGGAAAATATTATTTCTTTAAAGCTCTATTCTCTCTTCTCCTTTTGTGCTGTTATTATTATACTTAGAGGCCCAGTACACAAAATTCCTGCACTGGTGGTGGTCCCTCAGCCCAGATTGTGAGAGGCCAGGCCAAGGGACTCCACCAGTGCGTGATCTGGGGCCAGGGAGGGATGCAAGAAGTTGGACAGCCTGGGAGGGATGGCAGGAGATCTCCAGGGTATGTCCGGCAAATCTCACTTTGTCTCATTCTCTTACTCAATGTCTCAGACTGCAGCAGCAAGTTAACCTAACAGTTGAAGCATCTGTTCTCTTGTGGTCAGTGCACATCATAGCAAGTGGGTTAGCAGTCTTAGCATATCATTAGCATATTACACATTGATCAATTGAACAGACAACTGGATGACCAGACACTTAGCATATTAGGCTTTTATTATATAGAATTCCATCAATATATGTAAAATCCAACAATACATAGTTAAAATGAGAAAAGTTTATATATTTATATTTTCTCTATATAATTTTTTAAAGAAAACTGATAGAAGAAATAATAGTCAGTATATATATATATATATATATATATATATATATATATATATATATATATGGTACCTTGAGATATGAGTGCCCTAACATACGAGATTTTTGAGATACGAGCCGTTGAGCCAGCGATTTTTGCTTTGAAATACGAGCAACATTTGAGATAGGAGTAATCGCACAGATTGGCCGGCTGCACACGACCCACCAGTTTACTGAGACTCGAGTGTCTCCTAGTTTCCCATGCCTCAAGGTTACAGAATTAATTAAACTCGTATCTTGAAGTACCACTGTATACATATAAAGTTTTTAATATAAAATTTCTTATGTATAATTTCTGACTCTTTACATTGGTCCCCATGGATTCAAGTTATCATTTGTTTTTATTTCCTTATTCTAATACAGCTCTGTTTCCATTCATATCCTTTGTGCTAATAATATAAAACTTATTACATTTATGTATATTAGAAGTTAAGTATATACTTTTATATCTATTATATTATTTTTTAAATCAGTCACTAGAAGAGAAAATAATTGCAACTACAATATTTTGCATATTTACAGAAATAATTACTTGTATTGTCCTTTAGGTTTTTTTTTTTTTAACGTGGTATTTAAATACTTTTTGGTATTAGGAAATTTCAGCCTAAAGAACTGTCTTCAGTGTCATCTATTTATTTATTTATTTTTACGACTTTGTCATAAGATGTTTTATATCATTCTTATTTTTAGAAATATGTCATCTTACTGTCCTCTGACTTACATTGTTATTGAAGAAAAGTCCGTTTTTAATCTTAGTTTGGTTTCATTACATGTGACAAGTTGTTTTTCTTTCTCTTTTTTAAGAGTTTCTTTTTGTATTTCAGTATATTTATTATCCTCTAGCTGGATGCACAGGACTAATTTGCATTTGAGCTTTTAGTTGTTTAATTTTTTAAATCAAATTTGTACATTTTCAGCCATTATTTATTCTAATATTTGTCTACCCCTTTCTATTTTTCTTTTCTTTTGATACTCCTATTATGAGTATGTCGGTATGAGAGCCAATTTTCTTTGAGGCTTTATTAGTTTTTCTTTCTGTTCTTCAGATTATATAATGGTTTATTAATTATTTTTAATTCATTTTATACTCCCTTGGAGAGTTCTTTCCTATGATTTTGTAATGAAAACAAGAACAAAAACAACAACAAAACTAAAACAAACTGTGCTGCTTTTCTTATTCTGTCTTGGGCCAAATAGAAGGTGGATCTAGAAGTCTGCTGTGACAGCCTTCCTCTTGTTCTCTTCACCATGATGCCTTTCATCAAACCCCCATACTGCTCTCCTTGTTCTTAGGTTGTCTTATTATTATATGGTTCTGGTGTATATTTTAAGCCTAGATCATTGTTTTCTCTAATGTGCCAAATAGGTATAGGTTGTGCCTCATAATAACAGTGTTACAGCTACTGTTCAAATGTGTCTGTTTTTAAATTAATACTTTATTTTTAAAACTGTTGAAATTTACAAAAATATTAGTCAAATAGTACAGAACCTCCCCATTTATCTTTTCCTATCATTGGTTCCCCTATCATTTGGAATTAGAGATAGCATATTGATGATTAAGGAACCAACATTGATACATTATTAACTAAAGTTCACAGTATATATTAAGGTTCACACTTTGTGTTGCATATCTATGGGTTTTACCAAATACATATCATGTATTCACCATTATAGTATCATACAGGGTATTTTCTTTTTGTATTTTTATTTTTGACATTACAGATGTCCCCCATTTCTTCCCCTTTAATCCCTAAACACAGACCCAAACCCCCTTTCCTTTAAAATGTTTTAAACATTGCCATACTTTATACAGTAGCTTCTAAGAATAAAAATTTTATCTGTGACCTAAATGTTTGAAATTTGTCAGAACCTCCAAATATATTTTAACTCTAAACATATCAATATTCATTTCTTTTCCATTAAGGCTGGCTTTTTAAAAAAATACAAAACAAAAACTAAATTTACTGTTATGTCATCGGTTAATAAGATCATATAGTTTTCAAAAGTCAATCTTCATAATTTTGAGAAGAGATTCTGTAAAAGCAGCACTGATGTTTATTTTATTATTTTCCCCTTATAGCTTAAGGAATTTAGAAAAATGGATAGCTAAAATATATTGTTATAATATGACAACTGATGATACATAAGCCCATATTAAGGGATTGGCAATAATCCATAAAAATGTGAACCATTGTTTTAACATATAACTATTTCTTTTTATGCACCTAGGGGCAAAGAAAGAAGAAGAGTTCATTGGAAAAAATTACTTATAGAGCTCTCAACAAAGTACATCCTTTTTTTTTTTAGTTAAAAATGCATTTCCTTTTTCTCTTTTCTTTGTATTAATAGTAACTATATGGAAGCTTAAATATGAGATTGATCCCCTATGGTTAGGAAAGGAATATACTTTAAAGTGTTTTCAGTTTTTTAAAAAAATCTCTCTATATAAAACCCTAACATGCAAATAGACCAAATGGTGGAACAACTGAACAACCAAACAACCAAACAACCTGTCATTATGATGTGTGCATGGAAAATGGTGGATGTTAGCAGTAGGTGGCAGATCATGGAGCATGGTGGGCATCCACCATGGGAGAGTGGTGGAGCTGGCAAGTGGGGTGCCAGACCAAGGTGGGGTGAGCCTCTGGTGGTTACTAACAATTCTTTGTTCCAGTGTGCTGTGGTCCTGCTGGTCGCTTGCACCTGTTGCCAGAGCCTGGCTCTGGCCTGGATTACTCAGCACCATCAGCGTGTGTCAGTGGCAGCTGCCGGCCCAAATTGCCCCTCAAACCTTCTGCACCTCCCCCTGCTCCTGCCAGGCAAACGAGGCCAGCAGCCACCTCTTGGACCTGAAGCCAGCAATAGCCCCATTCACAACTATTGCTGGCACAGGAGTCACTGCTTGTATCCACTGCCAGTACCCGTCCAGATCACTTTTTGCCATTAGTGGATGTGAGTGGCACCAGCACTAGCAGCATGTGGGAGTGGCAGCTGCAGAGTGGGGCTACCAAAAGATGGGATGGGGCCTGTGGTGGAAGAGACTGGCAGGGGCATGGAAGATGGGTCAAGATCTGCCCCTATGGTCACAGCAGCTTTGCAGCCCACAGTTCTTTTCAAGGTGCATGAATTTGTGTACTGGGACCCTAGTGTTATCATAATATATATATCAAATTGAAATGTTTTATATTATTATTTACCTTGGATTTGCAAAGAGAAGCCTTATATGCCAAGATTGTCAGGTTGGCTCATTATATTCTAATGCAGATCTGTTCTTGCCTATTTTCTCTCATATTCTCTGACATGTCAGTTTGGTGATTCCAACTTTCTCATCCACCTTTCAATGCTAGAGTAAATTCTTTCAAAGAGTCAAAGCAAACTCAAAAACCTGGGATAATCTAATTTGTGTGTGTGTGTGTGTGTGTGTGTGTGTGCACGCGCACACATACAAATATGCATGTGTAGTAGTTTTAAAGAAAGTGACATAAATTGAAACAATATGGGGTATCAATTGCTTGTTTAAAGCATAAATGTAGAATCTAATTCTCTGGAAGTTAAAATTATATACTACTCAAGTAATTAAAGGAACTTATTATACCTAGATAGCAAGTCCCCCCCACCCCCCCCCAAAAAAAAAAACAACAGATGATGTGGTACTCATGAACTAGAAACTAGTGCCAGATAAAACATAATACTCATCAAGGCAGTAGAATAAAAATTGGACTCAAAATGGAAAGAATTGGATAAGCTTATACATGTAATAGTATTTTCTTCTCTCCTCTAAAACTGGGAATTTTACTCAAAGAGAGTTGGAATATGATATAATTTATAATGTTACAGGATTTGAATATTTTAAATCTTTTTACATTGAGTTTTAGAGTAAGATGAAGGGAGAAGGAGAATGAGCGAGAGAGAGAAGGAGATGGAGTGAGGGATCGAGGGAGCGAGGGAGCGAGAGAATGAGAGCAAGAGTGAGAATGAGGAGAAACTTCCATGTGAAAATTAAACATGGGTCAGCTGCCTCCTACACACCTGCTATGGGAGAGCAAGCCTACAACCATAGCATGTGCCCTGACTGGGAATGGAACCAGCAACCTTATAGTCCATGGGACAATGCTCAGCCAACAGAGCCACACAGGCCAGGGCTAAATGTTTTTAACTATAGATGATTTCAAAATAATTCTTCCCTGGTAAGACACTACAGTAAATCATTGACCTGCTATGTGACTATTATTTTGCTCTCTTGATTTTTTTTAACTCTGATGTTCTTATCCTTGACATCATCCTATTGGAAACACTTGTGCTGATCATAAGTAGAATCATGTGTGCATTTTACATACTCTATGTGTGTGTGTTTTTTTTTCTAATATTCTACTTATATCTAGATCTGCTGCCAGCAACAGCCTCATTTACAACTACTGCTGGCACAAGAACCACTGTGTAGATTTTGGCAGTTCTACTATCCATTGCTGTATTTAGGTGGGCAAAAGTCCTGCCAGGTTTTAACTTCTATTCCATGAGTGTCTTCACTATGTTTTGCATAATCATTTCATATGTTGGAAGTTAGGAATAACAGTGTAACAGTCAGTATAGACTTTATATTGATGCAGTAGCAAAGGCTTTGAATCTTTTAAATAATGATGCAAGAGAGAGAATCCCATATGAGCTTTACCCAATTGCAACTAGAAAGGATATAATTACACTCATATTTTATTAGACAGAACTAGTTATATAACTGCTTAAGTTGAATTGGAGAGAGAATTGTAGTGTCTATTATTCTTAAGGAGAAAATAAGTGGTAATTGGTGAGCATCATCAATGTTTTTCACAAATACCAATATTTTTCTCATGTTTTGACTCTACACATTGCCCAGAAAAGTACCTTGTCTACAAATGGCAATTAGTATAGGTTAATTTTTTTTTTAATTTCAAAATGAGAGAGCATAAGTAAAAATTCATTTTATTCAATAAAAAACTATATTTTTATTTATTAAATGTATTGGGGTAACATCCTATCTAATAAAAGAGTAATATGCAAGTTGATCATACATCTGCTACAACCACCAGTCATGCCCACCAGCCACGCCCACCAGCCAATCAGAGCGAGTATGCAAAATAACCCAACCAAGATGGCTATGGCCACAGAGAGCAGGAGGGAGGCTTGGGTTGCCCCTGGCATTGAAGGAATTCCACAAACCCTGGCCAGCCTAGGCTTCCACTTAAGGTAACAAAGTTCCAATGGCTGTGTGAGCAGAAGGCTAGACTCTGCTCCAGGCTACAAAGTTTCAATTGTAGAAGATAAATAAATCCCAGATACCAGGGCTTCTGCTTGGGATACCGGGTGGCATGGCCAGCCTGCAAACTACCAAAGGGCCCTTGCCCAGGCCATCCCATGCCCCAAGGAAACACCCATCCTAATCCAGGACACCCTTCAGGGCAAACCAGCTGGCCCCCACCAGTGCACCAGGCCTCTATCCTATCTAATTAAAGAGTAATATGCAGATTGACCATCACTCCAACCCACAAGATGATTGCCCACGTGTGGTCAAAAGATCTATGTAGACACAAGATGGCCAGCAGAGAAGGGCAGTTGGGGGTGATCAAGCCTGCAGGGGAGGGCAGTTAGGGGTGACCAGGCCCAGAGGGGAGAGTAGTTAGGGGCAAACAGGCTGGCAGGGAAGCAGTTAAGATCAATCAGGCTGGAAGGGAAGTGATTAGGGGGTGAACAGGCTGGCAGTCAGATGCAGTTAGGGGCAATCAGGGAGGCAGGCAGATAGCAGTTGGGAGCCAGCAGTCCTGGATTGTGAGAGGGATGTCTGATTGTCTGTTTAGGACCGATCCTACCTGTACATCCCTCAAGAGGTCCCAAATTGGAGAGGAAGCAGACTGGACTGAAGGACACTCTCCCCCTCTCCACACACACATATGTGCATGAAATTTGTACACTGGCCCTCAAGTTGTTTAATTGAATTATATAGATTTTAGGTGTACAATTCTATAAAACAACATCAGTATATTATATTGTGTGTTTACCACTCCAAGTCAAGTCTACTTCCAACACCATTTATCTCTTTATAGCCTCTTCTACCTCCCCATCCCTCTTCCCTCTGGTAATCATCATACTGTTGTCTGTGTCTATGAGGTTTACATTTAAAAAAAACTATATTTATCTTTGTTTTATCTTTAACTGTAATTATGCTACTGCAATTTTTTATTTCTTTTAGATTATTTAACTTAAAAATGCTATTTTTTCTCAAAGAAAATAAACCACTCATAATCAAAATGATATATGTATATGTATATATATACATATATATGTGTGTGTGTATATATATATACATATATATATGTGTGTGTGTATATATATATGTATATATACATATATATATACGTATATATATGTATATATGTATATATACATATATATATACGTATATATATGTATATACGTATATATGTATATATACGTATATACATATATATACGTATATATATATATATGTATATATACATATATATATGACTAATATCCTCAGTGTCTGACCATCCAACTGGTCGCTATGATGCATAGTGAACACTGAGGGCAGATGCTGAATGCAGGAGTTGCTGTGATGTGCATTGGCACTGTGGCTCTGGTGCCCACAAAGCAACACTCACCTTTGTGGGACACAGACCCTGCCACCATTGTGGAGCAACACCCCACCAAATCACAATTGATGCTGCTGAGACCCCATAGCACAAAATGTGACCCATAGCCCAACCCAGCATGGAAATGGTAGTTGTGGATGCCAGGTAATGTCATCACATAGCAATGTCCATTTTCCTCTCCCTAATGCCAAGAAGCCTCCTTGGAGTTTCTTCAGCCCAGCAACACAACTTGCTTTATAACCAGGTGCAAACATTTTACACTTTAATCAAATGTCTGTGAAGAATTTTCCTGTGCATCATCTCATTTAATCCTCACAGAAGTTCTGAAGGAGGCAGTGGAATCCTATTTTCTCTTCTTTAGCCAGAAAATGGAGATTTAGGAAGCTTACAAACTTGACCTGACTGAAAAGAAGTAAAAAATGGTGGACCTTGAAAATGACTTCAAGTTTTCCCACAACACAGAACAATAGTCCAACACTGCTACAGTTAAATATTTTATCCTTTGTTCTTCCTGCATGATCTACAATAATAATCTGCTTCTGGTTGATATTTACTGCTGTGTTGCTGACAATTACCTAAAAGAGAAGTTGAGGTGCTTCACTGTGCTGGAAAAAGTTTAGCTACATCATAAAGCAGGTTTAATTAAGCAAATTTATTCTACATATATGTAAAAGACTAAGTTGACTCATGCATGCATGATACATATAAAACTCTCATATGCATGTGCTTCAATTGGTCATTGTCAATCATAAATTTGGTTGAAACTTCTATTATTAAGAAAGGGTGAATAGTGATCTTAAAAAATATTTCTTCTAATTAAATTCCTTTCAATGTGCATGAATCCAGACCACTAGTATTTTTATATTTTCAAATGGACACTCCAAGCACATATCAAAGCCACTTCTTCAAACCTCAAATTCCAATTAGGTCATAATAAATGCATATTGAATGGGAATGCATTAGACCCAGAATACCAAAAGGAAAATACTTGAAGATAAATTTAAAAATAAGGAAGAAAAATCAAAGAGTTATGACTATGATATTTATATTTAACATAGTTAACTCTAGAAAGAATAGTAGTTGGGGGCAGCAGACTTGATTTTTAAATTACATCCTTTTGCCATTAATTAGAAAAGCAAGTTAGGATAAAACACTAATCTAAGTCTCTAAAATTTATTTCCACTATTCTATATATGCTTCTGAAAAAGTTATAATTCTATGACCAACAGAGTAAATTACTCTAATATTCTTTCTGTAGAGTTTAATTTATATGTTTTAAATTTCTAATTTTAACTTTCTCATACAATGGGATTATTTATATTTTCACATTCTTATTAAAATTACTGTAAAGAATTAAAAAAATAAAAAAATAACTTTACATATCGATTCATAACTTGAGGAATGTTCATTTATTTGTTAATATAAATAAATATATTTATAAACAGTATTAAACTTTTCTACAATATGCATTTTTACCATTCAAATATACCATATAGAACAGTACATTCTGGTCTTTTTTAATACATACCTTGATTAATTGTACAATTTATTAGTTATAATTAAACATGAATAAATGCATTATGAATTATTTTGCAAATGTTTAATTCATTATCATGTTATTTGCATTGTTAGTATTATAAACAAATATAATCCTATCTAACAAAAGAGCAATATGCAATTGACCATCACTCCAACACACAAGATGGCTGTCCTCATATGGACACAACATGGCCACCACAAGATGGTCAGCAGGGTAGGGAAATTGGGAGGTGCCAGGTCTGCAAGGGAGGGCATTTGTGGGTGATCACGACAGCAAGGAAGGGCAGTTGGGGGTGATCAAGCCTGCAAGGGAGGGCAATTAAGGGTGACCAGGTTGGCAGAAGAGGGAAATTGGGGCAACCAGGCCTGCAGGGAAGGGCAGTTGGGGTGGACTCAGTCCTCCAGAGGAGAGCAGTTGGGGGGGACCAGGCCTGCAGGGGAGGGCAGTTAGGGGTAACCAGTCTGCAGGGGAGGGCAATTATAAGCAATCAGGCTGGCAGGGGAGTGGTTAGGTATCAATCAGACTGGCAGGGGAGTGGTTAGAGGGTGATCAGGGTGGCAGGCAGAAGAGGTTAGGGGCAATCAGGAAGGCAGGCAGGTGAGCAGTTGGCCCAGCAGTCCTGGATTGTGAGAGGGATGTTCCCACTGCCCTTTTAGGCCCGATTTAGATAGCACCTTCCTGCCTTCCTGATTGTCCCTAATTGCTTCTGCCTGCCAGTCTGATTGATACCTAATTGCTTTGAGTCATAAAATAATCTGAATTCCCCAGAACTCCAGTGCTCTTCACCAGTAAAATCCAGCTTTTCTGTTCTCTGCAGGGAACACCACTCCTGCTTTGGAGTGTCTGGCATTTTGGGAATTCATGTTATTCTTCTGACTACAGTCCCTACCCGAGTTGGCTGTGACTTCTTCTTCAGGTCTTCATGTCTTTGGGAAAGTCTATGTGTTTGGTGGGAAGACAGATCAATAGTGGCTTCTTCTTTATTTTATAATTGATTAGGGGGACTCAATACTCTTAAATATCTGTTTGATATTTGCATTTTTTTCTATTTTTCTTTTTCTTTAGGTGTTTTTCTCACAAATTGGCAAATGCCACTTAAATATATATTGATGGTATTTTATACAATAATATTTTAAATAGGGGGGGAAAGGAGACATATATATTACTATTTGTAATACTTTAAAGAATAAAAAAATATAAAAATAAATAAATGACAATAAAAGTAAATGCTTGCCATGGGGGGGGATACATGTATCATAATTTACAGATTATTTAAATATTCTACAATTTAACTCAGAGAATCAATTATTAAAGAATCACTTTTCTCTTAGTGGCCACTTTTATTAAACCATTAGAAGTCCCAAGTTAAAAAAAAAATCTATGCTTTGGCAATAGTTATAATAAGCCATGTGTTTTATATTTATTATCTAATATTCCATTCACTACTTAATTGAATTACAAAATATGATATTGTTTCAGGAGAAGATATAACTTATTCAAGGTCACATATGTATTAAATGGTAAAGCAAAAATATAAACATAGATCTGACATTTCAAAGTATTTCCTCATTTCAAAGTATTTCCTCTTTTCATAAGGATTCTTTCCTTCAGAAAATATAGCTCCTGGACAAACTCCTATAATATCAGCATTTAATTTAATTACTAAAATTTCACTGTTTCAACAAAAGAGATGTAATATTTTTCACATGAAATTAAATGGATGCTTCTATGAGTAATGTTAGAAAGTTATTAAGTATATGTAATAGTTTAGCAAATAATTGTTCTCTTGGTATCAAATACATAAAAAATATCACCTGAATATTGTCAACCTTTTTGTCATATTTATCCTATATAGTCACAAAGTAAAAAAACATTATTTGGGTTGGTGGGAAAAAGAATGAAAATTTATAAAAACATTTTTTATCTTCACTTAAACCCTAATTCATTTAAAAAGTATCTTTAATATAATTGTATCATTAAATCACAAAAATGGAAATTATATTAATAGCAGGATGTTATCTTTTATGAGGGCAAGCAGCAGGGTTGCTGCTAATGAGAACTTCATCAACTTATCAGCAAAAAGTCACTCTACAGAGCTTTCTACCTAACATATCCCTGAATAGTCTTTTTCCCCTTTGATGGCATATCACAATGAAAAGTTAGACTTATATGTGGCTGTATCATTATGAATCACTCTACTTGACAAGACATATATAATTTTAACATATCCATTGAATTTGGCACTTATTTAGAAGTTAATTTCTTTCCCTAAAAGGAATATTTAGCTTATTTTGTTGACTTTTTGTCATTGCTGCAATGTGTTTTTAATTTTTTGATATTATATCTAAAGGCCTGAAGCACGAAATTCCTGCAAAAGTTTGGCCCTTGTGACCGGGACAGCTTTCCTTGGCCCTTGCAACCCAGCCTTCATCTAGAAGATTGTCCAGAAGGTTGTTCAGCTGTCCAGTCTAATTAGCATATTATCCTTTTATTGTTATAGGCTAGAAGCCCAGTGCACAAAATTTGTGCATGGGTGAGGCTTCCCCTCAGCCCATTCTGCACGCTCTCCAATTCAGGACATCCCTCTCACAATCCAGGACCACTGGCTCCTAACTACTCACCTGGCTACCTACCTGATTGCCCCTAACTGCCCCCACTGCTGGCCTGGTTACCCTGAACTGCCCCCCTGCCAGCCTGGTCACCTCTATCTACACCCTCTGCAAACCTGGTCACCTCTAACTACCTCCTCTGCCAGCCTTATTGCCCCTCACTGTGCCCCTCTGCTGGCCTGGTCACCCCACATAACCTGCTGTTCAATCATTTGGTCACCCTTCACTAACGCCCCTGCCGACCTGGTTGACCCACACAGCCTGCTGCTCAGTCCTTTGGTCATCTCTCACTAATTCCCCTGCCAGCTTGGTCACCCCATGTAGCCTGTTAGTGGTCCATTCGGTTGTTTCGGTGTGAGGATCGCTTAGGCTTTTATATATATAGATGGGTCCTTCATTCAAGAACTTGGAAAGTGTAAAGGCATTTTAAACATTGGTTAGAGTATGGGCTTGGATAAAGATAAGGCTTCATACAGACTGACCTAATTCATATTCTTACTCTACTAGAGGCCCAATGCATGAAATTTGTGCAAGGTTAGGCTTTCCTTTCCCCTGATGCTGGCACTGGCTTCCCTCTGGCATCTGGGACCAGGGCTTCCCATGGTGGCCTGGGCCTCCCTCTCTAAGGAGATAATGGGGTACATATGAATTCACTGAATATATTATTAGAATTGCTTTACTAGTGATATATATTACTTAGACTCAAACTTTTGGACTATAAGGAAATAGGAAGTTGTTGATTATATCATCTGAAAATCTGGTTTAACCAGCAAAATATAGCAAATAATTTCTTATTTTAGCAATAATAATAACAACAAAATTAACCACTGATTTTCCATTAGGGGATAGAGGTAAGAGGCTTAATTCCAGGTATCTCATTTTTCCAAGTTGGGTCTTTCTAATGATTTTGTTTTAAAAAGAATGAACCAAAAAAAAAAAATTGGCCAAGAGATTAACCAAAGAATCTAACATAATTCAAACCTTCTTCACACTTAGTATGTGAGAGTTAATTTTTTCTTTATTTTTATTTTTATTTTTTTGAAATTTCTTTTGAGAGCCATTTTTTTATTGTGTTACATGTGTACATATCTCCCCATTGCCCCCACTCCCTCCCAGGCATACCCTAACCCCCCAGTGTCTATGTTCATTGGTTATGCTTATATGCATAGATATAAGTCTGTGATTGATCTCTTATCTAACCCACCTCTCCTTAATCTTCCTGCTATAATATCACAGTCTGTTTGATGCTTTACTGCCTCTATATCTATCCTTTTGTTTATCAGTTTACAATGTTCTTCATTATCCACAAATGAGGGAGATTATGTGCTTCTGCTTCATTGACTGGCTTATTTCACTTATCATGAGGATCTCCAGTTCCATCCAGGTTGCTGCAAATGGTAAGAATTCCTTCTTTTTAATGGCAGCATAGAATTCCATTGTGTAGATGTACCAAAGTATTCTGATCCACTCATCTGCTGATGGGCACCTAGGCTGTTTCCAAATTGTGAATTGTGCTGCTATGAACATGGGGGTGCATAAATCCTTTCTGATTGGTGTTTGTAATTACTTAGGATAAATTCCTAAGAGTGGGATTGCTGGGTCAAATGGGAGATCCATTTTTATTTTTTAAAGAAAACTCCATAATGTTCTCCACAGTGGCTGCACCAGTCTGCATTCCCACCAAGAGTACACAAGGGTTCCTTTTTCTCCGAATCCTCACCAACACTTGTCGTTTGTTGATTTGTTGATGATTGCCATTCTGACAGGTGTAAGATGGTATTGCTTTGTCGTTTTGATTTGCATCTCTCAGAAAATTAGTGATTTTGAACATGTTTTCATGTGTCTCTTGACCTTCCTTCTGTCATCTTTTGAAAAGGTTCTATTTAGGTTAATTGTCTATTTTTTATTGGATCGTTTATCTTCCTTTTATTAAGTTGTATAAGTTTGCTATAGATGTTGGAGATTAAACCTTTATCAGTGATAAGATTTGCAAATATGTTCTCCCATACAGTGGACTTTCTTGTTGTTTTGTTGATGGTTTCTTTTGCTGTACAAAAGCTTTTTATTTTGATGTAGTCCCATTTGTTTATTTTTTCTTTAGCTTCCATTGCCTTTGGAGCAGTATCAGTGAAGAAGTTCTTTCAGCATATGTCTGAGATTGTGCTGCCTGTGGATTCCTCTAATATTTTTATGGTTTCCTTTCTAATGTTCCTGTATGCATTTTGAGTTTATTTTTGTATTTGGTGTAAGGTGGTGGTCTAGTTTCATTTTTTTGCATGTATCTGTCCAATTTTCCAACACCATTTGTTGAAGGGGCTATCTTGGCTCCATTGAATGTTCATGCCTCCTTTGTCAAATATTAGTTGAGCATAGTGGTTTGGGTCAATATCTGGATTCTCTATTCTATTCCATTGGGCAAAAACTAAAACTAACAACAGGAACAAGACAGGGATGCCCACTCTCACCTCTCCTGTTCTACATAGTATTGGAAGTATTAGCCATTAAAATTAGACAGGAAGAAGAAATAAAAGGCATCCAAATTGGAAAAGAAGAAGTAAAGCTCTCCTTATTTTCAGATGACATGATACTGTACATAAAAAACCCGAAGGACTCCATCCCAAACTGATTGACTTAATAAATGAATTTGGCAATGTAGCAGGATACAAAATTAATGCCAAGAAATCTGTGGCATTTCTATACACTAATAGTGAAATTACAGAAAGAGAGACTCAAAAAGCACTCCCATTTACCATCACACCAAAAAAATTAAGATACCTAGGAATAAATTTAACTAAAGAGGTAAAAGACCTATATGTAGAAAACTACAGGTCACTGAAAAAAGAGATAGAGGAAGATGTTAACAGATGGAAGAGCATACCATGCTCATGGATTGGGAGAATCAACATCATTAAAATGTCCATACTACCCAAAGCAATGTATAGATTCAATGCACTACACATTAAAATACCAAGACATATTTCACAGACCTAGAAACAATTCTTCATAGATTCATCTGGAACAAAAAAAGAGCACGAATAGCCACAGCAATTTTGAGAAAGAAGAATAAAGTAGGTGGGATCTCAATACCAGATTTCAAGCTATATTACAAAGCAACTGTTCTCAAAGCAGCCTGGTACTGTCCTAAGAACAGACATATAGACCAATGGAATAGAATAGAGAGTAAATTTTATTGGTAAATATCTGAGTAAGCCATGGAACCCAGATTTTTAATTGTACATTAATTGATAAGTAGCTCTAAAGTATTTTTAGATTATAATAAAATTAAAATAGACTGATTCAGATTACCCTCCATAATCTGCATTCAATCAGTTAAAGGCCTTAAGGGAAAACAGACTAATGCCTCTCTATTTTTAAATTTGTTTTGTTATTAAAATACTAGTGGCCTGGTGCATGAATTTGTGCACATTGAAAGTAAATTAATTAGAAGAAATATCAAGTCACCTATCTACCTACTCCAGAACTTCTGTGAGGATTAAATGAGATGAGGTACGGAAAAATGCTTCACAGACATTTGGTTAAAGTGTGAAATGTTTGTATCTGGCTATAAAGCAATTTGTATTTCTGGGCTGAGGGAGCTCTAAAGAGGCCAGTTGTCACTAGGGAGGGAAAGCTGGGCATTGCTATGTGGCATCATTACTTGGCAGCCATCATTTCCAGCCTAAGCTGGGCTCTGGGTCACATTTTGCACCATGGGGTCTCAGCATCATTGGCTGCAATTTAGTAGTGTGTAGCTCCACAGTGGTGGCAGGGCCTGTATCCCACTTGGAGGAAGCTGAGTCTTGTTTTGTAAGTTCCAGATCCAGCAGTGCCAATGTGTGTCATGGCAGCCACCTGGTGGTCAGTGAACATCATAGCAACCAGTCGTATGGTTGGACACTTAACATATTATCCTTTTATATATATAGGTAGTTGGCATGTAATATTATATTAGTTTTAAATAGTGATTCTATATTTAAATATCTTACAATGTGATTCATAATTTCCATTTCTGGGTGCTTATCAGAAAAAGTTGAAATTACTATCTTTAAAAAATATTCACATCCAGGTTCATTGCATTATTTATAATTGTGAAGACATAAAAATAACCTAAGTGTCCATCAATGTAGTATATATATTCAAGACTAGTATTCAGCCATAAAAAGATGGAAATTCTGTCATTAGCAATAACATGGATGTACTTTGTGCACATTATGCTAAGTGAAATAAGGCATACAGAAACCCATAAACACTTTAATGTCACTTAAATGCTGACTTAGAAATAAATTTACAGATACAGAGAACAGATTGGTGTTTATCAAAGGTAGAGGTTGTGGAATGAGTAAAGATGGTTTAAAGGTACAAACTATAAGAACAGGAGAAATAATGTACAGCATAAGAACTATAGTTAACAAACCTGTATTATATATTTGAAAGTTGCTAAAAAGTAGATCTTAAAATTTATTATAAAAATGTGTCATGATGGCCTTAGGCAGTTTGCCTCATTGGATGGAGCATTGGCCTGAGGACTGAAGGGTCCTGAGTTTGATACTAGTCTGGGGCACATGCCTGGGTTGCAGGATTGATTCCCAGTAGGGGTGTGCATGGGATAGCCAATCAATCACTGATGTTTCTATCTCTCCCTATCCCTTACTCTCTGAAATCAATAAAAATATATATAAAAAAAGGGTCCTGATGGATAGTGACTAAATTTATTGTGTTAATAATATATATATATATATATATATACATTATATATATATTATTTAAAACTAATAATATATATATATATTTATATATATATATTACTTAAAACTAATAATATATATATATATATATATATATGTATATATGTATATATATATATTACTTAAAACTAATATAATTTTATATGTAAATTTTCTCTCAATTTAAAAAATTACATACAGGATACTGAAAAAAGAGAGAATAAGAAAATTTACATTTTAGTGTTGGAAACCAAACATTGTTCTTACTAAATGGATGTAAACAGGAGGCCAGAAGGCTGGTCAACCTTAATTGCTCTGAAAGGTCAGAGCTAATTACTCACTGTTTAGCAACCTCTATCTGTTTGTTTCATGTTAATTTCTGTTTTTGTTATTTCCTGCCTAAAGGCTAGGGGTGTGTCCCAAAGCCTTAATAAAAGGGAGAAAAAGGCCAAAGCAAGTGGCAGTTCTTTCCACTAGAGGAAGGCTCCCTCCTGGCCCCCCAATATCAGCAAATTAATATTTTCTAGTCTCTCATTTCGTTTGCGAGCGGCCTCCTTCAGAACCCAAACCCTGAACCGGGAACCCTGAACCACACAGGAAGTGGAAAGACGTTCCCACATCTGGCGCCCAACGTGGGGCTTTGGGAAGAGGTGCTCACATCTGGCGCCTGACCGTGGGAGGTCTGGAGGAGAAGGTATTATTCGCCTAAGAGCAAAGGAAGGAAAATTCACCAAGGAAAATTCACCTAGGAAAAGGTGAGGGGGATTCAACGTACACAAAGCCCACGGATTAACTATAGAGTTGAGATCTGTAAATAGGATGGGAACATCTTTTACAGCCAGGCTAATGGGGAAGAATTAGGTTATAAATATAAAGTAAACTTTATTATAGACTTTTGGTTTGCATGCTTAAATAATGTGGTTTCTTGTTCAAATTAAAATCTCAGTTTGCATTTGGAATCTGAAATCTGTAATAAGTGAAACTCCACTGCTGAAACCGCCTCTGGTGTGGAGTAATTCAAAGGTGGCAGGAGAGGGCAAGGCTCTCTGCTCTCCTGCAATGAGATTAGTTAAGGTTCCACTTAAAAATTATAGAAGAACTCAAAAGGAAATGCAAATCTTGACCAAATTAGGTGCTAGTTATTACTTTGGAAAGTGAAAAAGAAAGAAAAAAATTAAGATCTGTCTATCTTTTAAGCATGAAAAGAAATTCGGCCAGATCTGTTACTGATACTTTCCCCTGAAGTAAGCAGGATGTGGAGGAAGGAATAGACACATGACAATCCAATATGAAAGCCCACTCTCCCAGTATACTAATCTAAAGTCTCCTTTCTCGCCATGAAAAAGTTTTAAAAATTTCGAGATGTGTCTGGAATTTCTGAGGAGAGAAGCCCGGCTTAAAAAGAAATGTGCGCTATTATCCACCTTTTTGGACATATTAGACAGGGTTTTAAGCTGGAATCTCTCCACAAAAGCTGCAGAAAAAGAAAAAAACGAACTGGTCTTTATTTTTTAAGAAAAACGGCATAAAGGAACCAAAAGGAGAAGATTTTGTGTTATTAATCAAGGCTTTCAGCTGAATTCAAATTAAATTGAGAGAAAATAAAATAAAATTTCTCTAATAATTAGGAATTCAAAATACGTTATTGATTGGTCTAATAAAAAAGGATTAATTTTGTGATTCTCAACTGACTGTTTAAACATATAATTGATATCTTAAGACAATTATAAAAATATTATAATCTTTAAATTAAATATGAATATGTATATTTGATGGTTTTTTCCATGTTAAAATTTCAAGGCTTTAACAGAGATGATTCTTGTAAAGCTCCATGGGCCCAGAGTAATACAAGAAATTTTTTCTCTCTTTTTAAAGGACATCTTCTTAAATTTAACCAATCTAATGTACTTGAAATTTCATGGAAAGCTTTATCAAATGAGAATTAAAAACTATATTTTAAATGTTGTAAAGGTTTTGGCCTCTAAGAAGGACACAAGGTAGCACTCTAGGGAGAGGCATAAACACTCAGCCTCTGAGTGATCCAATTTCTTGGTGTCCTAGATGTCAGAGAGGTAACCATTGGGCCAGACAGTGTAAATCAAAATTTCATAGAAATAGGCAGCCTCTAGATCAACCGTGGGATATGGCCAGAGGGGTGCCCCCCAACCTCATTATTCAGGATAAAAGTTAAATGGAAAAATCCCAAATCTGGTTTATGGAAGGGACCTGATCCATTATTAACCTTTGGGAGAGGGTATGCTTGTATATTTCCTTAAAATTTTTCCAAACCCATGTGGATTCCTGCTAAAAATGTTAAACTGCAACAGGGATCCAAGAAAGAAACTAGTCAGACTAATAAGGACTTTGCACCTGGAGCCACACCATGCCGCTACAGACAATCAGCTACCTCAGCCACAGAGAGCAACGACTCCGACCACTCCACTGAAGAAGGAGGAGGACAAGCAGAACAACAAACAACCTGAAGACCACCAGGAGTATGGTAAAGAGGACGGTACAGACACCTAAGAACGTATGTCTTGCAATGCCAACAGTTACCAGTTGTACAGTAATATTACCTGGGGCACATGGCGAAGTATTTTTGACTTATATTCCTGACCCTTCATGGGTAAGAACCCTTAAGTGTACTGATTCCCCTGTTTCTTGTAGTCTCTAAGAAGGGCAAAATTAAGTAACTAAATATTTATCAAAATTCCAACATTACAATTTAAAGTGACAAAAAGCCCATAGTTACCTGTATTCTTAAGCTAGAGGTGGGGCAACATTTCTGGCTTGTGAATCAGACATAAACATTTACTAAATTTCTTTTACTTTTTAAATTAAGATACCTACTTTAATTAATAAATTAGCTTTTTAAATAAAAATCAAGGTTTTCAGCTAAATAAAGAGCCAATGTTTTTGTAAGCAATTTGAATAAGTATTCTAATAAAGTAACTAAGACCTTGTCTATACAAAAAGGAATTGATAGCCAGTTTGAAATTGAATTGACATGGCCTAGAACAAAAGAATATCCTTGCATAATATTATTCTACAATGCCATTATAATTTCTTTGACAAATATCCCAAACAAACTTATAATCTAATTGTTTGAATATTTGGTAGCAATTTTTAAAAATAATATAAAAGGAATTAAGGCAGTGAGAAGGCACTTGAGCATTCTATATTGGCTTTTCTAGCTCTTTTTTTCCAAGAGGGACTCTCCCACAGCTGTCGCCTGAGCTTTCTGTTCATGCTGAGGTTGAAACCTCCTGTTGGCTGGTACCATGAATCTGTGTCTCACCCAGTGGTGTGAGCTGGTTCTTTCCTGGAGAAGAAACCTGGGTTCCCCAAGATATGTGATCAGTACTGGGACCCTGCCAGTAGGTGAGGGGATCCCAAGGCAGGTACTGGACGTGGAGGCCACAAGGGCATTGGCTACCAAGGAGACGGAACTGAACCTCACATCAACCTGCTTGGCCCCGGAGGATGGCTGGTTCGCCAGTGATAGGTAAAATTCCTCAGAGGAGGAAGAACCTAAGACAGGCACAGTCGCAGAGGAGCCATCAGGAGAAAACTGGGGGATCAACAGAGGTGAGGCACAGATCCTCACCCCCCAACATTGCAGGGGCTTGAACCTTCGCCCTTTCTGATGGAGGTCTCCTGCCCCATGGCTGCTTTACTTCCCACACCCAGCTCCTATTGGGACCCAGGTGACAAGACAGAGACTTGGCCCAGCTCAGTTGGGGAAACAGATGACAGACAAAGATTTGGTGCAGCTCAGATTGGGACCCAGCAACAGACAGACTTAGCTGACAGTTGCCCTATATTCTAAATCCAACTTAACAGCAGGAATGTTCAGGGCCTACTCAACAATGCAAATAATCTTTTCCACTAATATTTACAGGATAAAACTAAGATTGTTGTCAGAATATTAAATTTGACAATAAAATAGTAGTTAAATTTTCAAATTAATTTAATTGGTTAATTGAAATAGGTGAATATTCAAGAAAATTTAATTGTACTGGAAAAAAGCTATTCTTAAAGTATAAACAAAAAAATTATATTGGTAGTTCATTGCATGGTAAAATTACTTAACATGCAATAAACATAAAGCAGTCATATTTGCATTATAAAATTTTTCCAAAAGCCTCATAATTAAATAAAAAAGGGGGGATAGTACAGTGATATTATGTAAGGAAAAGTATCCTGTAAGCAAATTACATCTAGAAATTTTTTTTTTTACTTAACAGCAAGACACCCATGAAAAACATACATGGTATTAAAATAAGCCAAAGGGAAATCATTTGGGCAAAAATAAAAAGGATTCAAAGTAAAATTTATAGAAAAAATTCCTTTACTAACTTTTGGTCGAGAATGTTTATATATTTTCAGAAAAACAGCTCTAAGACCATGTGAATTCCTACAACAGAGAATGCTCCAGCTATGAAGACGAAAGGAGAAACAGTCCAGAGATGGAAGATGCTGACGACACCTTGCCATCCTAACAGTCAGCAGCTGTGCATCGATGCAGGTTGCCCAGGACCAAACCAGAGAGGGTCGGACCTGTATTGCCACCATTTTTCCACCATCCAGAACTGAAATATCATTGCTAACACATGTATACTCAAAAAACTGTTGGACATTGAAACTGGGACTCAAAGGACTGTTGGTCCAGAAAGAAAGATACTATAGACTTATTCATTTACCTCTTAGCATAGCCATTGTTGCTTGTCTTATTTTTTGTTCTTAGTATTTATTTCTAGTCTGCAGATGCAAGATTTTTTAGAAAAAAGAAAACAGGGGAGATATCGGAAACATTGTTTTTTATTAAATGGATGTAAACAGGAGGCCAGAAGGCTGGTCAACCTTAATTGCTCTGAAAGGTCAGAGCTAATTATTCACTGTTTAGCAACCTCTATCTGTTTGTTTCATGTTAATTTCTGTTTTTGTTATTTCCTGCTTAAAGGCTAGGGGTGTGTCCCAAAGCCTTAATAAAATGGAGAAAAAGGCCAGAGCAAGTGGCAGTCCTTTCCACTAGAGGAAGGCTTTCACCTGGCCCCCCAATATCGCCAAATTAATATTTTCTAGTCTCTCATTTCGTTTGCGTGCGGCCTCCTTCAGAACCCGAACCCTGAACCGGGAACCCTGAACCACACGGGACGTGGAAAGAGGTTCCCACATGTTGGTAAAAATATTATTAATTATGCTAAGGAATATACATCTCCCTACAACACTATTTATGATGTTCACAATAATATAACATGGTTTGTCTGCTTACTCAGAAAAAGACACTTAATAACATAATAAAATGGTCATACTGTTTTTCATAGTGGCTCCACCAATTTATATTTCTACCAACAAGGCACAGGATCCCTTTTCTCCACAACCTCATCAACACATGTTATGTTTTTCTTTTTTTTAAATCATAGCCATGATTTAACAAGTATGAGTGATATTTCATCATGGTTCTGATTTGCATTTTTCTCTCCATTAATGATGCTGAGCACTTTTTTATGTATTTGTTGGCAATTTGTGTGCCTTCTTTGGAAAAATGTCTTCATATACTCAGCCCATTTTAAATTTAATTTGTTTGTTTTTCAGCTATTAAGTTGTATGATCTCTTTATATATTTTGTATATTAATCCTGTATTACTTTTATAATTTGCAGATATTTCATTTTATTGATAGTTTCCTTTGCTGTAAGGAAGAACTTTATTTTGACATAATCATATTGATAATTTTTGTTTTTGTTGCCTTGGTTTTTAGTGTCAAATAAAAAAGTATATATATATTTCCAAAACTGATGTCAAGAAGCTTACTCTGAATTCCAAAATGGTAGCAGAATAAGTGGAAGCTACACTGATACTCTCTCAGGACCAAACTGGAAATACAACTAAAATAAAGAATGACTCTGAAAAATCAGTTGAAGACTAATTGGATTTAACACTAATAACCAACAATGGAAAGTGGAGACTGCATAGAGATGGATAGGAAGTACAGGGATGCAAAAGCACTGGCTGGGCTCTCACAGATAGCAGCTGAGGTTCTGGAGTGATATCTCAGTTACTGGGGAACAGGGGTTGGGGGGAGGGCGGTTCACCCTGAGAACTCTGGGGTCTTAACCCTGAAGCTAGACTCCCAAATCCAGAGCACTAGAACTGAGAAAGATGACCACAAAATATCTGGCCGTGAAAAGCAGCAGAGTTGCTGTCTACCAGCCAGAGATGGCTAGAAATGCAGGTACCCTCTTGAAGAGCCAATGCACACAATTTCATGTGCAACCACTCACCTTCGTGTCTAGCAGAGAGAGGTCAGATTGGACTGGAGATGTCTGAGCAGAATCCAGGCTTGTGGTCCTTGAGGTGGGTGCTCAGAGGGCAACCACCTCAGTTTCCTGTGCTGAGTCATTTCCTCATACTGCAGAGTACATGTTTCTACATTGGCAGACCAAGCAGTTTGTGCCTGGGGGGAAGACAGATGCCCAATCCTGTTGGAAGGACTGTCAGCCCCATCCTTTGGTTGATAGCCTGAGGCTAATCAAGTCTGATGTCAAAGGAACTATAGGCAGAGATGTCTTTGCCTGACCTAATCCTGGGCCTGGGGCTCAGAAAAGCACATCTTGGTCCTTTCCAAATGCACTGAGCCCCAGCAGAGGGAGCCACGAACTGTGGATTGTTGATAGCTCCAACAGGGTACTCAAGATCAGTCACAAACAGCATCTGACATCGTCCTGCACTAGAGATTGGGACTCATAGCAGATTTATCTAATACACAAACACAAACTCAAACAGGCAACCAAAATAGGGAGATAGAAAAATAAGTCTCACATGAAAGGGAATTCTTTAGAAGACGACCTAATAAAATACATATAAGAAATTTATCAGATATGGAGTTCAGAAAAATGATGGCAAAGATGCTCAACAGCTTAAGAAAAGATATAGTATCTATCAAGAATGACATAGCACTGATAAACAACATAGTGTAAGGAATACTAAGCAGATTAGGGATAGCTGAAGAATGAATCAGTGAATTAGAAGACAGAGTATAAAAATATCACTCAAACAGAGAACTAAAAATAAATTAATAAAACAACTAAAATTAGGAGGACAGCATAAGGGAGCTGTGGGACAACATGAAATGTAACAATATTCACACAAAAGATATGCTATAAGAGGAAGAAAGTAAGAAAGGAATAGAGAATGTGTTTGAAGAAATAATGGAAGAAAGACTTTACTAACTTAGTAATGGAAAAAGTCACTCAAGTTCTGGAGGCACAGGGAGTCCCAAAGAAGAACCCAAATAGGTTCATGCCCAGACACATTATTGCTAAGGTTCACAAAGAGTGAACCTTAAAGGAAGCAAGAGAAAACAATTTGTTACCTACATAAGAGCTCTCATAAGGCTGTCAGTTGATTTCCCATCAGAAACTCGAAAGGACAGAAGGGAATGGCATGAAATATTCAAGGTAATAAAAAGTAAGGATCAGAAACCAAGATTACTATATTCAGCAAGGCTATCATTAAAAATAGATGGTGATATAAAAAGCTTCCAAGACAAAAAAAAAAAAAGTTTATCACCAGCACTGCAATAAATGCTAAAGAGACTGATGTAATGACAAGAAATATATATGGAGTGAAACATAGGCATAAATAATTAAAATAGCAATAAATAAGTACCTATCAATAATAACCTTAAATGTAAATGAATTTAATGTGCCAATCAAAAGACATAGTGTAGTTGAATGGACATTAAAATATGACCCATATATATACTGTCTACAAAAGATCTATCTAAGGACAAAAAACTCTCACAGGATGACAGTGATGGGATGAAAAAAAAATTTCCATGCAAAGAAAAAAAAAAAGCTGAGGTTGCAATACTCATATCTGATAAAATAACCTTCAAAATGAAGATCATACAAGGGACAATAAAGGTCACTGCATAATGCTAAAGGGATTGATCCAACAAAAGTATATAACCCTGGTAAACATATATGCATACAATATAGAAACACCTACATATAAAAAAATCTTCTATCAGATAATAAGGGAGAGATTAACAGTACAGTTTATAGTAGGGGACTTTAACAATCTGCCTGAATTCACTGGATAGACAAAAAATGAACAAGGAAACAGAGACTCTAAATAATACACTGGATCAAATTAATTTAATTGACGTTGATAGAACATTTCACCTGAAAGTTGCAGAGTATACATTCATCTCAAGTGCACATGGATTACTCTCAAAGATAGACCATATGTTAGGACACAAAACAAGTCTCTACAAGTTCAAGAAGACTGAAATAATTTTAAGCATCTTCTTAGACCACAATAGCATGAAATAAGAAATCAACTACAATAAAAACACTCAACATTCAAACATGTGGAGGCTAAATAGCATGTTATTAAACAAGGAATAGGTTACTAACGAGATCAAGAAAGAAAAGAAAAACTTACTGGAAACAAATTAAAATGAATACATAACAACTCAAAATCTAGGGGACAATGTGAAAGTAGTTCAGAGAGGGAAGTTCATAGCACCATCGGCCTACTTCAAAAAACAAGAAAAATTATAATAAACTAGCCCTACATGTAGAGAATAAGAAAGTAAAAGGAAAAGCCCAGAGTAAGTTGAATGAAGAAAATTTTACAGATTTGAGCAGAAATAAATAACATTGAGGCAAAAACAACAACAAAAAATTAAAGAAACTAAGAGTTAATTCTTTGAAAAGATAATCAAGATTAATGAACTGACTCCATTGTATGCTCTTGCATCCTTTGTCAAATATTAAGTTGTTGGGAAAGTTGGACAGATACATGCAAAAAAAAAAAAAAGAAACTAAACCACCAACTTACACCATACACAAAAATAAACTCAAAATGGATAAAGGACTTAAACATAAGAGGAAACCATAAAAATCTTAGAAAAGCCATGTGCAGCAAAATAGCAGACATTTGCCATAGCAATATCTACCAATACAGCTTCCAGGGCAATGGAAACTAAGGAGAAAATAAACAAATGGGACTACATCAAAATATAAAGTTTCTGCACAGCAAAAGAAACCATCAACAAAACAACAAGAAAGCCCATTGCATGGGAGGACATATTTGCTAATGTTATATCCAATAAATGTTTAATCTCCAAAATTTATAGGGAACTTATATCATTTAACAAGAGGAAGATTAACAATTCAATAAAAAAATGGGCTAAGGACCTAAATAGACACTTTTGAAAGACATACAGAAGGCCAAGAAACATGAAAACATGCTCAAAGTCAGTAATCATCCAAGAGATGCAAATCAAAACAACAATGAGATACCATCTCACATATCTCTCAGAATGGCCATCATCAACAAATTAACAAATGACAAATGCTGGAGAGGATGTGGAGAAAAAGGAACCCTTGTTCACTGCTGGTGCAGCCACTGTGGAAAACAGTATGGCGTTTCCTCATAAAATTAAAAACGGAACTCCCATTTGTCCTAGTGATCCCACTTCTAGGAATATATCCCAAAGATGCAGAAACACCAATTAGAAATGATATATGCACCCCTATGTTCATAGAAACACAATTAACAATAGCTAAGACTTGGAAACAGCCAAAGTGCCTGTCAGCAGATGAGTGGATTAGAAAAGTGTAGTACTACCAGACAATGGAATACTAAGTTGCTGTAATAGAGAAGGAATTCTTACCATTTTTGACATCATAGATGGAACTGGAGACCATTATGCTAAGCTAAATAAGCCAGTTAGAGAAAAATAAATATCACATGATCTCACTCATTTGTAGAATATGATGAAAAACATAAACTGATGAACAAAAATAGAACCAGAGTCATAGAAACATGGAACATACTATCCAACCTATGTAGGAAGATGGGGGAAGATGGGGGAGGTGAGGGAATAAGAGATCAACCAAAGGACTTGTATGCATGCATATGAGCATAACCAATGGACATGGACAGGGAGAAATTGACAATACAGTTCATAGTAGGGGACTTTAACAATCAGATTACTGCAATTATTTAGGGACTTTTACAATCTTCAATTTTCTGAAGAATCAGAAAACTTGAATAGGCTTATAGGCGGCCAAATAGAGGTCAATGGGGGGGGGGGGAGAAATTCATGTAAAACAACACTAAAAAAAAGTTTAATGAACTGGCCCTAACCAGTTGGTCTCAGTGGATAAAGCATTGGTTGGCAGACTGAAGAGTCCCAGATTCCATTCTAGTTAAGGGCACATGCCACGTTGCAGACTGAATCCTCAGTAGGGGGTTCAGGAGGCAGCCAATCAATGATTCTCTCTCATCATTGATGTTTCTATTTCTCTCCTCCTCTACCCTTCTCTCTGAAATCAATAAAAATATATTGAAAAAAAATATTGATGAACTATTGACCAGTCATATCAAGAAACAAAGAGAGTGTAACCCAAATAAATAAAATCAGAAATGAAAGCAGTGAAGTAACTACTGACATCACATAAATACAAAAGATGGTAAGAAAATACTATGAACAACTATATTCAAACAAGCTGGATAATGTGGATGAAATGAAAAAAATTCTAAAAATTACAATCTTCAAAAACTAAAACAGAAAGAATCAGAAAACCTGAATAGGCTAATAAAAGGAAATAGAAGCATTAACCAAAAAAATTCCAGCAAACAAAAGCGCTGGTCAGGTGGCTTCATATGGAAGTTTTACCAAAACTTCAAAGTACAAATAACATCTATCTTTCTCAAACTATTCTGAAAAGTCCCAGAGGAAGGAATAGTTGCAAGCTTTTTTAATGAGGCCAGCATTATCTAATTCCAAAACACTACAATGAAAGAGAATTACAGGCCCAATTCCCTGATGGACATGGATACTAAAACCCTCAACCAAATATTAGCAAATTGGATACAGCAATATATTAAAGAGATCATACATCATGACCAAATGAGATTTATTCTCACAAGAATGACACAATATCCACAAACCAATAAATGTGAAATTGAAAGTCAGAAAGCACATGATCATATAAATTGGTGCAGAAAAAGCATTTAACAAAAGCTAACATCCATTTTTTATTAAAAAAAAAAATCTCTCAGCAAAGTGGAAATAGAGGGATCATATTTATACACAATAAAGGCCATATATGACAAACCTACAGCCAACATCATACTCAAAGGATAAAATCTAAAACTATTTCCTCTGAGAATAGGAACAACATAGGAATGTCCCCTCACCACTCTTATTCAACATAGTACTGGAAGTCCTAGCCACAGTGACCAGAAAATAAAAAATAAAAGTGATCTAAATTGGAAAAGAAGAAATAAAACTCTCATTATTCACCATTGACATGATATCCTACATAGAAAATCCTAAAGTCTCCACCAAAAAAACTACTAAATTTAATAAAGGAATTTGACAATGTAGCAGGATACAAAATTAACACCCCAAATCAATGGCATTTTTATGTATCAATAATGATTTTTCAGAAAAAATATATATCCCACTTGCCATTATAACAACAACAAAAAAATACTTAGGAACAAACTAAGCCAAGGAGGTAAAAAATTGTACTGGGAAATTACTAGATTACGAAAAAAAGATACAAATGAAGATATAAACAAGTGGGAGAATATACCTTGTTCATGGATTGGTAGAATTACCTTCATTAAAGTTCCATACTACCCAAAGCAATCTATAGATTCAATACAATCCTTATTAAAATACCAATGGCATATTTTACAGAACAAATACTCTAAAAATTTATTTGGAGCAAAAAAAAAGTCCCTAAATAATTGCAGTAATCTTGAGAAAGAAGATCAAATTTAGAAGGATCAAAATGCAGGTATCTAATTATGCTACAAAGCCACTGTTCTCAAAACAGACAGGTACTGGCATAGTAATAGGCAAATAGGTGGAACAGAACAGAGAACCCAGAAATTGATCCAAGCCATTATGCTCAGTTAATATTTGACAAAGGAAGTAAGGAAATACAATGGACTCAAGACAATCTCTTTAGTATATGGCATTCAGAAAATTAGACATATACATGCAAAAAAATAAACTATATCAGCAACTTGTATCATACATAAGGATAAACTTAAAATGGATAAAAGACTTAAATGTAAATCATGAAGCTATAAAAATCCTAGAAGAATCCACAGGCAGCAAAATCTTAGACATCTCTCATAGCAATATGTTTACAGATATCTCTCCCAGGGCAAAGAAAACTAAGGAGAAAATAAATAAAAAGCTATTGTACAGCAAAAGAAACCATCAACAAAATGAAAAGAGAGCCCACTGTATGGGAGAACATATTTGGCAATGATCCATCTGATAAAGGGTTAATATCCAAATGTATAGGGAACTTATACAACTTAGCAAATGAAATACAAGAAACACAATTAAAAAATGGACAAAGAACCTAAATAGCCACTTCTCTAAAGTGAACATACAGAAGGCCAAGAGGCATATGAAAGAATGCTCAAAGTCACTGATCATCAGAGAGATGCAAATTACAACAACAATGAGGTATTTCCTCACACCTGTCAGAATGGCTATCATCAACAAATCAACAAATGATAAATGCTGGTGAGGATGTGGAGAAAAGGGAACTTTAGCACACTTTTGGTCAGAATTCAGAGTGGTGCAGCCACTGTGGAAAAAGCATGGAGTTACCTCAAAAATTAAAAATGGAACTGCCATCTGACTCAGTAATCCCACTTCTAGGAATGTATCCTAAGAGACCTGAAATACCAATCAGAAATAATATCTGAACCCCTATGTACAATAGCTAATATTTGGAAATAGCACAAGTACCCATCAGTACATGAGTGGATAAAAAAGCAGTGGTACATTTATGCCATGGAATACTATGAAAGTATAAAAAAGAAGGATCTTTTAACCTTTGAGATAGCATGGAGTTACCTGAGAGTATTATGCTAAGTGAACCCAGCCAGTCAGAGAAAAACAAGTATCATAAGATCTCATTCATATGTGGAATCTAATGAATAAAATAAATCGATGCACAAAATAGATATAGAGACATAGAAGCAGGGTACAGACTATGGAATCTCAGAGGGAAGTTGGGGGTGGGTGGGTTGGTAGGAAGAGTTCATTCAAAGAATTTGCATGCATATATATGTATAATCCATGCACACAGACAACAGGATGGTGAAGACCTGGGCAGGGGGATGAGGATGGGTCATATGAGTTGGGCTAGAATGGGTCAATGGGGAAATGAAATGAAGAGAACATACATAATATTTTCCAAAAAATATGTTATTTTAAAGAAGCGTACCCTGTATATTAACTTCAGATCTTATGTTCAAGTTTTTAATACATTTTAAGTTGATTTTTATGTATGGTATGGTTTCATCATTTTGCACATGGCTAGTTTTCTGAACTGCGTTTATTGAAGAGACTATCCTTTTCCCATTGAATATCTTGATTCATAAATTAATTGGCCATATCAGCATGGATTTATTTCCGGACTCTATATTCTGATCCATTTATCTATATGTCTGTTTTTGTGCCAATGCCACACTGTTTGATTACTATCCTATCTAATAAAGAGGGAATAAGATAATTGACTGCCCTGCCCTCAAAGATGGTGGTGCCCACAGCCAATAAGGAGGGAATATGCTAATTGACTGCCCCACCCTTAAAGATGGCTATGCCCACAGCCACAGAACAGTGGTGTCCAGTTCTCTTAGCCCCGCTGGGGTAGCAGGCACATAGCAAGGCTGGATCTATCCCCAGGTGGGCCTGGCACCTACTTCCGGAGTCCCCAAGTCCCCTCAGCCCCCCAGCTGACCAGGTAAGCCTCAGCTGCCAGCTTCCCAGCAACCCAGGGCTGGCCTGAGGTGCAAACAAGCCTTGAATGATTGCTGCCAGCCACCCAGGACTGTCCAAGCCACCCGGGCCGGCCAAGGATTGTGTTGCCAGCAGCAGCAGCAACAGAGGTGTGATGGTGGCATCACCTTCCCCTGATCTCTGGGTCACCTCTCACCCATGAGGACTCCCAAACTGTGAGTGGGGCAGACTAGGGTGAGGGCCCCTGCTTCCAGTGCATGAATTTTCATGCATTGGGCCTCTCATATGTAGTTTTATAAACTTATACCATATGAAGTACATTTTATCAAAACTAAAAGAGAACTCAACCGCTATATGCATAATTATGTGTTTTACTTTGATACCTAATCTAATTTATCTGCTTTAACTAGCTGTCTTAATTTATGTATTGGCCAAAGGAAAAAATAACTGGCCTTCTCTATGGTGAAAATTTTACTAAAACCGTAGGAAGTAATATTAGAATCAGATATTTTTTTCAAAGGAATACTAGAGTATATACTAGTGGCTCTTTGGCTCCTTGAGTGTGGCTTTTCCACAAAATTAGGAGTACCCTAATTCAATTAATAATAATGTACCTATAGTTTAAGTTTAAAATATTTGGCTATCAAAAGAAATTTCAATCATTGTACTATTGATATTTTGTCCTGTTGACTAATGAGTTTGCTAAACACTGTACTAGCACATTTCTGAAGTATTGTTCTTTATATACTTGTTTGAAAGTTTCTTGGTTCTCTTTTCTTTTATGATTCATACAAAAAGCCAAGTGCATGAAATTCCTGCATGGGGGAGGGGTGCCCAACCTTCTCCAATTTGGGACCTCTTGAGGGATGTCTGATTGTGAGTCGGTCATCCCTCTCACAATCCAGGGCTGCTAGCTCCCAACTGCTTGCCTGCCTCTGCCTGATTGCCCCTATCCACTTCTGCCTGTCAGCCTGACCACCCCCTAACCACTCTACTAACAGCCTAACAGCTCCCTGGCCAGCCTGATTGCCCCTAACTGACCGCCCCAGCTGTCCTGGTCATGCCTAACAACTCTCCTCTGGCAATCTGGTCACCCCTAACTGCCCTCTCCTGCAGGCTTGGCCTCCCCCAACTGCCTTACCCTGAGAACTGGTCACCCCAACTGTCCTCCTCTGCTGGCCTGGTCTCTCACTACTGCCCTCTTGTGCCAGCCCAGTCACCCCTAACTGCCCTTCCCACTGGCCTGGTCATCCTTAACTACCCTCCCTTGCCAATTTAGTCACCCCTAACTGCCCTCTCCTTCAGGCCTGGCATCCCCCAGCTGCCTTTCCCTGCAGAACTGGTCCCTTCCAACTGTTCTCCCTTACACGCCTGGTCCTCCCCCAACTGCGCTCCTCTGCTGTCCCAGTCACTCTAACTGCCCTCCCTACTGGCCTAATTGCCCACAATTGCCCTCCTCTGCATGCCTGGTCCCCCTAACTGCCCTCTCCTGAAGGCCGGGTTCTCCCCAATTGACCTCCCCTACAGTCCTGGTCCTTCCACAACTGCTCTCTCCTGCAGGCCTGGTCTTCTGCAATTGCCTTCCCCTGCAGGTCTGGTCCCCCCACCTCCACCACCAACTTCCTTCCCTTGCAGGCCTAGGTCCCCTCCAACTGTCCTCCTCTGCTGGCCCGGTCACCCTTAATTGCCTTCTCTGCTTGCCTGATCCCCACTAACTGCCCTCCCCTGCAGGCCTAATCCCCACAACTTCCCTCCCCTGTAGGCCTGGGTCCCCCTAACTGCCATCCTTTGCTGGCCTGGTCTCCCCCAACTTCCCTCCTCTGCCAGCCAACTTTGATGGCCATCTTGTGCCCACATCGGGCAGCCATCTTTGGCCACATGGGGAGGCCATTTTTTGGTGTGATGGGCAATTTGCATATTACTCTTTTATTAGATAGGGAATAATGAATACAGGCTTGAAGACTAAAATTTCTTACCTAACAGCATTATGTATCATTGTTTTCTTTTTTGGAAAACCTTTTTCTAAAAACACTTTAAAGAATATATTAATTGAAATTAAATGATATTCAAAATATTTTGTGCCTTGGTTCTAGTCTGATTATTCAATATTGTTTACTAGATCACATAGAAATTAGTATATATCATGCTTCATAAATCATAGATCTTAGTTCTGGAGTGTGTCAAAGATTTTATTTTAGTGAAAGGTATTTAACCATTTAGAGATTACTATGTAAAAGTAGAGATATAGAAAATTGAAACTACATGTCTCAGAGCCTTGTGCACACATTTTCATAGAAATGAGTAAGATTATAAAATTAGGTTTAATTATTAAACTTTAGTAAAGTGAAGATTGTCATATTTTTTTCTACAAACAGCTTATTAAGACAATTACATAATGGTTTAATCTTTAATCTATGGTTCCTTTGCACTAATGATAATGTTTACCCTAATACATTTTTTTCAACCACTCAATAGCCTATAATAGCTTAATCATACAACTCTGAAAAAATAATTTACAACTAGTAAAGCTTAGGATAATTGGAATTGAAAAATGTATTTCTAACATAATTTAGTATATTGTCAATGTAGATTCTTAGTCAGTGTAGGCTGCTATAACAAAATTTTTGCAGTTTGGATAGCTTATAAACAACATCAATTATTTCACACAGTTCTGGAAACTGAAAGTCTGAGACCGAGGTGTCAACATAATAGGGTGAGGACCCTCTTCCAGAGGGCAGACTTCCTAGTGTGCTTTCACTTGGTGGAAGGTCTAAAGAGCTTGTGAAGCATCTTTAATAAGGGCACTAATCCCATTAATGAGGACTCTACCCTCATGAACCTAAGCACCTCTCAATGACTGCACTCCGTAATACCATTACAATGGGGATTAGGAGTTCAACTTATAAATATTTGGAGAACAGGAATACTTAGACCATAGGGATAGCTGTAACTCTAACATAGGTATCAAGATCCATGTTTTCTAAAGTATGCTCTCTGAACTAACCCTTGTTAGCTTTATAAAATAAGAAATGCTGAAGAATGTTATAGAAAGTAGTGGTCAAGAAAGTAATGAACCTAATTTTTAAAACATTTCTCTGGTATGTAGCTACACTCTTTGCCCAATAAATGACAGTTTCCTCCCTCACGATCAGAATGGCCTTGTTTGTCCCTCAGCTCTGGGTGTGGACATATGTGTGCTTTGCTTAAGAGCCTGAAGCAGAAATAAAAGTTCTCATCCTAAACTTCTGAAGATTTTCGTTTGAGTGGAATTCCATTACAATGTGTTTTTGGCATGGTTTTGAAGATATGCTTAGGTTAATCTGTTGTCCTGGGAGGATGCATGTGGAAGAATTTAGTTTAGCCAGTTTCTCAAGATAGGTTGGCTCAGCAGAATAACTAAACTTTCTAAGCTTCATTTTTAAAATTATGTTTTATTGATTTTTTTTTTAGAGAGAGAGAGAGAGAGGGAGGGAGAGCAAGAGAGAGATAGAAACATTGATTGGCTACACATCACCTACTGGAGATCAAGCTCTCATCCTGGGCATGTGCCCAGACTGGGAGTCGAACTGGTGACCTTTTATTCAGGCACAAAATAATTTTGGCTGCCTGCACTGGATAACCAGCCCCTTTGCACCAGGTCATTCATAGTGTTTCAGTTTTCATCTCCTGCATAGGTTCCAACAGAGTCTATCTATTGATTGAGAAGCACCACCCAAATTCAAGATATATTAATGAGACTGTGTGATATTAATAAGTCACTCTCTGTGTGTGTGTACCTACCAACTGCCCCAATGAATTTTGATTGTACTAAAATTAAAATAAATAGACACATAGCATAAGTACAATACTGTTAGCCATGCTTTCCTAGGCACAAAGCATCGAATAGAGCATAATCTTTCCTTTTAGTGTTCTACTGTTTAGTACAAAAAAAATTAATAGTTATCATAACAGTATGTAAACAGTGAAAAATGTAAAATAGAAAACTTCTTTGATGAAGTAGCTGTGGACATATTGAGATGGTTCTTACTTTAAAGTAGACATGGTTAGAACTATGCAATAAAATCCTTTCTCCTTTTTTATATATTTTTATTTATTTTAGAGAGGAAGGGAGAGGAACAGAGAGATAGAAACAATGATGAGAGAGAATCATTGATTGGCAGCCTCTTGCACACCCCTTATTTGGGACTGAGCCTGCAACCCAGGCATGTGATCTTGGTTGGAATTGGAATTGAACCTGGGATCCTTCAGTCTGCAGGCCAACATTCTATCAGCTGAGCCAAAATGGCTAGGAAAATAAAGTCCTTTTTCATCTATTGCTAAAAATAGGATGTTTCTTCAGATATGTCATAAACATACATATTATAAAAATGTGAATATACTAGAAAGTTACTCTGTAAATATACTTGTTAATGTAATATGAAATGTTTGTTTATTGGCATAATTCCAGGTTATGAGTGTCTATTTTTCAAGATAACTGAGCTCAGACATGGAAAAGAGATACCAATCTCAATAAATTTCTATCTGAATAAGGGAAGATATTGCTTACCAATTTGAAAATGTCAGAGAAAATACCCCATAACAGGGAAGTTATTGAATAAATAAAATATGAAAAGAAGATCTAAGAAAGTAACCTTCTGCAATAACTTGAATTGTTTGCAATGTTATTTGTTGTAAATCATACAGGCAAAACTAAAATCAACTTATGTAACTAAGTAGGTCAAAGAAGTTTTGTAGTATTTCCAAAGTAAATTCTCTGGGGCTTGTTCTGTATTGAAAATTGATTCTTTTCCTTTTAAAAATAGGTACTTGGTCAATTGGTTGCTTTTAAAATATTTTTATTTTTTTCAGAGAGGAAGGGAGAAAGATATAGAAATAATGAGAGAAAAAATTGACTAGTTACATCCTTCATACCTACCCCACATTAGGTATCGAGCCTGTAACCCCAGGCATATGCCCTGACCAAGAATCAAACCATGACTTCTTGGTTCATAGGTCAATGTTCAACCACTGATCACTAAGCCATGATGGCCCTGTGTTTTTGTTTTTTAAAGAAAGCCTGAGCCCAAGCTATTGCAGAATGTTTGGGGCCTATGTATCAATTTGTGTTTACTTAGTGCTATTACTACAAAGAGAAACAATATTTTTTAAATAAAACAAATCTAAGTATAAGAGGAATCTCTTACATAAGAAAAAATATGATCAAATTTTTATTTGTCTCTGTGTGTGTGTTTACTCTGTTTTAAAGGATGCATTTATTGACTTGCTTTTATTTGTATGAGGGTGAATCCTGTTTGATTTCATATATGACTTCTTATTCACATGGCTTTGTAAGACTACACAGAATAAAGATAGCTATAATATACTTTGAATTATTTTAAGGATAAACAACAATTTGGGAAAGCATGATATATTATTGCTTTACCTACCAAGGGAAGTTATGTTATCATTTTTTCCAAATTAAAATGATAATGAGTAAGCATTTATTATTAGTTTATTATAATTTAAGCATTGGGCAAACAATTACATGTTTGAAATTAATAATCCCTCTCAATATAGCAACTAAATAAATACTACTGTCATTTTCATTTTACCAATAGGGAGACTGAGGCTCAAAGAAGATGGATTTTTTTCCAAAGACCGCATAGCCATTAAGAGGTAAACATTCTATACCACTAACTGTTTTTGCATTTTCATTTTGAATAAAACCATATCCTTACTGAGTATTGATGTATCTGCTCATTTAACCAAGTGTTTATACTTTTCAAAAGAGATAATATGTGTTCCTAGCTTGGCTGCCTTGCCATTGAGCTGCCTTTTAGTGGTGCTGTTAACATTCTTCTACAAGTCATCTCACAGGTTCTGTCTTACATTGACTTCTGGTCTAATGTGTTGAGGTTGAGGTGATGGGTTTATGTCACTAAATATATGATACAGGCCAAAGATCTGAAGAGAAGCACTTGAATCTACCATCCAAATTTAAATTTTAATAGTGCTCTCTAATAATAGGCTTTTTAATAGACTTCTTTAAGTGGAAAACAGTTTGAATAGATTATTATTGATTTTTTTAAAGATCCCTTGTTTTAAGGTCCCATCAAAAAATATCTGAATGGTGAGAAAAAAGAAAAGCTGAGTTTTGGAAATTTGGTCATAATCCCAACCATTATTTTGCGGTAGGGATCACTATAAATAGTGCCTATTCTAGGGAATCTGTGATTATCTAAAAAGGGGAAAAACAGAAAGAAACCAAGTATTTAAAAATATAATTCAAAATCCAAAGTATCTGTATAAACCAAAGTATGAAAGCTGATTGGGGGAGAATGTCTGAAGAAGAAAGCAGTCAGAATCATTTGAAAGTCAGGTAAATGATATATATTTATCCCTTGAATGCAGTAAAAATTATAGATAACCTTAGTAAAAGCTGACCAGTGCAGGTAGAGTAAGTTGGAAGTGAATATATGATGATAGCAAATACCAAAAACACCTTACCAAATATTTAATACTAGAGGCCTGGTGCAAGAATTCATGCATGGGTAGAGTCCCTTAGCCTGGCCAGCAATTGGGACTGGCCAGCTTGGGGAAGGACTGCAGGAGGTTGCCTATGGGAGCGCATTGACCATCAGGAGGCAGCTCCTGCATTGAGCATCTGCCCTCTAGTGGTCGGTATGTGTCATAACTACCAGCCAATCAACTTGTCAATCATAAAGGTCATTTAGGCTTTTTTAAATCACTAGTGACTAAATGCATTAAATTTGTGCACTGTGGGGGTTCCCTCAGCCCAGCCTGCCCCCTCTCACAGACTGGGAGCCCTCAGGATATGTCCAACTGAGACCCTCAGCTGCAGTCTGGCCATCCTCTATGGGATGTGACTGGGCTAATCAAGGGAAGGTGTCAGCCTCATTACCCCTCTGCTTCAGCCACTGCCAGCCACTGCAACTGCCAAGGTATTTTCATCAACATAGACTCTAGTTCCTTCATCGTGAAAAAATGATAACTTTCTTTAGGCATTTTCAAGATGTGTCTTTCATAGGATATGACATTTCTTTCTCTCTTTTTTTTTTATCCTCACTTGAGGAGATGTTTCCATTCATTTTTTAGTGTGGAAGAGAGAGGGAGAGACAGAAAGAAACATCCATGTGAAAGGGACACTTTCCTGAAAGCACCCCTCCCCCACCAATGCATGAATCTCATGTACCAGGCCTCTAGTAGTTAAATAAAAGAACAAAACTACCAAATTTGGAGATTTATATCCAGTTTCTTTAGGATATGCTGAAACTATTTTTTTGCTGCACTGGAAATGATCTCTACCAAAATAATTAATTTGAGTCATACTCTGGGAAAGAATAATAGGTAGTTAAAAATAATAACTACTGCTAGAACTAGTAAATCAGAAATTTCATAATGCAAGTTTGACATGTGGGACATTGTGATGGTCAAAAACTAAATATTTAAAATTGTAGATAGACAATGAAATTGATCTCAAATGGGAGAAATATTTCTCTTTCTATTATCTCTCTGTGTAACTATCTAATATCTATATTTATCATCTACCTATCTATCATCTAATATTTTTTGTTGAATCATAGAGAGGTTTAGGGGAAAACAGAAATACATTTGGTAAGTCTGCACTTTAATTTCTTTGTTTCACTTTGACTGATATGAGTGTATAATTTTCTCAGAATCAAATCAAACAATAGAAATAATTTTTAGAGTATGTGTTCAATTAATATGCTCTTCAGTAAGATAGACTTATCTCTGCCACTTCATTGTTCTGTAATCTTGGGAAATTTAACTTTCCTGCCTATGACTCAATTTCCTTATACAGTAAATGAAGGCAACAATACTAACTTCATAAAGGTATTGTGAGACTAAATAGGATATATATATTTAAGTGCTGTCCATCACAATACAAAAACTAAAAAAAAGATAATAACTTATACTAGAATGCTTTCTGGTGGCATGCGTTTTACATTGTTTTTTGTAATTTTATCTTTATGGTTGCTTTGTGAAGGAGGTAAGCTATTGTGCCAATTTGTTTCTTCCTGCCCTCTCTTCCTGCCTCCTATTATACATCCTCTTTCATTGTTGCTCCGATTTTTTCAGTCAGTATATAAAGAATAAGACACTACATTAAGGCCCAAAGCTACCAAGATAAATATGATATAAAAACTGCTTTAGAACTTATCAAAATCTAGGAGGAAAAAGAGACACAATATATGAAAATTATTATTAGAGTGCTCTATTACTTCTTTTTAAGATCTTATATCTAGTCACTGAGAAAGGAGATCCAGTGTTCAGGAGTCCTACTTTCAGTATTGGGCCCTATATACTTCAAATATAAGTAATCCAGGCTTTCTTAGTTTATTTAATTTGTTTTGTTTTATTCTTGCTCTCCCAACCCCCATTAACCAGGATCATTGTATTAACAATTTGAGCAATATTTGGTGAAAGGGTTATAGTACATTAAAGATTCTTTCTAATTCTTAAATATTGGAGAAGAACATTTTAGTAGATTATAATTTGGATGCTATAGTATCTTTTAGAGCTTGTAGTAAACTGTGAGATGAATTCCATTTGCTTGAAATACCAATCTGCTTTTTAAGATGCATTTTTTTCAAACATCTTTTATTCAGTTCAACTGAAGGACAGAATAGAATGAAACAGATAATGAGCTGGCAGCTCATAAGACTAACCTTTTTGAATAATTAAAAAATGTACATTTGCTACCTTGTTATGTTTCAACAGAAAAGATATGCACCCATCTCATTCAAAGGAATTTTAGGGCTCTCCAAACATGAAAATTAAAGAATTAGAAATGCACAATTATTACAGGGAAAATAAAAAAAATAGTTGTCAAATATATCTGTAGGAGAGAAATGTATTACAGAACAAATAGGAAGACTGAGTTGTATTAACAAATTTAGAAATCATCATAAGGAAAAAATGCAACAATTAATGGATATCAAGAACTTTTAACAGGTAATTTCTAATACTGAATAGAAATTTATCAAATTACTGTATTAAGATGGAAGAGAACAGCAAATAGCCATAGCCCTAATGAGTTAATTCTTTATACAACAACCCCTCTGCAACAGGGATGTTTAAATTTTAACCATATGTAATTAGCAGACTAGCATAAAACATTTAAGACAAAAGCTTCAATTATACAATATTTTTATTTCTTAGTAACATTATTCTTATATAGTACTAGAAAATAAATATTATATTTTAAGAGTAGCAGTTAATTTTCCTAGGACTGCCACATTTCTATATTTTTTGATGTAGGCGATTAAGTTGAATTAACATGGTATTTTATAAACATCCTTAAGAATTAACTTAGCTCCCAAATTTTAAATATCTCTAATAAATTATATGTTTCTTAATATAGCAAAGAATTGACAGCACAAATAGTTTTACTGCTTAATACAACCCCAGAAGATGACTTAAAAATATCTCTCTTTAAGATACTTAGTATCATAATTATTAATTCTTATGGAATGAATCAACTTAAGGAAAATTGTCTTCATCCAAGGTTAAATGATCACTAGAAATACCAAATGAGAGGCAGGTATCTCAGTTGTTGTTTTGTTGTCTCTTGATAATACTCATTTATCTTTCTTTTATTGACTATAAATGTGAATAATTTGTAAATGTTAAATGGAGAAAATTCATAAAGAACAATAGCGTCTCCCAAACTTAAATTAGAGAATAGCCAAATTGACTGTGTTACTCTCCTGAAACAATTTAATATGGTATTCTGTGAAACTACTTTCATATCAGAATGTCTAGAAAGGAAGGAAAATTGAAACAGATAAGAAATCTTAAGTAACTCAATTTTATGTAAATTTATGTATGAAACAAAAAGCAGTACTGCAATGAAATCTTCTGGGTTTTAATTTGATTCAAGGTCTGATACATATTTTGACCATCTTTCCCTCATGCAAAAAGAGAAATACTCCAGATAGAACAAGTCATTGACTGCTTAATGTACATCAATCAAGCTTGCTAACTTACGATGTTTCTCAAGGGTATTGGCTCTTTGGGAGTCATCAGAAATATAAATGGACAACGTGATGTGGGTATACAGTGCAATAGAGCAGGGAGGCTTGGTTCAATGTGCCATATCCTTTCATTTTAAACATCTAATTAATGGTCTGCTGTATATCCTGTTTCTCAGGGGTCAGAGGTATTGTTAAGAATCTTTGATGTCACTTGATTAAATAAAAAGAGATGACAGATTCATCTGAGTGTTAGATAGGGAGGAGAAAGCCCTTATCTCTAGAAAGCTCATGGGAAAGAAGAGAATCAACGGAATACCAAGAGAATTATTTCCCTTTGGTAAATTTTACTTATTAAAATTTAACCCCTAAGGAAGAAAAATTAAAACAGTTTATTCTAAGCAAATAATTAATTTGATATATTTTGTCTGTGAAGATAATTCCCTGAATCATTTTTCTGATTAAACCATTTGTAGTATAATGAGCTGAATATTTTAAAGAAAAATCATATTTATGAGAAAAATTGTCACTGATTGTGGAATTTTATTATCTCTTTGCAAAACAAAATAAGTTATTGCAGTGAGAATTTAGATGTATTTGAATATTGAGGTTTAGACATGAGGGTCTATATAGGTTATAAGGAAAGAAAATCAATAAACTTATGTCAGCTAGCATGTATTAAGTATGGCAAAATTCACACTGAATTAAAATTCTATTCCTTTTGATATTTATAAAGAAATCAACTTTGAGTGAGCATATTTTAATCACTTAACTATTTTCCTGGATTACAAACACTGTTAAAAATCGTGATCATTCCTTTTATTTTTTCTCATATATTCAGTCACTGAATGCTGAGCTATCTGATAGAAAATTAAAGGTGAATGGAATTATAAAAAAAAAAAAAAAGATAATGCTCCAAAGATCTTTCTTCTCTGTGCCAGGCATTCCTCTTAGTGCTACTATTAATGACATCATGAAGCTTATATTCCTACAGAAATCCTATCCAATTAAAGAGTAATATGAGAGTAATATGCAAATTGACCATACCTCGGCTACACCACAAGCCATGCCCGCCAGCCACTCCCACCAGCCAGTCAGAGCGAGTATACAAATTAACCCAACCAAGATGGCTATGGCCACAGAGAGAGCAGGAGGGAGGTTTGGGTTGCCATTGGCAATGGAGGAAGCCAAGCTTTCTGCACACTCTGGTGGGCAGGCCTTCACTTAAGGCAACAAAGTTTCAATGGTTGTGCAGCCAAAGGCTTGGCTCTGCTCCAGGCTACAAAGTTTCAACTGTAGAAGATACATAAATCCCAGATACCAGGGCCTCTGCTTGGGTCGCTGGGGGGCATGGCCAGCCTGTAAACTACCACAGGCCCCTTGCTCAGGCCACTCCATGCCCCGAAGGAACACCTACCCTGATCCAGGACACCCTTCAGGGCAAACCAACTGTCTCTTACCCATGCACCAGGTCTCTATCCTAGCTAATAAAAAAGGAATATGCAGATTCATCATCACTGCAACACACAAGGTGACTCCCCTCATGTGGTCAAAAGATCCAACACCTATATGGACACAATATGGCCACCACACGACAGCCAGCAGGAGAGGGCAGTTGGCAGGGACCAGGCCTGCAAAGGAGGGAAGTTGTGGGCAATCAAGCCTGCAGGGGAGGGCAGTTAGGGATGACCAGGCTGGCAGAGGATTGGGCCTATAGAGAAGAGCAGTTGGGGGGGGGGACCCAAGCCTGCAGGGGAGGGCAGTTAAAGGTGGCCAAGCCCACAAGGTAGGGCAGTTAGGGGCAAACAGGCTGGCAGGGGAGCAGTGAGGCATCAATCAGGCTGGCAGGCATAAGTGGTTAGGGGCAATCAGGCAGGCAGGCAGGCAAGCAGTTGGGAGCCAGCATTCCTGAATTGTGAGAGGGATGTCCCACTACCCATTTAGGCACAATCCTACCTGGATCGGGCCTAAACGGGCAGTCAGACATCAATCTGACTTGAGAGGGAGCAAGCTAGGCTGAAGGATACCACCCCACCCCATGCATGAATTTTGTGCACTGGGCCTCTAGTGACATAATAAATATAAATGTAAATAAAACTCAAGTATTACAAATGATGTTAAACCATATGAATGAAATGCATAGCATGAATTGACAGTAACTGGAAGAAGTCAGTTTAAATGAGATTTTCAGAAAGACATTTAAAAAATATTTTTATTGATTTCAGGAAGGAAGGGAGTGGGAGAGACAGAAAGATCAATGATGAGATAATCATTTATCGGCTGACTCTTGCACCCCACATTGCGGATTAAGCCCACAATCTGGGCATGTGCCTTTACTGAGAATCGAATCACTGAGCCATGCTGGCTGGGCAACTATTACATTTTTTAAAATGTTACTAATCTGAGAGAGTTTTGTTTAAATGAGACTCAAGACTTCCTGTTCATGTGGATAAACAGTTTTAGAAATTCTTCTCAAAAGTATTTTTCTTGTTACTATTAGCATTACCAGTTGATGTTTATTATTTATTTTAAATTAATGTACAGTAGTTGATATTTTTTGTATATAGGTCCATGAATTTTACCACATGAAAAGATCCATATGATCCCCAACAAAGCCAGGACACAGAATAGCTATTTCACTCCCTGAGGTGTCCTCTTTTCTGTCCATTTTTAGTGATAATTTTCACATACTCCTAATTCTTAACAACTATGATTTTTTTCTCCCCCAGCATAGTTTTCTCTTTTGGGGGCAATTATAGAAATGTAGTTATATAGTTTCTGACTTCTTCTTTTTTTGTTGTTGTTTTTTTGTTAAATATATTTTATTTATTTATTTATTTATTTTTACAAAGAGAGAGGGATAGAAAGTTAGAAACATCGATGAGAGAGAGAGACATGGATCAGCTACCTCCTGCACGCCCCCTACTGGAGATGTGCCTGCAACCAAGGTACATGCCCTTGACCGGAATCAAACTTGGGACCTTTCATTCTGCAGGCCGATGCTCTATCCACTGAGCAAAACCAGTTTTGGCAGTTTCTGACTTCTTGACACTGTTACTGGGAAACCCTGGTGGGGTCAGGCACCTGTCACTGTGTCCAATAACGAAGGCAGGGTTGACTCATAAAAGGTGTTTGTTGAGAAGGCTAGTCAACCAAGAAGTCAGGGCACTTAAAAACATTCAAATCCTGTCTTACAGCAAAGTGCAGGGGACAGGATTATAAAGGGAAGTGGCTAGGGAATGGAATGCAGCTACACGTAGTCCTGGGGTCTGCAAATGTCAGCTATTATCCTTAATCATCAAGCTATGAGATGATGTTGATGAGATTATGTTTTGACTCCTGGTAAGTCATTCTGACCCTGCTTATTGGTTATGCTTGCTGGATTCACAGCTGAGTCACCCCCCCCAATAGCTTTACACAGTCCTTGAAAAAGGAACTAAACAACAACAACAAAAACTTAACTTCCTATTCACATAAGTATATGTGTTCTAATATTTAAAACAGTATGAATATTTTTCAGATTAGTTCAGATGTTCCATCTAGCAGATTATAAGTCCCCCTATCAAAACTGACTTTTTTTACTTTCAGAATAATGACTTTAAAATCCACCCAAGCTGTATGAATCAATGGCCTATTCACTTTTTTTTCCTATTCACTATATTACAAGGTAGTATTCTATTATATTGATATACACAAGTTTGTTTCTCCTTTCACCCACTGAATGACTTTTAGTCATTTCCAGCTGTTGGCAAATATAAATAGACCTATTATAAACATTTGTGTACTGGCTTTTGTAGAAATATAAGTTTTCATATTTCTTCAGTAGTACCAAGGAACACAATTACTGGGTAAGTGTGTATTTAACTTTATAAGAAACTACTGATCATTTTTCCAGAAGTTTGCAATCCACTAGCCTAAACAAACACTTCTCTAGAGGACATACAGATGACCAATAGACATATGAAAAACGCTTGGTGTCAGTAATCATCACAGAGATGCAAATTAAGTCCACAATGAGATATCATCTCATACCTGCCAGAAAGTCTATCATCAGTAAGTCAACAAAAAAGTGCTAGTGAGAATGTCAAAAAAAAAAAAAGGAACACTCAACACATATATTAGATGTAGGAACTTTATCAGATATTATTTGCAAATATTTTCCCAGTGTTGATTAATTTCTAAATATATGAAGATGTTTCTATTATTATTCTGTTATTGACTCCAGTTTAATTTCATTATGATCAAAGGTAATTCTTGTTTGACTTTAACAAAATTCATCAAGGTTTGTTTGTTTTCTTTGTTGTGACCTCAAGGTTTGTTTTATATTCATTGAATATGGTCTTCCTTAATGAATGTTATTTATGCATTTGAAAGGAATATATATTCTATTACTGTTGGGTAGAGTGTTTCATAAATATAATGAAGTTCAAGTTGACATTTTTCATCCATTTTTGTCTATCTTGCTTATTTTATGTCTACTAGATCCATTGATTAAAAGAGGAGTGTTGAAGTCTCCTCTGTGGGTTTTTTTTTTTGTGTGTGTGTGTGTGTTTTGTATTTTAAAATTATTATTTTTTTGGTACATGCACATTTAAGATTATGTGCTTTCTTAGTAAATTAACAATTGTATCATTATCAATATAACATTCTATCATAATAACACCCTTTTTCCTTATAATCAACTTTGTTCCCATGTCTTCTTTATCTGGCATTAGTATAGCCTCTACAACTTTTTGTTTTTGAATTGTGTTTGCATGCTATGGCACTTGTTATTCTTTTACTTTTTTTCCTACCTACCACATTGTATTTGAAGTGTTTCCTTAAATAGCATTTAGTTGAGTTATAATGTTTAATTCAGTCTGGCAATTTCTCACTTTTAATTCACATATGTAAGCACATTACATTACACTTAATGTAGTTATAAATATGTTTTAATTTATATATACCATTAATTTTTGAATTCCAAATTATTCTTTTTCTTTGTCACTTCCCAGCCATCTTTCATGTATATACACATGTTTAGCATTTCATTTTTATTAATACATTCAGGTTTTATATATTGCATATATAATTCTATATATTGCATATGTTTGTTGTAGTGATCCATGGATTACAGTATGCATATTTAATCTACATCTATCTACTTATAATCAATATTTTAAAGTGTGGAGTGAAATGTAGAAGCATTAACAACATAAGGGTCTTTTTACACCCCTTTATATTGCAATTGCCTTATGTATTGCTTCTTTATTCATTGAAAATTCCATAAAAGTTGTTTTAATTTTACTTATAAGCAACATACATATTTTAAAGAGCTCAAGTGAAGAGGAACATTTAATTAAATTTGACCAAATGTATACCATTTCTCTGCCCTTTATTCAGTTTTTATGTTTTTAGTTACCTTCTGGGTTCATTTTCCTTCTTTCAGAATAAATCTTTTAGCAATTCCTATAAAACAGGTCAGCTGGCATGAAATTCTCTTACTTTTCTACCTTATTCTTCATTCAATCTTATGCCACAATTTCTGTTCAGGTCTAGTTTCTTGTCTCACGAAGTTGAAGAATTAATTCTCAGATTGAAACAGTTAGTGGAAGCAAATTTATTGATAGTTGGATACTCTCTGCTGTAGGGAGCAATAGGATGGGGGCCCCAGATGCGTTACAGGTAAAGTTGTCCCCCCCCCCTCAGGCTCCAAAGAAATATATTTATGCTTTGCTAGCCCCTGATTGTTTATTTTCAAAGAATTCTACCTTAGCAACATCCCTAAGGATTAGTTATATACCTCACTACTTTGTGATTGGCTATTTCAAGCTGCCTATTTTAGCAACTTCCATACATTTTGAAGCTCACTTCTTCCATTAGCACCCTCCCTTCCCCATCCTGCTGGGTTGTCTTAGCAACTCCTACCTAGCTGGGTTCAGTTCTAATCCTTTTGTTTGTCTCTGTGGTGCAGTCATCAAGCTACATTCTGCCTGGCTCTACAATACTCCACTACTGCCACCCACCCTCCACATTCCAGTCCCTGATTGCCAGTTTCCTTCTGCCCCCTAAAATTTTATTCATGAACAAGTTTTTCCTTTTTTAAAAATATATTTTATTGAGTTTTTTACAGAGAGAAAGTGAGAGGGATAAAGAGTTAGAAACATCTATGAGAGAGAAACATCAATCAGCTGCCTCTTGCACACCCCGTACTGAGAATGTGCCTGCAACCAGGGTACATGCCCTTGATTGGAATCAAATATGGGACCCTTCAGTTTGCAGGCTGACACTCTATCCACTGAGCCACATCGGTTAGGGGGAGGATGTTTTTCCAAAATGTAGCATTCTAGGTAAAAGTTATTTTCATTTTTATATATGAAAGTGTTTCTTAACTTTATTTTAGCTTTAATGGGTTCTGATAAAAAAATGCATACTCATTCAAAAATCATTCCCCTATCACATGCTATATTACTGTATTGTTGTTTTGTAACTGTTTTCAAATTTTTTATTTTATCTTTCATTTTTATCTTTTTGACTAGGATATTCCTGAATGTGTATTTTTGGGGATATCTTTTGTGGGGTTTTTGATTATGATGTTTCTGGATATGATATTTCCGGGAATCTTTTGCAGAGTTTTCTGAGATTCTTAACTCTGTGATTTGATTTATTTGCCAAATTTAAAAAGCTTTCAGCATCTATCGATCTATCTATCTATCTATCTATCTATCTATCTATTACACAAACACACACACATATCAGATTCAGATATATTGTCAAATTTGAGAACCTTTTAGGATATATGTATTCTAAAAGTATATGCATGAGCATATAAGATATATAAACTGATATATATCTGTATATAGTACATATACTTATATTCATACATATATTTTTGTGACTGAAAGTTGGTAAAGTAATAGAAATAACAATCATTATTTTATATTTTTGTCTCTTCATTTATTGATGGTTACATTGTTGTGATTTACAAAATAAAAACATGTATAATTTATAATTATTTGTTTATCTCATAATATAAACACTCTAGAGGCCTGGTGCACAAAATTCATCCACTGGGGAGGGAGTATTTCAGCCCGGTCTGTCCCTTCTCATAGTCTGGGAGCTCTCAGGTGGTATCCTACTTTTGGCTGCAGTTTGGTCTCCCTCTGCCAATCAGGGGAAGGTACAGTCCCCATCACCCTTTGCTGCTGCTGCCTCTGACCTCCCTCTGTGGAAGATGACCATATGATTAGGGGAAGGTGACACCCCAATCATGCTCTTCTGCTTCCACTATAGCCATGAGGCTGCCTGAGCCTCAGCCATTGCAGCCACTGCAGCTTTCCTGTGCCTTGCCTTGCCCTCATTGCCTGAGCCTTGGGCATGGAAGCAGCAGCAGCTACTGGGCATGCTCACAGCTGCCACTGGCATGTGAGAAGTACAAGCTGCCCTCCACCAGGCCCTGCCTCCCTCTCCCCCAGCCCCATTGCCACTTGCCCAGGACTGGCCCAGGGCAAGCAGCAGTGGCCATCGTGTCCCTAACACTGCAAGTCCCCACCCACCTGTTGTGCTCTCAGCCTGCTGATCAGTTGTTACTGTGATGACATTGCAACCAATTTGCATATTACCTTACTATTAGATAAGTGGTTCTCAACCTGTGGGTCGTGACCCCTTTGGGGGTCGAACTACCCTTTCCCAGGGGTCGCCTAAGACTATTGGAAAACATTTATTTTCCATGGTCTTAGGAACCAACATACAGCTCCTTGGTGTAGCAAAATGTAGCAATGTAGTTTACTGTTTTCATATGAAGACTATTACCCATGCTATACCATGATTCAAGACAAAATTTCATTTATTTGTAACTAGAAATAAATATTTCACAATATATAATTACATATTGTTTTTGTGATTAATCACTATGCTTTAATTATGTTCAATTTGTAACAATGAAAATACACCCTGCATATCAGATATTTACACTACAGTTCATAACAGTAGCAAAATTACAGTTATGAAGTAGCAACGGAAATAATTTTATGGTTGGGGGTCACCACCTCATGAGGAGCTGTCTTAAAGGGTCACGGCATTAGGAAGGTTGAGAACCACTGTATTAGATAGATATAGGTATATTTATTTTTAAAAATATTAATTATGTTATAAACACTACCTTTTAATGTTTTATTTAAAATAATGACAACATTATTTAAAATAATATCTTTTATAGTGGCATTAGTAATGGGTGATAAAAAATATCTTTTAAACAATACTGATATTTAAAAATGAATTATGTAATATATATCAGGCCAAACCTTTTAAAAGAACTGCTAATATGTGATAAGTATAATTATCTCAGAAAATATTGCAAAACACTTAGTTTTTGTTGCATGAATACAGCTACATTTCTCAGTATGATCAGTGATTTAAAGTACTGACAAATAAAAACTTTGTACTTATAGTTATCATGTTTCTCTTTTTACTTTTAATGTATTTTCATAATATTTTATTATGTATATATGGGCTGGTAAAATCTATTTCTCTACATTAATGATAATTAGGAATTCATAACTCTAATTAAAGTGTCAATACATTCATTCCTGGTTGGTACAGCTCAATTGGTTGGGTCATTGTCCCATACACCCAAAGCTTGTGGGTTTGATCCCAGGTTAGGGTAACTGAGGTGTGTATGGGGAAGCAACTGAGAGATGTTTCTCTCTCACATGGATGTTTCTCTCTCTCTTTCCTTTTACCTTCTCTCTCTGAAAAAGAAAAATTGTCAATACATTTAAAGATACATATGACAAAAATAAACTATTCATGACTTTATTGCTGAGATTGTTTTTCTTTTTCTCAGGTTGTATCTACTTTATGATCTTGTCAAGTATGAAAAAACAAACAAGAAATTACAAACTTTTACTTAAATACAAGAAAGAAGTACTTATGCTCTGTACATTTAACATTTTACCTTGTGAAACCCTGTTCAAGCAGGGCTGGTGTGGCTCAGTGGTTGAGCATCAAGCTATGAACCAGGAGGTTATGGTTTGATTCCAAGTCAGGGGCCAGGCCCAGGTTGGGGGCTCTATCTTCAGTAGGGGGCATGAAGGAGGCAGCTGATCAATGATTCTTTATCATCATTGTTTCTATCTCCCTCTCCCTCCCTCTCAGAAATATATATATTTAATATGCTATATTAAAAAGAAAAATAACAGAGATAAAGTGAGTCAGACTAAATTTACTATGAGCTTGACTCAGTCTCTGAAATCCCTTTTTTTACAAATAAAGACAAATGAAAGAATAGAACATACCATAGATTGTTCTATCAATGTCAATAATTTACATTGAATATTTTTCCCCAAATCTCATTTATTATACTTTTATCTTGCCTATTAATATTTAGGTACAATAATGCTTTCTACTTTATATGAAGAAAAGGTGCCTTAAAAATATCAATAGCTATCCAATATCATAAGACTTTTAAGAAGTAATTTTGGTTTTAAGTCTGCTACATTTTGGTTTCAAACTTTGTACTTATAGTTATCATGTTTCCCTTTTTTACTTTTATAGCTTTTGTAAATACATTATATTTATCACTGTGAGAATAGGCTCTATATATTTTTCATTTAAGCATGTCAATATACAAGGCAAGAATAGGTGAGATATCAAGGGTAATAGGTTTACATTTGGCTGGGAGAAACTAACAACATTAATTAATATTTATATTTGCTGAAAAACAGACTTTGGAATTTTGATACTTAGTAACATAGAAGAACCTTGATTGGGTTACATATGATTTAAATTAGTTCAGACACATTTCTAAGACATCTTTTTTTAACCTTGTGAAAATATAAGATTGAATTATTCATCAAATTGTTCCTGTCTTATACAAAATATTTAATACTCAATAAAAGAAAAGTGATTTATGTAAGTAAGGCAGTTTAAAGAGAATAAAATATGAACCAGGATACAAAATAAAAGTCTAAAATTCTGTGCATATTTTGCAAAGAGATAAAGGTCAAAAGGAATATTCTTAGAAAGGACATTAAAATAGCCACATTAAAATAGTAGTATGTTTCAATCCATAAACTATAATTTCACAACAAGGGTATAATAAAATACAACAGGATTCATCAATCAAGTGGACTATTATTTTTAACTCATTACCAATATATCCAAAGAAAGGATGCATAATCTCAAATTCAAATGAGATTACTCAAAAATAATATTTCAAAGGTAGGTAACACACACAGCTATAAAAGGATCTATGAGATACTTTGCATGCTATAAGACAGTTACTACTTGAGCAAGAAACAGTTATTTCTTATTTTTACACTTTATCTCAAGTTACATTGGTGGATAATCAACATTTTTTTAAAAAAGCAAGTCTTAATTTCTGATAATAATTGAGCTAACCAAATACCATGGTAGACCCTGATATGATATATTTTTTTCAAAATCCCACTAATAAAAATTTTATTGGCATGAAATACTATTATTATGAATGTGTAAAACTTTTCAATCTTAAAGCCTCAGCATAATCATGTATATCTATATACAAAACATAAATTTCACTTTATTTAAAACATGAAAGAGCAAATTTTAACTCGTTTTGTTAAAAATCTACAGTATACATTCAAGTAAAGGCTAAACTCTCAACGCCAACTATATATGGGACAAAAGTAAAACATTTACAACAGTCTGTTTACTAAAAGTGCTATTTTTAATACCTATACAAGGAAACTCACTCTAGTGCTTTTGTTTCCATCCAAACAGCTATACATTGCTTTATTCACAGCACCAGATGCTTCTGTTACTAAAAATACATATCCAAACCTATATACCCTTTTAAATAGATTTAACATTTTAGTTCTTTTGGGGAAGAACAGGAAGTTCAAATCAACAACTCAGACCATCTTAAATTATTAGAGATGACTGACTTTTTGATACACCCTGTTTCAATTTAGATGTGCATTTTGATGAACATATTAATGACAAAAGTTCCAGTCCACATGACTAAGGTAAGCCATCTTTTTCTACATAATTTGTGGAGGTCCAGGAGCACTCACTACAGCAACCTTCCTGTGATTCAGGTCTTGATGTGACGCTCCATTTCTGATTTGTACATTCTCCTCCAACCTGATTTGGTCTAGTCTGTTCTGGAGTCATATTTAGCACACTGATTGAACTATGTTCAGTTACACAGGAACATGTCTGGCAAAAGTCTGATTTTGAAGTAGAAACAGGAATAGATTTTGTGAGTTTAGAGGTACAAACTGGAGACCCGTGAGACACCCTGTAGGGCTTCTGTCGTGGCCTTGAGTGCATTGTAAGATTGTCCCTATCAGAATTTCCTGAGAAGGCACTGAAAAGTCTCACATTTTCTGAATTCTGGTGGTCAAAGGTAGTCATATTTAAGAACTGTTGCTTTAACCAGCTGGCTCTTTCTTCTTCAAATGCCTTTCTCTCCAATCCTAGATGAATGGCAGCTTCGTCTTTCTTTCTTGAAATTCTTTTTTTGCTCTTTAAATAGGGACCACTCTTTTTTGAGGCACTCCTTTTCTTCCAACAAATAACAGTCTCATAGCAGTGAAGTGGTATCATCATCACATGTAGTAGCAAGCTGCTGCTGTAAAAGTTGTTGAGTTTTAATCATTTCTTTACACTGCTGAATTTCTAACTCAAGTTTTACGGTTTCTTTCTCATAGTCCTGTCGTGAAATTACATCTTCGTTGTTAAAACCTTCTAGGTGTACCTTTGAAACTTGGTTATCAAGTTTTTCTACATGACTTTTAAAAATTCTCCACTGTTTCCTCATGCTGTTTATAAGATGCTCTCGCACAGTTTCACAGGAAAGGTCCCATATACTCTCTCTGCTCAGTTCCCCAGGATCTTCTTCAACATCAGAGATACCAGTTCCTGTACTATCATCAGCTTTTTCTATAGGTTTCTGCTTTTGGGAAGAAAGAAGAGAAATCATTTCCTTTTTCATTTGCTGAAGAACCTTCTTAAGTTCAGCATTTTCCATTAGGATTTGTTTCTGACAATATTCATAATCATTCAAGAGAATTTTATACATTTCATCTTCAGTCCTTGCTTCACTTTTACCAGTCCTCCAAGAACCTCTTTTTCCATCAGCTCTTCCTACATAATTTAAAACTTCCATAGCTATTTTTTTATCCTTCTTGTTCATAACAAGTTGATGTAGACATTCCTTTAGTTTATTATATTCACGCTCTTTTCTCTTCATATCATGATTATATTGAGTAGCTCGACTTGCAATAATATTCTGTAATTTTTGTACCTCATCTTTCTCCGTTTTCAGTAACTGATGCAAATTCCTGTTCTTGCATTGTAATTGTCTCTCTCTTTTCTGAAGCCCAATCATTTCTCTCCTGGAGGTTTCCAGTTGTTCCTTGAGTTTTGCATAGCAGCTTTGTAGTTGGTCCATATCACTTCCCAGTTTCAGATTTTGTGTTTCCACATTTTCCTGAGCTAGAAGGTTGTCCCGCTGACAAATAAGTAGCTCATTCATACAGTTTAAAACAGCAACTATATTTAATTCTCTCTTTCTCTCTTTACCTTTGGATTCTTCATACAGTGAAGGAAAACCGAAAGTAGTTAATTCCTGATCAAGATATGAAATACTTTGTTCAATATTCTCTTCTGTGCAGAAGGCACTTAAAAAACTGTGCACATTTTTTCGCTAAAGGTATTGAAGAACAGAGCACTTGCTGTGAGTATAGACTTGATGGAGACATCTTTGTTTCTGAGGTATATTGAGAGATATTTTTGCTTTCTGGATCTGTAACTGTCATCCAATCTCCCATACCAGTTGCCAGAGCCAGGATACCTGAGGAACCAGATCAGCAGTGAAACATTTAGTCCAGCTGCTGTCAATCTTCTATGTAGGCATCTCCTCAGCATCCAAGGACATCCTCCTGTTTGCCTTTGCCTGAACGAAGAAGATGCTGGATGCTATTTCGGATATGATATTTTTTGTCCATGTCATTATATACCTACTTAAAAGCAAATTAATTAATTAATTAATTAATTAATGCATAAGAATTCAATAACTATAATGACAGTGGAAAGCAATGGCTATTTTATTTAGAATTGAGTGTCTCCTCTGCACCAGTTAGCACTTTATAACACCAATTTCAGTAAAATGTTTATATTGAAAAATAAATCAAAAGCAATATATAATGAAGATTAATTGCAAGTCTTTACTGCCAGACAGACTTTGATTTTGTCACTATCTGTGCAATTTTCCTCAAGTTCTACTTCTATATGCTCCTATCTCAACATCTTTAAAATAGTAATGATAATATTAATAACTAGAGGCCCGTTGTATGAAATCCATGCATGGATGGGATCCCTGGGCCTGGCTGGTGAACAGGGCTGATTGGAAAAGCAGCAGCAGTTCCTGGGCCAGGCATGGAAAAAAACACCATTGTGCAATTCCCCGCCTACCCCTTCCTTCTTTCCTCCCTATCGTCCAGCCACCATGGCAGGTAGGCTGCGGGCTGATCAGGACCTGCCAGCTGGGAAGAGAGATAGCACACAGAAAGTTAGTCACTGCCTCTAACGTGGGAGCCATCCCTCAGTCCGCATGGGAAAGGGGCCTCGTCCACCACCACCCACACCCAGTGCCTCATCCCAGCCCAGGGCACTGGCCCTGATTGGGTAATCAGGGCCTGCTGGCTGAGGGGAGATAGGAGTATACTGAACTGACCACCAGGGGGCAGCTCCTACATTGAGTGTCTGCCCTCTGGTTGTCAATGAGTGTCATAGCGACTGGTCATTACAGTTGTTTCAGTCATTCCAGTCACTTAGGCATATATAATATACTAATACATTTTCAATAGGCTTGTTAAAAATAATAAATAGTGCATTGCATGTATAGCTTAGTAGATTAGAATTTTTAATTAATTGTGAAGTGTTAATTTAACAAAACTTTGGGGACATTAAGTAACTAAAGCTTCAATTACTGACACTATCAATTCATCTATAACTAAGATGCTGAGAAAATACATGCAAGAAGAAAAATATCCTAATGATTTTTTTAGTCCACATTGAAAATATTGGCTATATCTAATATTTGCTGAATATCTTTATTCAAAAGTCTTCCTTGGATATGAAGCTCTGAAACTAGTTTCAAATAATAAAAGATGTGGTCTTGGAAGAATGCGGGCATTTAGTGATTCTTTAACCAGTCTGATTTCTATCCTTGGGTTAACTTTTAGATAGAATAACTATAATCAATTATTTTTGCTGGAAAAACTAAGTTGTTATAATCAGTGATAATTTTGACAAATTGTTACCTATGTCCCTGTGCATCAGTCATACAAACTTGCCTATTGCTAAGGATAAGGTAGATATTCATGTTGGATGACCTGAGCATAATATATAGGCTAAGGGTTTTACTGGTATCTATCCAACAGAAGGTAATTGTCAAAATTCCTCATCATGAAATTTCACTGCCATTATTCAGCCCTTTTTCTGATTTCTTCCTTTCTAAATCACAAAGTCACTACCACAACTTTTAAATAATTGACATATCCACATTATAACTTGGACTGGGAAACAATTGATTAGAAATTCATATATTATTATGTTTAAGAATAGCATTTCTAAAAAAATATATATATTAAGTATTAAAACACAGTTGGAGGAAATTCACATCAGGAGTATAGAATTATATTCTGTTCTAAATTTTGGAAGCTATTAGATAAAGAATTGTTGAATGACCTCTAGGCATTTATAACACACTAGAGGCCTGGTGCATGAAATTTGTGCACTTGGGGGGTTGTCCCTCAGCCCAGCCTGCACCCTCCCCAATCTGGACTGCTGGCTCCTAACTGCTCACCTGACTGATCACCCCTAACTGCTCCTCTGCCAGCCTGATTAACACCTAACTGCTCCCTTGCCAGCCCAATGGCCCCCTACTGTCTTCCCCTGCTGGCCTAGTCACCCCCAACTGCCCTCTCCTACAGACCTGATCTCACTGCCAACTGCCTTCCTCTGCTGGCCAATTTGGTTATGATTAATCGGTTTCTATGCCAGTCAGTGTCTCTGGGCCTATCAATGGGACCTAATCAGAAAGGTCCCATTGATAGGCAACCCTGGTGGAAAACCTGGAGAGAAATGGAGGCATGGCTGCTGGCCAAGCCCAAAGAGAAAGAGAGAGGCAAGTGCTGATCAGCAACTGCCACAGAGGCTACAGATCAGACCCTGCTTCTCTCTTCAGGCATTTCTTCTGGCCTGATTTGCAGCCCTCTCAGCAGTCAGTGCTGGATCACCATGCCTGCTGCCATAGCAGTCAGTGCTGGGTCACCACGACAACCCAGTGCTGACTGCAGGACATACTTCCAGTTGGTTAAGCCTCCAGTCGTGACAGACCCAGGGTTTTTATATATTAGGGTTAATTATAGTCATTGTCTTTAGTTATAGATATAAAGCAAATAAAGTTTGTGAAGAGTATTCATATGAATAAAATAAACAACATAGCTACATCCCTATTGGCACTAATAAACCTTTAAACCAATTTGCGTTTATAGTAAAAATTCCATTTCAAGCTTGATTTTATCAATAGTGTCATGTCATATTACCTTAATTCACCAAACAGTGTATTGTTTCATAATATAGTTTACTTGAATAGCCATGTTATAAAATATAGAACTTTTTTTTTACTAGATATTAATTACCTGATATTTTCCCTTTAATTTACTATACTATGACTTGTTTCAAATTGAAACGAATAACATAGGACTCTCTTCAATAACTATAGCCTTTTACCTAATGATCCAATAAATTAATGCTTGTTTGATGGGTGTGTATACTGCTTTTTCAAATTCAATAGGAAGTTGCCAGTGCTTTTATGCAGAAGCAATATTTTCTCTTGATCTAAATTTCTCAGTGGATCAGCAGTTAATATAGTATTTTCTGTAACAATTAAATTAAAGTGTCAGAGATTTGTTTCTCCAGATGTTCAATTTTTTTGATTAAGTAATGCCTTAAAGGAACATTTTAATATGGTAAGTGCACTACCTTCATGAACCAAGTTTTACTTGTTAAATGATGAGTGGCTTCCTGCCATTACATTTTCATGAAAAATAATGATTGTATAAGCCTTATGCAGTGGAAAAAATATATTTGGCTTTCTAGGCAAATATTGAAAGACAAACCCACAAAAATATTGCATTGTTACACACAAAAAAATTAAAAGTTATAGATAATAAAGAGTTGTATAATCTTTAGAAAATAAAGTGACATCTTTTATGAAGCTAAAGGTTAAGTAAACATATTTAATGTTTCCAAAACAAAAGTCTACATAATGTGGCTTTTATTTACTGATTCATATTCTATCAAAATTTGAGATTCTTGTTAAATCACAGCATTGGTAATAGTACCTTTTCTAAAATATATGAGACTAATTGTGAAATTTAGGTAGACCTGCAAAGTCAAACAAAAGCTTTCAAAATGTTTACACACTATCTTGAAACAATTCCAACAGAGGGGGCAAATTCTTATGCAAGACATTTAAAAGTCTTCTACTTACAGATATGATATAGTTATTAGCACCATATGTCCCTCTATGAGCAAATAGAACATTGAAAAATACATTTTAAAAATATCCAACTTATTTCTGTTTTCAAACAATAGGCAATGTATGACTTCAATCCCTCAGCAAACTGGATTCACTTATGTCCCTGATGAGTTCTACAATTTTTTTGGCTTTCTGCTAGAAAGTAATTTTTAGGTAACAGTACAAGAAATAATAATAACAGCCTCCTTGAATTGAGGAGACAATCAGAGGTTGAGAAAGCAGATACACCTATAGTTTGCAAGATGATAGACCATGGAGGAAGAAAATATAAAGCATTTCTAAAATGTGGGGAGATTTCCCCTTGCAACTATTGTGCAGTAACAAGGTGCACGTGGGAGGATGATATCCCATTAGGATAAAACAAAGAAAGGCTTTTAAGAAGGAAGCTGAACAATTCTCAGAGCTCATACTGTATTGAAACTCATTCTAGTGCTGACTAGTCAGAGTGGAAAATCCTCACTGAAACCAGGTGCATTTAGTGGACACATGATAAGACTTATGCCTTAGTAAAATTGAATTATTTCTAGAATAAAGACTATTCTTAAGTCACACTAGCAACTTAAAATGAATCTCAAAGGATCCAGATAAACAACAAATATCAGAACAGCCTGACTGATAAAACCTCCTCTACTCTATAGGACACAATAATACTTAGAACACAAGAATGCAAAATTTACAATGTACAAGCTCCAGCCAATGGCTTCTACATATGTGTGAATTCTACAGTAGCTTTGAATGTGCAGAGCTGCAAGACAAGGTCCCTCGCACTCCAACAATAAGAGGAATCTTTACAATCTACAAAATCATGTATTGAACCCATGAGAGACACTGAGATTGCAGGACAACGGGTGAACAGAATTCCAATGAGTAATGAGCTACTCTGAGGACAGTGGGAACACATGAACTGTTTTAACTTTGGCAGATCATGATAGGTGGCATAGAAAGAAAACTTCTGAAAATTCATTGAGTTTTTAAAAGCCATATGTGAACTGGCAAGCCCTATAATCAAAAGGGGTCCGCAGCCAATCAATAGTTCTTTTCAGTGACTCTCCAATGAGTACCATGAGCAGGAAAGGTTGCCTGAAAGTCTTCATGGTGCAGGCATGGAAGCTGCTGAGTTCTGAAACTGGAGCAGAAGAATTATGCAGTGCCTATTTGTGCTCCTGCTGCTGTGGAAGTACAGATTAGTAACCAGCTGGTAACAGGGAAAAATCTGCCAGCACCAGGTGCCTTTGCTATGAAGCAAAATCTGACTGCTGTTGGGGGATGAGCACTACTGACATGGATAACCCTGCTTTGATCCACAGAAGAACAAGTAGTTGGAGAGCAATTTCATCCTTGGAGCAGTGGATGTGCAAGACCTGCTGAAAATTTAATATAGAGCGAGAATACTAAGGAAAAGCCATCTGGCACTTTCGGCTTCACATTAAAAAGCAGTTAGTGGTTGTCAACCACTGAAGGGATTTGAAGCCTATGGCATATGTAAGGTAGTTATAACAACAATAAAACTCAAACCAACATCAATTGCAATCCAGATAGATTTAAACCCTCCGAGGCCTGAATAAAAAGGTGCACCCTTGTGAAAGCATACCTGTTATTTAAGTCAGTGTTTATAATTATTTTTCACATATCATTAAAACTACTGTGAAACACACATAATAAGCAACAATAAACTACGCATTATGAATAGGTAAATAGTCGATATAACCAGAAACAAATAAAATCAGATTTTGGAATTATCAAAGATGGTCTTAAAAATGACTGTAAGTAATATTTAAGGAAATAGTGAAAAGGGGAAAAACACAGATAGACAAAAATCAATTTAACCAGAGTAATAAAAACCCTAATAAAGTATCAAATTGAAATGCTAAAAATGAAAAACAGAATATCAGAAATTATTTTAGAAGAGTTATCAACAAACTGGATGAAGCAGAGCAAAGAATGAGTTAACATGGAGATAGGTCAATAGAAATTATATAGACTAAAGCACAATGAGAAAATAAAAAAGAAAACAAAGATAAGGGAATCTAAGAGAACAATAACAAATATTTTACATATGTAATTTTTGTTTCAGAAGAAAAATGAGGTAGAAGAGATATATAAAAGATAATAGACAAAATTTTCCCAAATTATTAAAAAGTAATGAAAAGGCTCAAAGAATCCCAAGTCAGGTAATTACCTTAAGACAACAATAATAACAAAACATCAAGGCACATTAGAGTTAGACTTCTGAAGACCAATGAGAAGAAAAATACAAACTCTTCTTTTTATTAAGAATAAAAAGAATCATTATATATAGAGGAAAAATAAAAAGAATAGACTCAAATTTCTGACCAAGATACCAAAAAAGTGACCATATTTACCCTATTATTTAAAACTACTATAAGAGAGAGATCAACTATACTAAAGATATTCAAGACATTAGACTTTAAATAAGAAAAAGTGCTACTCCTTGAAAGCAGGACACAAATGATGTAAACTATTGTCCCAGCTTACTACCTGGAAATATTATTCAATATAAATTACATAAGAATACTTTATTTGCAATCAACTTTCATTTTCTCTTAAAAATAAGTAAAATTGATGAGTCATGTTATATATATTTTCAAGCCTACTGATACAATTTAATAAATTTCCCTGCAGGCTAGTCAAACCAAAGTATATACTAGTACATATCACCAGTGTCTGAGTGTATTACTTTCAAATTTTTATAATTCTTTTGTTTATGTTTGTCTCTAACACTTCTTGCAAGGGAAAATTCTATCTTATTTTTATGCCAAAGCCTAGCCCAACCCTTATAAGATGCAGTAGCTAGCAGTCAACAAGGCTTTATAAATCTGTACCTATGCAAGACAGGCTTATCTATAAGCACACAATTGTACCACATAACCTCTAAATGCAAGTATCTCTGAGCTCAGAAAGAAGACATGCATGTTAATTATCAACTTGGAAGTTAGATGTCTCAGAAGAGATGATGTATAATCTAAGTTCTTTAGGAGGGAGAAATAACAATTAAAAGGCCACATCACTTAATAAAGACAGGTACTCAAAAGCTATTGAAATTTGAGCTTGCCCTTGAATGAACATGCAATTTCAGTGTGTACAATGAAAACTTATAAGACAGGAGGAAATCAATATATTGCTTTTTGAAGAGTGACTGTGAAGTAATTGAAACGGGTAAGATTCCTCAGGGAAGGAATAACCTAATACAGGCACAGTGCCAAAGGGGCCATCAGGAGAGAATTTGGGGGTCAACAGAGGTAGGGCACAGACCCTCATCCCCTCAACCTTGCAGGGGCCTGAACCCTCACCCCTTCTGAGGGAGGTCTCCTGCCCCCATGGCTGCTTTGCTTCCCACGCCCAGCACAGATCTGGACCCAAGTCACAGATAGAGACTTGGCCCAGCTCAGATTGGGACCTAGGTAACAGACAGAAACTTGGCTGACAGCAGCTGCCCTACATCTAAATCCAGACTAGCACCAGGAATGCTCAGGGCCTACTGAAGATTGCAAATAAACCTTTCCACTAATATTTACAGGGTAATCTAAGATTGTTGGTAGAGTATTAAATTTGATAGTAAAAGAGGAATCAAGCTTTCAGATTAATTTAAATTGGCTAATTGATATAAGTGAATATTCAAGAAAATTTTATTGTACTGGACAAAAAGCTGTTTTAAAATATTAACTAAAATTTCTATTGGTAGTTCATCTCTGCTCAATCTTGAATTCTTTCCTGCTCAGTGACAAGAACCTGGATTGAGGCCTCCCTTGGCCTCCCTGTGAGCTGTCCAGCATTAAAATGAAGTCTTCTATTTCATAATCTTGAAAGATTTCCCTCCCATTAAGTATAGAAAAATAAATTCTAAGATTTTTGTATGTTGTTTGATATTATTTATTTTACATTTAAATAAAAATGAAAAAAAATTCTAGGACTCTAATCCTGGGTATATTGTTAGTTCTTGGGTAAGAAAATTATCAATTTAAAGACATATTTTGTCTTTCACTCTACTTCCAATTTCAATTCTATTTTGCTTTATTTATTTCTTTCTCTCTATTTCCCACATTATCTCAATTATTTCTGTATGAGAAATAATGTATCAAGTACATCGTTTTCTCATTACTTTTGACTCAGTGGTTAACAATCTAAATACTTACTCCTAAATAATCATGCCATTATCAAATAGTGTAGTTACCTAGTTGATTGAATCTAGGTAATCAGAGTAATGATTGACTTCACTGTCTTTGATTATAAAAACACAATCAAGATTGCTTTCTTACTTCCTGTTCCTCAATTATGTGCATCACTGATTTCTTTCTGTTGACAACATTGCCCTACTATTGTATTTCTTATTTCCCAAGAGGCTCAAACTAATGTATAAAAAATTATTAGTCTGTAGCAGAAAACTGGGATAAGACTTGTAGATAGTACATAGTATTTTGTTATGACTGAGGATCATAAACAGTTGAGACCAATTGTTACTTTAGGATGTCTTTAATTTTCTTAAACATTTTATTGTTATTAAAGGGAGAACTATATATATTTTAATATACTTTAATTGATTTCAGAGAAGATGGGAGAGAGATAAAAACATTAATGATGAGAATCATTGATTAGCTGCCTCCTGCATGCCCCCAGTGGGAATGAAGTCTGTAACTTAGGATGTGGTCTTTGTTACTGATTAACTTAATACAGATTTCTTATAGATTTGCAAAACAATCTATACTTGATAAAATTCCAAAGGTATTTGGGCTATAATTACAAATATGCCAACAAGGGTAAATTTCAGTGTTTTTTCCCTTTGTCTGTGCTCCCCATTTTTCAATATTAGTTCCCCAATATTTTTTTCTAGCCTTCTATGAATGGCTTCTATGATTGAATGATTTTAGTAAGACCTCTGCTATTCATTTGTCCCCAGGATTAGTGGTTCTTGGTATTCATGGATAACTTTGGGCTTTGTGGATAAGTAATCTCTTCTACCCCATCTAACTCATTTCCTCTTTGGACCCAACTCTAATCCAGATTTCACTGTTCATTTTGTTTCTTTTCTTCTGACCTTTTTTTTTTTTCCCCAAATCACTATGGACATAATCCGAATGGACTATCAGTACTCTCTCATCATCTCCATTTTTTGGGCTTCCATAATCTCACTCAGTCTCTGACTAAAATGAAAGATTATCAATAATATCATCATCATCTATTTCATGTCATAATTTACAGCAATATATTTCAACACATAAAGATAAAAAAGTAATGGTGGGAGGGATTGGATCAATAGGACGATGCCTAAACCTCATCTTGAGCCACCAAAATTCCCTGTTAAATAAGATAATAATAAAATAGCCCTCTCTATCTGTGGCGGATAAGGTTCAAGACCCCCAGCTGATACCTGAAAACAGATAGTACCAACACATATCCATTGTTGTGTTTTTCTTTCCTCCTGTACACACATAGCTTTTCACTTAAAAGACACACTTTATGGCTTCTCTTTGACATACCTAAATTGCCAGAATCACTACTTTATTTATTTATTTATTTATTTATTTATTTATTTACTTTAATTATTTATTGTTTAAAGTATTACATATGTCTCCTTTTCCCCCATTCACCTCTCTCCAGTGGTTCCCACCCCACCATATGCCCCTTCCCCCTGCTGTCTGTGTCCATGGATTATGCTTATACACATGCATACAAGTCCTTTGTTGATCTCTTAACCCCCACCTCTGTCCTGCCTTCCCTCTGAGGTTTGACTGTCTGTTTGATGCTTCTATGTCTCTGGATCTACTTTTGTTCTTCAGTTTATGTTTTTCATTATATTCCACAAATGAGTGAGATAATGTGATATTTTTCTTTCTCTGACTAGCTTATTTCACTTAGCATAATGCTGTCCCGGTCCATCCATGCTATTGCAAATGATAAGAGTTCCCTTTTTTCAGCAGCATTGTATTCCATTGTGTAGATGTACCACCATATTTTAAGCCACTTTTCAGTTGATGGGCACTTAAGTTGTTTTCAAATCTTAGCTATTGTAAATTGTGCTGCTATGAACATAGGGATAAATGTCTCCTTTCTGATTGGTGTTTATGATTTCTTGGAATATATCCCTAGAAGTGGGATTACTGGCTAAAAAGGGAGTTTCATTTTTAATTTTTTGAAGAATCTCCATACTGTTCTCCACAGTGGCTGCACCAGTCTGCATTCGCACCAGCAGTGAACAAGGGTTTCTTTTTCTCTACATCCTCATCAGCACTTGCCCTTCGTTAATGTGTTGATGATAGCCATTCTGACAAGTGTGAGATGGTATCTCATTGCTGTTTTGATTTGCATCTTTTAAATGATTAGTTATTTAGAGCATGTTTTTATATATCTCTTAGCCTTTTGTATATCCTCTTTTGAAAATAGTCTATTTAGGTCCTTTGCCCATTTTTTTATTAGATCTTTTGTCTTTCTTTTGTTCATTGGTATGAGTTCCCTATAAATTTTGAAGATTAAAATCTTATTGGATATTACATTGGCAAATATGTCCTCCCATGCAGTGGGCTCCTTTTTTATTTGGTTGATGGTTTCTTTTGCTATGTAGAAACTTTTTATTTTTATGTAGTCACATTTGTTTATTTTTTCTTTAGTTTCCATTGTTCTAGGAGCTGTATCACTAAATATATTGCTATGGAAATGTCTCATATTTTGCTGCCTATGGATTCCTCTAAGATTTTTATGGTTTCCCATCTTATGTTTAAGTCCTTTACTTATTGTGAGTTTATTTTTTTGTGAATTGTATAAGTTGGTGATCTTGTTTCTTTTTTTTTTTTGCATGTATCAGTCCAATTTTCCCAACACCATTTATTGATTTATTGAAGAAACTGTCTTGACTCCATTGTATGCTCTTGCCTCCTTTGTCAAATATTAATTAAACATAATGGCTTGAGTTATTTCTGGATTCTCTGTTCTGTTCTATTGGTATATTTATCTGTTCTTGCACCAGTACCAGGAAATTTTGAGAACAGTGGCTTTGTAATATAGCTTGATATCTGGTATTACAATCCCTCCCACTTTGTTCTTCTTTCTTATGATTGTTATGGCTTTTCGGGGTCTTTTTAAATTTCATATAAATTTTTAGAGAGTTTGTTCTAGATCTATCAAATTTGCCCTTAGTATTCTAATGGGGGTTGCATTAAATCTATAGATTGCTTTGGGTAATAGGGACATTTTAATGTTGATTCTACCAATCCATGAATATAGTATATTCTTCCTTTTGTTTATGTCTACCTCTATCTCTTTTTTCAATTTCCTTTAGTTTTCTGAGTACAATTCTTTTCCCTCCTTCTTTAAGTTATTCCTAGACATCTTAATTTCTTTGTGCAATGGTAAATTAATGTTTTTTAAATACTCTTTCTGTGAGTTCATTATCTATATATAAAAAAGTCTAATCAACTGTCTGACCTTGATGTGCAATGACCACCAGGGGGAAGATGCTCTAACCAAAAGAGGAGGTCCTGGAATTGGCCAGTGGGATCCTTTGGCTTAGCTTGCAGGAATCAAGCTAAAACCATGCACCAGTGGGGTCCCCAGCCTGGTCTGCAGGGAATGGGCCAAAACTGTCTCTCTGACATCCCCTGAGGGGCCCCAGATTGCGAGAGGGTAAAGACCAGGCCAAGGGACCCCACCAATGCACCAGGCCTCTAGTTGTTGTGTAAAAAAGCCATAGATTTCTGAGTGTTAGTTTTATATCCTGCTACATGGCAAAATTCATTTACTAAGTCTAATAGTTTTGTGATGGAGTTTTTAGGGCTTTCTATGTAAAATATCATGTCATTTGTGAATAATTACAGTTTTACTTCTTCTTTTCCAATTTGGATGCCTTTTATTTATTCTTCTTTTCTGATTACAATGGCTATCACTTTCAATTCTGTGTTGAACAGAAGGGGTGAAAGTGGGCATCCCTATTTTGTTCCTGTTTTCCACAATGGCTGTATCAGTTTGTATTCTTAGGTGAAATGCTTATAGTTTTTGCCAATTGAGTATGATGTTGGCTGTAGGTTTGTCATATAAGTTTTTATTATGTTGAGGTATGATCCTTCTATTTCTACTTTGTTGAGAGTTTTTATTGAGAAAGGATATTAGACTTTGTCAAATACTTTTCTGCATCAATTGATATAATTATGTGATTTTTGTCTCAATTTGTTTATGTGGTGTATTACATTTATTGATTTGCAGATACTGTACCGTACTTGCATCCTGGAATAAACCACACTTGGTCATAGTGTATAATCTTTTTAATGTAACGCTGGATCTAATTTGCTATAATTTTGTTGAGGATTTTAGTGTTTATGTGCATCAGGGATAATGGCTTATAATTCTCTTTCTTTGTAATGACTTAATCTGGTTTTGGGATTTGGGTAATAATGACTTCATAGAAAGAGCTTGGAATTCAATTACTCTTGAATTCTTTGGAATAGTTCAAAAAGTATAGGTTTTAATTCTTCTTTGATTGTTTGGTAAAACTCCCCTGTGAAAAGCTTTTGTTTGCTGGAAAATTTTTGATTACAGAATCACTAATCTTGGGTTTTAGAGCCATTATTGAGTAAGCTAAAGGTTACTTGAATAAAAACACTGCAATTGTAGTTTTGTTTTTGTTTGTTTACTTATTTATTTATTTATTTATTATGAAATGTTAAAGGGTCTTCTTGAAGAAGAAAAAATATGAAAAATATAAGCAATAAAATGTCAATAAACACATATCTATCAAAAATTGAATACACTAAAATTTTCTTTAAAGCCATTTCACTAACTCTTATCTATTTAAAAATGCTAATTTTATAGAATTACTTTAAGTATCATTTTTGTATATTTACTAAAGATAAACTCAATTATCTATCTACATTTGTATTAATATTTTAAGTTTCTATGCTTGTTATTTTTGAGTAGATTAGAAAACTGGTTCTTCTACACAATGGAATACTATGCTACTATAAAAAAGAAGGAATTTTTACCATTTGCAACAGCATGGATGGAACTGGAGACCATTATTCTAAGTAGGAAATAAGCCAGTCAGTGAAAGAAAAATACCACATAATTTCACTCATTTATAGATAAGAAAACATTATAAACTACTGAACAAAAATAGATACAGAGTCAGAGAAGCATGGAACAGACTGTCAAACTATAGTGGGAAGGGAGTTGGACAGGGGAGGTAAGAGAGCAATTGAAAGACTTGTATGCATGCATACAAGCATAAACAATGGATGCATGACACTGGGGGGGGCGGGGTATGGCCATGTGTTAGGGGTAGGGGGTGCTGGGTGAAGGAGAATGGGGGGGAAGGAGAGTTATGTACTATTTTTAATATTTAAACAATAAAATAAAAAAAATAAAAATGATTAAATCAGTAATCAAAAAAATTCTAGTCCCAGATGCTTCACTAATAAATTCCTCAAATGTTTAAAGAATCAACACTAATCCTTCTAAATCTCTTCCCCCAAAAAAGTAGAAAAAAAACACTTCTGAAATCATTTCATGATAGTTTCAAAATATAAATAATTTTTAGTATTTAACAGCATGTAAATATAAAGCAATTGTATCTCTTTATAAACAATACTCCTGAAAGTTGTGTTTAACAGATAAAATTATTAAAACAAACATAGGATTATTTGATTCTTAGTAGTATGAATTAATACCTTTGTGTAAAAACAGAATTGTAGCAAAATTAGAAAATATTTACTCTATAAAAATAATATCCTGGATGCATTTAAATAAAAAAACACATAACAATAACTTGTTTATATGCACATTAAATACTAAATAATTTAACACAACCAATTCAAAGAATATTAAACAGCTATGCTGCTGTTTTTTCACTTATTCCAAATTTATTTATTCTGCTGCTATTCAAGTTAAACTTAGAAAATGATAGTGTCATTTATTGCTTAATTCTGTAATCATTGCTTTCTTATACATTACAGATACATGAAATAACAATATGCAAGAAAAAAACAAATGTATATTCTTTGGCTTGTTCTTAATTTATTTACACTTTGCAAAATAATTCAAGACCTCATGATAATCCTGTTCTCTTAGATTTGAAGGTAATAGGAAATTTTATTGTATGAATAAATTCAATTCATTCTTTTGTAGACTATTTTCCAGATTTTACAAATTATCCTTCTTATTTATATTTTAAGTGTTAAATTAATTTATTTGTCATAAATAAGAATATTTTAATCAAATCATATTTCTACTTTGGTCTTGCTTTCTATGTTTACTAGAGGCTCAGTGCATGAAATTATGTGCAGGGCAATCAGAGTCATCTTCCCCTTCTGCTGGCAACCAGCCTCACCCCTGCTGCCATCCACCTGGGTTCCCATTTTGCCATCAGGCAATAGGAGCCTGAAGGCTGGGCGGGGGGGTGGGGAGGATTGAAAGGTTGTCTGGTCCTGCCTGTCCATGACTCTACCCCTGCCATGTGTCACCCTCTATGTGTGGGGTGACACGCAGGACAGAGGCCTTGGCTTAGTGCCACCTGTATCCCCTGCCATCACCACTTGGTTTTTGTTTACCATCAGGTGATTGGAGTCTGCTGGCTGGGGAAAGAAACTGAGAGGTGGTCCATGCATCTCATAGTGACTAGGTTAGCAGCCTTTCTTGCCATTCTGCCATATGGTCACTGGGCTCTTATTATATAGGGCTAGTGGCCCTGTTCACGAAATTCATGTATGAGAGGGGATTGTCCCTCAGCCTGTCCTGCACCCTCTCCAATCTGCAACCCATCGTGGCCAGCCTGGCTAAAAAGTTGAAGACCATTTTCAGTCTGGCCACATTTCTTTCAGGGTGGGGAGTCCCACTGGGGTGCCTGGCCAGCCTGGGTGAGGGGCTGATGGCTGTTTGAAGGCTGGCCAGGCCCCCCAGTGGGAACCCTCATTTCATGGGGGTGTGGCCAGCTAGGATAAGGGTCTGAGGGCTGTTTTCAGGCTGGCCACACCCCTTGGTGACCCAGTCCCCCAGCCCCTCCTTGAGCAGAGGACAGGGCGGGTGGGAAATTTGGCTTCCTCCATTGATGGGGGCAACTCAAGCCTCCTGCTTGCTCCAGCTCCATGGCTTCCACCATCTTTGTTGGGTTAATTTGCATACTCACTCCTAATTGGCTAGTGGGTATAGCAGAGGGTACTGTCAATTTGCACATTTCTCTTTCATTCGTGTAGATTAGTAGAGTTAAATTTTCTCTGTCATGTCACTTTTTTCTTAACATTTCCAATAGCCTTTGATGTTCCTTGTTAGCTCATCCATAAACAAAATATCCTACAAATTCTTCTTTTTCCTCCTGATTTCTTTACATTTTTAAACATCTTATTAATTTTTAATACTCTCTTATTTGTACAAAATTTCTGTTTAAAATCATTATAGATATTGCAAAATCTGACTTGTTAATCTTTGTAGTTCTTTGATACCCTCTTTATGAAGACACATTTGTTTTAACAACAACAACAACAACAACAATAATAATAATAATAATTTGTTAAATAATAAAAAAATCAGTAAATCAGCAAATAATAAAAAACTAAATATCTGTGTGTGGGTTTTTTTTGCATTAAAAACGTCTTAACTTTGGTTTATCGTACTTTTAATCCTTTATCCTCCCCATGTCATTCTATTTTTTTTGATAAGTCATCATAAACTTAAGATGGACCTCAAACAATAAAAATACAAATCTAAGTTAAATATTTAGAAATGGAAAAGTAGTTATATAAAACATTACAATTACTGTTTTGATATCATTGGGAATATAAATTTAGGGATCATGTATATGATAGTCTTGAAAACCTCACTCTACTATTTTTATTTCCTCCTGTATTTCTTTTAAAAGTGACAGAAAAAGATTTTTCCAATAAATCCTTCAACACAGAATTTAATTAGACTGATCTGCCAATAATTATACATATTTTATTTTCTACTGATTTTCCCAGTTCATATTTTTATTTTTATATTACACCCTTGTCTCCAACCAAAATTCAGTTAAAGACAACTTGCAATTTCTTTTTTGGTTCATTTGGTAATTCAACTCTGACCTGAAACACCCTTTTCTAGTCTCAATCAGTAGATTAAGTGGGAGATAGCAGTCTATAGATATCAAAATGAAAATACAGTAACAATCTGGGTATCTGTTGGCTTTTTAAATTACTGAAATCACTAACAGGATATCTTTTTATTGCTTAAACCAGGAAATTCTGTCAATAAAGAGAATAGTAGTGGTGATGAGGAGCTATATTATAAATTCTTCAGTGAAGCAATAGGGATTGAGGGTTTGAGAGTTTTCCTCAATAACAGAAGGTAGGAGAGTAGTTGGATTGATGAGAGACATTTAAAGGAAGCAGGTTTCTTTAGAAAGATGAAAGAGACAATAATTTTTAAATGGTTATCAGAAGGATGTGTCATAATGGAGCATTGGAGAATCAAGTATACACTTTAAAGGACTCCAGAGAAAGCAGTGTTCCACAGACAAGTACTGGATTAGAACACAATTTTACTTGAAGACATTTCATAAGATTCAGAGGACACAGTATGGGATATTATGAAATTTTGAATAAAATAGGAAGTATAAAAAATCAAGAGAAATAAAAATCTTAGTAATGGTGGCTCACCAAAGGCAAGCATGGTGGAATTATTTCTTAAAATTTGTTAATGGAAGTCGGCCTCTTTCTTGGGATCAATTTTTTAAAAGTTGAGAAGCAGAATCAGTTGTGACTTGGTGAAGAAAGGTCAGATAAAAGAGAACTTAAGATCTGTGGGCATCCTTTATAATTGACTTTAAAAGGTGTTGTTGGAGTAAAAGTTCTAGTTCCTGGTATTTGGGGCTCTGAAAATCTAGTTTAAAATCAAGTATATATGTGCTATTTTTAGACCTTCTTTATAGACATATAGCCTAGTATTGTTAAATGCTAGGTAAGTGATCAACTAAGTCAAGATTATACTTCATTGCAAATGCTGTGCCAATGATGTAAGATAAAAAGGATATGGAAATCATTATATACCATCATATAATTATCTCCTGGCACTAATATCAAGGAGGAAAAAAATGAATAAATAGATATATCTTATGCCCAGGCAAAAACAAAGTTCTCAAGTTAATATTTTTTTCTTAATTTTAACTTAATTAAATGGGCCTGCATAATTGATTATCTCTAAGTGAGCACTTTAATAGAATCCTGCCTCACATGTGTTTTGTAAATATGTTAGAATGCACTACATGGAATGGGGTTCGTCTACTTATGCAACCTCATAACAACTCTACATTATCTGTGTTCCAATGATCAGGGTTTTTGTTTTGTTTTGTATTGTTTTTAAGGATCATTTTTTCTCTGCTAGGCTTTTACATTGGCACATATTACACACTATTCACACTATGATGTAGCATTATGTTTTTTGTTGTTTGTTTTTTTTTTATCTATCCATCACCAAACTAACTCCCATTCAACTTGAGATCTGAACATTCCAAATGTTACTTTTCAGAGTGGGTTTCCTTTGACATATGGCATCACAGTGCTCTGAATGTGTATCTGTCTGCAATTAAATACTGGTTATTTAACATGCATCTGCCTCAAACACAAGAATATAAGTTCAATGATTTAAAATATTGCTTACATGATGCAATCAATTTAGTTTCTTTATTATCTCAGAACTATACTATTAGTTCTCAAAACTTAAAATATTAAATTATTATTTTATACTAGAGGCCCAGTGCACATAATTTGTGCACTGGGTGTCTGTGCCCAGACTGCACCATCTCCACTATGGTACCCCTCGAGGGATGTCCAACTGCCCATATAGGTCCGATCCCCCCAGGCAGTCGGGCATCCCTCTCACAATCCAGGATTGCTGGCTCCCAACTGCATACTTACCTGTTTGCCTGATTGTCCCTAACCACTTCTGCCTGACAGCCCAATCACTCCTAACCACTCTCCTGCCAATCTGGTTGCCCCCAACTTCCTTCCTCTGCTGGCCTGGTCACCTCTTTCTGCCCTCCCCTGCAGGCTTTATCACCCCCAACTGCCCTCCCTTGCATGCCTGGTCCCTCCCAACTGACCTCCCCTGCTGGCCATCTTCTGGCAGACATCTTGTGTCCAAGGGGGTCAGCCATCTTTAACCATGTGGGGGCAGCCACCTAGTGTGCTGGAGTTATGGTCAATTTGCATATTACTCTTTTATTAGACAGGATATTTGGCCTAAATAAATAAGAACATATCAGCAAATTTGATGTATATGTTCCTGAAAAGCAAAATTTTCCAAAGTATTAACATGCCTAATCAGGGAGTTTTATTTTGCTAAAATTGACAGTAGAGGTAAAATTTCAGTGTCTACACTTTAATATAATTAATTTGTCGTAAGGAATTGTGATCTGGAAATGATATAGAAGGGATAGCTAACTCTTTGAGTAATGAATTAATATGAAGAGATATGTTCTGTGCTTTGCAGTAGAGAACTGAGGAAGCATCAGTCTTACATCACACTCTTCCCCTAAGAAGCCCCAATCATATATGTTTTTGCATTTCATAATTTGTTTTAATAATGAAGGTTATATAATTATTTCTGGATAAAGAAAAAAGTATAAATATCTGTTATGAGGTGATATTAAAATGAAGATGATAGATAATAGTACTCTAACAATGTGAGATGTTTAAACAATTATTCTCTACTAGAGTCCTGCTGCACGAAATTCATGAATGGGGGGCAGGGAGGTGTTCCTCATCCCAGCCTGCACCTTTTCCAATATGGGACACCTTGAGGGAAGTCCAACTGCCTGTTAAGGCCTGATCCTGGTAGGACTGAACCTAAATAGGCAGTCGGACATCCCTCTCACAATCCAGGAATGCTGGCTCCCAACTGCTCACCTGCCTGCCTTCCTGATTGCCCCTAATCACTTCTGCCTGACAGCCTGATTACCCCCAAAACACTCCCCTGCCAGCCTGATTGATGCCTAACTGCTCTCCTGCCAGCCTGTTTGCCCCTAACTGCCCTATCCTGCAGACCTGGATCCCCCAAAACTACTCTTCCCTGCAATCCCGGTCATCTTCAACTTCCCTCCTCTGTCAACCTGGTCATCCCTAACTGCCCTCACCTGCAGGCATGATTGCCTCCAACTGCCCTCCCCTGATGGCCTGATCACCCACAACTGCTCTCTCTTGCAGGCCATCTTTTGGTGGCCATTTTGTGTCCACATGGGGGCAGGATCTTTGGCCACATGGGGGCAGCCATCTTGTGTGTTGAAATGATGGTCAATCTGCATATTACTCTTTTATTAGATAGGATAGAGACCTTGTGCATGGATGGGGGCTGGCTGGTTTGCCCTGAAAGGTGTTCTGGATCAGGGTGGAGGTTTTCTTGGGGTGTGGGGTGCCCTGGGTGAGTGGCCTGTGGTGGTTTGCAGGCTGGCCACGCCCCTCAGTGACCCAAGTGGAGGCTCTGGTATCTGGGATTTATTTATCTTCTACAATTAAAACTTTGTAGCCTGAAGTGTAGCCTGCTCGCTCCATGGTGGCAGCCATTTCTGTTGGACTTTATTTATCTTCTGTAATTGAAACTTTGTAGCATTGAGTGGAGGCCTGAACTGGCCAGAGTGTGTGGAAAGCTCAACTTTCTCCATTGTCTCCCTCCTGCTCTCTCTGTGGCCACAGCCATCTTGGTTGAGGTTAATTTGCATATATAGTCCTGATTGGCTGGTGGGCTTGGCTGGTAGTGTAGCAGAAGTATGGTCAATTTGCATATTACTATTTTATTAGATAGGATAAAACTGCTGGGTTTTGCTATAATACTCATGAGTTAATATTTTGAAGACCTAGTTAAAATGTAAATGTGTTACCTAAGACAATTACAGAAAAAACACTTTTTTTATTACCAACATTTATACATCATAATCTTTTAGGTTTGTAAAATTAGATGATAAAATTTAAAATTGTATTTAAAAAGTTGTTTTAAAAATAAAGAGACTTATATCCTTAACATTTTTCGTTGGTATTGGTTAGTACTCTATTTTCCCCTCTTTTTGCTACCAGGAGCCTCAAAGATATGACAATAAAGTAAATCACAGTAGTCCCCACTTACTGGGATTTCTACTTCTGATGTTTGTCACCCACAGTTAACCACTGGCTAAAAATATTAAATAGAAAGTTCCAGAAAAACAAATCTTACATTTTAAATTGCAAGTAATTCTCAGCAGTGTGATGAAATCTCATGCCTTATTGTTCTCTCACACCCAGGACCTGAATCATCACTCTGTCCACCATGTCCATGCTATATACACTTCCCAACCTTAAGTCAGTAGCTCTGTGGGTTATCAGATCTACTTCTCTCCTGGAATCACAGTGCTTGTATTTAAGTAACTCTTATTTTACTTAATAATGGCCCCAGGTACAAAAAATAATGATGCTGCAATTTAGATATGCTAAAGAGAAGCTGTAAAATTCTCCCTTTAAGTGAAAATGTTCAACTTAATAAGCTTAACTTAATAAGCTTATATGAAGACTTCAGCAAGGAACCTCTGAAAAAAAGTGATACCCAGCCATTTACTGCAATTAAGGGATGGTTCTATTTTCAGATAAATGCATGGATTGCCTTTCTCCTTTGTTAGTGCTATTATGAATTGGAGTTACTACCTAGGATCTCAGTTATTTTTTTTTTTTAATTCGGAAATGATTTTAAGGTCAGTGAAAATGAAAGTAAAGCAAAATGAGGTTTATTGGAGATACAGTCATTTGGTAAAGGGTGTCTGAATTGAGTTAAATTATAGGACACTCAGCTTGCGTTTTGAGAACTAATTGTGGATGTGGATAATACTACTCCCTTGCCCCCTCCTTACCCCCTAATCAATATACACACATTGAAACTAGGTCCAGAAACAAAAAGGCCTTCATATTTTCAGGGGCTTGGGGAGAATCTACAGAAGGATCTGACCTCAATAATGGAGAGTACTAATTGCTATTGACAACAACTGAATGTGAGTTAAAAATGCAGAATCTCAATATCAGCCCTACCCCAGATTTACTGAAGCAGTTTACTCATTTGACAAGTTATACACGTGATTGGTATAAACGTTAAAATTGGAAAGACACAGGATTATGTACGAGTAAAATAGTTGGCCCTGGTCCTGTTCAAAACTGCTTTGTTTCCAGGGCCTCTAGATTAATAGCTTATGCTTGGTCTTGCATATAGACATGCTAATGGTTAGAGAAATTCTATTTGTAGCTTGAGTTTTACAAAAATAGCCTTTTTTCAGAATACGCCTCTCCTGAGGCTATACTGGGAGTATATACAAAATCAGTGATTATTTATCAAAGATTTGCAGGCACTCCTTGACCAGACTTCCATCAATTAGAGTCACCAGGCGAAGAACAAATAAGTTTCACAATTATACTTAAACTCTTGCTGCTGCTCAAATTTCTGTCATCAATCACCCCTTGCACCTTCCATTTTCCCCTTCTCTTGACACAAATGAAGCCTGAATTCTCTAATTTCTTAAGATGGTTCTTTAGGTCATCTTCTTAGCTTCCTTAATAAAATCCCAATTCCTTGTCACTTAGTTTATTGGTGCGGATTTGGATTTGTTTACACAAATGCATTAAGCAGCGATAACAAATAAGAATAGAACATTGGTTTGTAATTTAAATGAAGAATTGAATCTTTTGATGGTCACAGGGATATCCTCAGTTAAATGCCCTTGTTTAATATTGGAGACTTACCTTTAAAAAATAATTCTGCATCTAGCTTTCTGGTAAAATTCTTATGTTGTGGAAACTGTTAAGTAATACTTGCTATGTGAAAGAGTAAGTTTTATACTTTTAATCATTTCAGGTTTACTGCTGCATCAACCATACTATAACTTTAATGGCATATTACTAATCATTTTAAAGAATTGAATAAGAAATACTACATTGAATACAATCACTAGTATTTAGGAATTTGTAATCCCATAGATTCCATTAGGTAGAGATAAGCTTTGCTGACACTTTCATAGACTAAGATAAAAATAAAGACATATTGCTTCAGAAAACATGGTGCAGTTAGTATCTATAATATATAATACCTATCTCATTCATAATAAACTTATTGCTAAAAATTGTGCTCCTTATTAATGCTTATAACATAGCCCACTACTATTTTATAATCACTAAAATACATAACACAATGTTTAAAAAACTATATATATTTTATTTTTATTTTATTGATTTAAGGATTAGATTATATAGAACAATATATATTATAATCTCAATTTATAATTTTGTATCTCCCATTTTAGTTATTTTGCAAATAGAATAACTGTTTCTTTATATAAACAATATTACCTAATCCTTGCATGACAAGGAGCATATTATAAACAAAACATAAGAAATTCCAAGCATATGATAAATTTTTCAAGTATTTATTGAATAAGTAAATAAACACACTTGGTATAAATTATTAAATGGCTCCTGAAGATAAATTAATGCATTAGGATGAAAAATCATCAATTTTTACATATTGGTTTAAAAGTTTATATATGGATAATCTATATTAATAAAAGGGTAATATGCCAATTGGTCAGGATGCCCTCACAGTAATGACCAAACAGCAGGCTGCACGGGGCAAGGAGGCTGGCAGGAGGGGTTAGTGAGGGACAACAAAATGACTCAACAGCAGACAGCGTGAGATGACCAGGCTAGCAGTGGGGTTAGTGATGGATGATCAAAGGACTGAACAGCAGGTTGCATGGGGTGACCAGGCTGGCAGGGGGTGGGGTAGTGGTGGTGACCAGGCCAAGGTGGGGGGGAGAAAAGGAAGGGGACAATGGGGGGGAGCGATTAGATAGGCAGGCAGGTGAGTGGTTAGGGACCAGCTATCCTGGATTGTAAGGCTTAAACTGGCAGTCAGACATCCTCCAAAGGGACCATTAAGCCTAAACCAGCAATCAGACATCCCCCAAAGGGACCTGGATTAGAGAGGGTGCAGACTGGGCTGAAGGGCCCCCATATGCACACATTTTGTACACCAACCAGGCTTCTAGTTTCATATAATGTTAAATTCATAAATGATAATTTCTTACTTCCATTTATTTAATGTATAATTTAATATAGATGTTAATAATTATTTTTGATAAAGTACAAAATGTTATCTCTACCAAGTAACACAGTTAATTCTTAAATAATTTTACATTAATTTTTAAAAAAGAAATTTCAGTCTAAGACTTTTTCCCCCCCACTTAAATTTTGTTTCTTATATATTATGTTACAATTTTCTTAACTATCATTAATATACATTTTTAAATTATATTTATTGAAGAGGACCAAAGTAAGGATTCAATTATGTGGAAAAATATAAACTATAATCTCAATTTATAATTTTGCATCTCCCATTTTAGTTATTTTGCAAGCAGAATAACTATTTCTTTATATAAACAATATTGTGTAATCTTTGCATGGTAAGGAGCATATCATAAACAAAACAAGCACATGGTACATTTCTCTAAAACTGTCTCTTCGAATATTGACTTTATTAACCAAAAAAAAAAAAAAAAAAATCAAAAACAGCTTTTTATCCTCCCCCTTTCCTCATAAGAAATTCAGATGGAAAAATCTGCTTCAGGCAGGGAACATTATCATAACCATCTCAGCATTAGATAGGAAGGATCCAATCAGGGGCCAATTACCTAGAACAACCTCTGTGTCCCAATGTTCCCTGAGTTGCCTTACAAACATTGCATGTTCTGCCATATATGTTGTGCTCTTCCTCAACTACCTATAAATTGCCCATTTTCACTTTTAAAATTTAGGACTCCAAGAGTTCCTGTTCTTTTTCCTTCAAAATGACACATGTGAAGATTAAAAATGGTGGCAGAATAGGTTAATGCTGCATGGACATGCTCCCAGGAACAAGCTGGAATTACAACCCACATATAGAAAGGCTTCCTGAATAATCAACAGAAAACTCACAGGAGAAAACCCTGATACCCAAGGATCAAAGGTGGAGACCGCATAGAGACTAGTAGGAGGGGCAGAGGCATGAAAAGACTAGCTGGACACCCACAGATGGCAAATGAAGTCCTGAGAGCTATTTCAGCTGTGGGGAGTTGCCACTGAGAACTCGGGGATCTCATCTCTAAGCTGAGCTCCCCAGCAGAGGACAAACTGAGGAGGGTACCCAAATAACAACTAACTGTGAAAGCAGTGGGGTGCTGTCTGCCATGGAGTGGCAGCTGAAAGTTTGTGCACCCTCTTAAAGAGCCAATGCAAGAAAATTCCCTATGGAGCCACCCACCTTGTGCTCTGGCAGAAGGACGTTGAAGTGGACTGGATCTGTGAGAGCAGAATCCAGGATTGAGGACTTGAGGGATAGAGCTCAGAAGGCAGACACCCCAAGTTTCCTGGGCTGAGTCGTTCCCTCACATGGCAGAGGACATCTTTCCCACTCAGACATTTGCTTTGCCTGGGAGGAGGACCATTGACTCGCCCTATGGGAAAACACCTTGTCCTGAGGCCACTAAGAGATTAAAAGTAACAGCCTCCAAGCAAAAGCAACTGTCTCACCCCATTGAAAAAATTCTCACTATATCTGAGGACGATTTCCTGGGGGCAATTCAAGCCAGAATCCTATTAGTTTACAGGCAGAAGTGGTTTCTGGAGTCTTTGATTTTTTGCCTGATCCAGTTAGTCAGAAACAGCCTTAACATTGTCCTGCACTAGAGAGGTGTAGAGGATCTACCTAATACATAGTCACAAACCCAAACAGACAACCAAAATGAGGAGACAAAGAACCCCCAAATGAAGCAACTAGGCAATTTTCCAGAAGAAGAGATAAATGAAGCAGAGATAAATTTATCTGAAATAGAGTTCAGAGTAATGATTTTAAAAATGCTCAACAGCATGAGAAAAGATATAGTAACTATGAAAAAAAGAACAGTCTGAGATAAAGTGACATAACAGAAATAGGAACACATTGGAAGGAATATTCAGCCCATTAGGGGAAGCTGAAGGTCAAATCAGTGAATTAGAAGACAAAGTTGAAAATATCACTCAATTAGAGAATCAAAAAGAAAAAAAAATTGAAAAACAGAGGACAGCTTAAGGGAGCTGTGGGACAATGTGAAAGGTAACAATATTAGAATATTAGGTATGCCAGAGGAGGAAGAAAGTAACAGAGAAGGTGTTTGAAGAAATAATGGTAAAAAACTTTCCTAATTGGTAAAGGAAAAAGTTAGATAAGTTCCGGAGGCACAGATAACCCCAAACAAAAAAGAACCCAAACAGACTCATGCCCAACCAAATCATAATTAATAATGCCAAAAATTAAAGACAAGAGAGAACCTTAAAGGCAGCAAGAGAAAAGAAAACTGTTATCTAAAAAGGAGTTCCCATAAGGCTGACACCTACAGGCCAGAAGGAAATGGCATGAAATACTCAAGATAATGGAAAGCAAGGATTTGAGACCAAGATTCCTATATCCAGCACAGCTATCATTCAAAATAGATGGTCAAATAAAGTTTCCCAGACCAAAAAAAAAAAAAAAAGTCTAAAGGAATTCATCACCACCAAGCCAGTATGACAAGAAATGGTATCCTAAAGGGATTGTTGAGAAGAAATAGAGAGAGAAACCTAGCCATATAGAATTAAAATGGCTATAAATAAGTACTTCTCAATAATAACCCTAAATGTAAATGGGTTAAATGTTCCAATCAAAAGGTGTAGAGGAGCTGAATGGACACAAAAGTATGATCCAACTATATGCTATCGCCAAGAGACCCACTTCAAAATAAAAGACACACAGGATGAAAGTGAAGGGGTGAAAAATTTTCCATGCAAATAGAAAAGAAAAAAAAAGCTGGAGTAGCAATACTCACATCTAACAAAATAGATTGTAAAAGCATTATGGTAATCAAAATAAGCCAGTCAGAGAAAGATAAATATCATATGATCTTAGTCATTTGTGGAATATAATAAACAACATAAACTGATGAACAAAAATAGAGCCAGAGGGGACAAATATTCTAGAATATAATAGAAGTAAAATTCTTGTTATTTGCAGAATTTTAATATTTCCTACAACTTTTGTGATATCATACTATATTAGTACAGTTTTGGTAATGTTATTATATTTAAAAATCATTTTATTCTTGAAATATTAATGTTTATTGCATGTAATATTATTATGTATAATTTTCTTGTATAATTGGTGTTTGTTGCATGCAATTTTATCATATTTAAAATTGTTTTTCTTGATATGTTAATGTTTATTGCATGTAACATTATTATATTTAAAATATTCAAAACTGGAAAAAAATGACATACATACTCAAATTGGCCTAACTGTCTTTGGAATTTTCATTCTTATGTGGGTTTTTCTTGTGCACATATAAAATTTGATTTTCACTTGTTAATCTGTCAGTTTGATTTTTAGTCTAGTGAGAGAAAAAGTTTTGTTTTGCTTTCTACTCCCCACACCATTAAATTAAAAATGAATCAATGAATTTTCTCCTGGACCTCATTGTGAGTATGAGGCAGGTAATACATAATATACAATCAGAATGTGAAAAAATAAAAACATTGCTATAAGTCTTTCTAAAAAAGTTTTATTGCATTTTCTAAAATACCTAAAACCAAGTTATGATATGAATTCAAATAGGTATTAATATATTAATTGTTATTGCCCATAATACTTCTTTGTACATATATTATGCATACACAGATCATGGAAAATTACCTTATTATTTGAATTGGACTTACAGCAAAAATAGCATATTTCAGTGGGAGGTGAGAAATATACTTTATTGAGTGTTTTATCTACAGAGGTTTCCATTTAAAAATCAATACAGCCTCCTTCAAATGCATTTTTCATTTCTCGCAAAACTATAAAGATTTATTTCTTTGTTTCTTTTTTTCTGTAGGACAACTCTATCTTGATTGTTTAAGTAAAATGTTACTATCTACTATCACTACAGCTATTTTCTAAATTCACTATGTCATCTTTTCAATTATGCAATTTTTCAGTTACCTTGTGTTTTTGACTCCTAATCCATTTTATTTTTATGGTCAGTATGACTGGTAATCAAATTTACACAACTAACTGGAGGATGACAAATCCCTAAAATAGTTAAAGCCAAAAATAATGTTTATCACATTTAAGAGATGAGGTAGCCATTTAAGTTACTGCCTGTGACATTGTAATATAAGAAATATACACTGACTGGCCAGATTAATATGATCTCTGAACATATAAAAATCTGGCCACTCAGTGTACATATTATATAATAAAAGCTAATATGCAAATTTTCCCCTCGACCAGGAGTTTGATGTCCTCTCCCCCTGGCCAGTCTGGCCGGACCCCACCCATGAACAAATTCATTCATTCATGTACCAAACCTTTAACACACACACACACACACACACACACACACACACACACACACTGGTAAGATTCTTATATGTTCAGAGATCATATTACCTTTTTTATATAGAATACATATATCCTATATAATAAGGCTACTCAACCACTCACTGTGACATGCACTGACGACCAGGGGCAGAGAGTCAACTGGTTGACCAGTCACTAAGATGTGCACTGACCACCAGGGGGGCAGATGCTCCGACTGGTAGGTTAGCTTGCTGCTAGAGTCCAGATAATTGGGACTGAGCAAGTTGGGCCAGACATACCCTGGAGTCCTCCTGTGGTCCCTCCATGGCCCAATTGTGCAGTCTGGCCTGCACTCTCTCACAATCTGGGATCCCTCAGTGGATGTTGGAGAGCTACTTTCAGCCCAATCCAAGGGCCACTCCTCTTGGGAAGGTACCAGATGCAGGGCTCATGGCTGGTGAGCACTTCTGTGGGCCTCTCCTGATCAGAACTTATTGGGGATGAGCTCATGGCAGGCACAGGGGGATCAGGATCAGTGGGAGTGGCAGGTAGGAGCTGGCAGGTGTCATTGGACTATGGGTTTTGGCCCCAACCCTGCAAGCCACCTACAGAGACCCCACCCATGCACAAATTTGTGCACGGGGCCTTTATTATATATCTTTATACGTATATTTTATTGAGTTCAGAGAGGAGGGGAGAGGGAGATAAAAACATCAATCATGAGAGAGAATCATTAATTGGCTGCTTCCTGCTGGGGATTGAGCCTGCAAATCCAGGCATGTACACTTTACCAGAATCAAACTTGGAACCCTTCAGTCCATAGGCAGATGCTCTATCCACTGAGCAAAACCATCTAGGGCTATAATAAGCGTCTTTTCATCTTACCTGGGTTTACGCTAATAAACTTGTAATGGACCTCTAGATAGCTCTGGAATGGGAACTGGCTCCCAGAGGAACCAACCATGTGATTAGAAGGTCAGAACTTTCAGCCCAACCACCTGACCTCTAGGGAAGTGAGAGAGGCTGGGACTGAGTTAATAATAATCAGTATATCTCATAATAGACCTTCCAAACATGTCATAAACAATGGGTTTGAGGAACTTCCAGGTTTATGAGACATTCTCCATTCTGAGAAGTTGGCATACTGCGCTGGACAGAAGCTCTTATCCCAGGACTTTTCAAGACCTTTTTCTGGTTGTTTATTTATAGCCTTTATAATATTCTTTTTTTAAAATATATTTTATTGATTTTTTACAGAGGGGAAGGGAGAAGGGATAGAGAGCCAGAAACATCAATGAGAGAGAGACATTGATCAGCCTCCTCATGCACGCCCCCCAATAGGGATGTGCCTGCAACCAAGATACATGCCCTTGACCGGAATCAAACCTGGGACCCTTCTGTCTGCAGGCCGATGATCTATCCACTGAGCCAAACCAGTTTCGGCATAGCCTTTATAATATTCTTTCTAATAAACTTGTAATAGTAAGTAAACTATTTTCTCCAAGTTCTCTAAAGTTTATTGAACCCCAGGAAGGAGATATGGCAACCCCTGATTTATAGCCAATGGATCATAAAAATGAGAATCCTGGAACTTATAATTGGCACCTGAAGTGGGGAAGGTCTTCTTAGACTGACTGAGCCCTTAACCTGCAGTGTCTGTTTCTGACTGTAGGTACTTAGCTTTAGAATTGAATTGACTTGTAGGACACCTAGTTGGTGTGTGCAGAGAAGTAGAGAATTGCTTGGTGTGAAAAAACCCACATATTTACTGTCAGAATTGTAGATACAAGCAGATGTTACTGGCCCAAAGTTTATTGGCTCTAAATCACTATTACATAAATGTCATAAGCAAATCCTGGTCTGCAGGGGTAGCTGAGACAGGCATAGCCTATGGGGTGTCGAGGTAAGAATTATTAAGCATTACTGAGTGCTCAGCACTCTGGTATGTATTTACCATATATTATCTATTTTGTCCTTGAATGGCTATATAGGATATATTTTATGCATGGAAAATCTTTAGTTGTAACTCATGCAAGCCACTAGCAATTTGAAAACAGGCAGACAAAGCCAATGATGAGACATTGCAGGAAAAATTTTAAAGGATTTATAGTTATGAAACTCAAGGTGAGTTCTACAAGAGGAAATAAGTCCACTGAGAGGTGGTAGTGGATATGTGTGTGTGTTGGGTTGAATGTAAATATTAGTATTAAAAAATCTAAAATGGAGTCCATTTTTAAACAATTAATAAGTAATTAGATAATTTCTTCATTTTGCAAGCATGTACAGGGTACTAGACACAGTTCAAACACTTAGAATTGTTAACTCATTTAATCATCATAACAACCCACAGAGGTAGGTAGGCACTTTTATTAACATTATGGAGAGGAAATGTGTAAACACAGAGAATCATCAGCAAATCATCCCAAATCAAATAGGTATGAAGGGTCTAAACTCTATCAGTCCTGTTGCAGAGTACAAAGTTCCAAGCCCCAGTCTACAAGTCACAGAACTTTGTTTGAGTTGAGTTCCACTGGAGATTAGGGGCTACCTTACAGAATGAAGGGGGCATATTTAAGTCACAGTGTCTGAACAGTTGAAATTGTAGGGGTAGGGCATTAATGCTGTGAGGCAATTAGGTACCATAGATTTGGATGTTAGATAAACTAGTATAGAAAAGCAGAAGCTTAACTACTACTTAGAAATAAAGGTGAGGTTTATGGGGTAAAAAAGCATAAGTTTGCTATAGCTGGTTTTCTCAGTCAGTGGTTAGAGCATTAGCTCAAGCTGAAGGATCATGGGTTTGATTCCAGTCAAGTGCATACACATCAGTTGCAGGCTCAATAGCAGGCCAGGGTGCTTGCAGGAGACAACCAAATCAATGTGCTTCTCTCACACTAAGAGATGATGTCCCCATCTCTCTGTCTCTTCCTATCCCTTTCATTCTCTCTAAAAAAATCAGTGGAAAATAACTTCAGATGAGGATTAATTTTTAAAAAAGCATAAAAGTGACCATCAATAAAAGAATGCCAACTCCAAGAAATACATCCAATAGGGGGTTAACCTCCAAAATCTAAAGGAAACTCGTACAACTTAACAAAAGGAAGATAAATGTCCAATAAAAAAATGGCCAAAGGACCTCAATAGACACTTCTCCAAAATGGGCATATAAAAGGCCAAAAGACATATGAAAAAGGGCTCAAAGTCACTGATCATCTGAGAGATGCAAGTCAAAAACATCAAGGTACCACCTCACACCTGTAAGAACAGTTATCATCAACAAATCAATAAACAACAAGTGCTGCTAAGGATGTGAATAAAAGGGAACTCGCATGCACTGATGGTGGGAATGTAGACACTGTGGAAAACAGTTCAGAGTTTCCTCAAAAAATTAAAAATGGAACTACCATTTGACCCAGTAATCCCATTTCTAGGAATATATCCAAAGAAATCAGAAAGAATATATGCACCCCTATGTTCATATCACCACAATTTACAATAGCTAAGATTTGGAAACATCTTAAGTGCCCATCATCAGATGGGTGGTTTAAAAAACTGTGGTACTATAAAGAGAAAGAACTTTTTCCACATGCAACATCATGGATGGGCCTGGAGAGCATTATCTAAGTGAAATAAGACAGTCAGAGAAAGATAAGTATCACATGATCTCATGAATATGTGGAATTTAATGACCAACATAAAGACCCAGAGACACAGAAGCATCAAACAGACTGTCAAACTCAGGGGGAAAGGCAGGGAAGGGAGAGGGGAGTGGAGGAGAGATCAACCCAATGACCTCATATGTGTATATGCATAACCCAAGGACACAGACAGTGGGTGGTGAAGGCTTGTGGGGAGGAAGGTGGGAGAGGGCAAGGAGGGGGAAAAAGGGATATATGTAATACTTTCAACAATAAAGATTTATTTTTGAAAAAAGCATAAACCTAATTATAAAAACCTAATATATCAAGATAAGAGATGATCAAACCCTGGTTAAAGATGAGCTATTAATCTATTAACAGAAAAAATAATATATATACTAAGACACAAAAATTGTCCAAAAAGCACTGAAGCATTCTGCTAGGATAAGAAGTATGGAATCTAAGCAGAACATGATAAAAAGACAGACAAGATTAAAAAGGGATAAATAAAACCTACTAGATTTTCCTGCTTTTTTTAATACAATAATCTTAACTTCTTACACATTTGACCTTTTTCTTTTTTTTATTCAGTTGCATATTACACATGTTTACATTTATGGCAACATTTTCATAATAGAAAAAAATAGATCATTTTTCTATTTTTTTGAACATGCATAGAATTTTAATAGCTGTATTACTAAAAGAGTAAATCCCTAGAAAATTGTGCTGTGCCATGATTTTAATGAACATGTTTCTCACAAAACCACTCAGATGATTTGATACCTGAATCAGATTGAGTCAGAGGCCACAACACAAATTAGATATAGTGTCAAAATGGTTTTATTATTTTCTAGCATGTATGTGACTTCTTATATTTATTTCCAGGAATATGAATCAAAGTATCAGTGAAGTGCAGGTAAAACCAAACAAACAAGTTTCATAGATTCAGTTCATACATCATTGATCAATGAATATTATCAATCTTCACACAGCCCAGGATCCTGATAACTTTCCTGTTGAGTGCATAGCATAAATTTTAAATGGCCTAGCACTCACCATGAGGAGAATTGCTAAAAAGCATTCTCAATACCCTAAAAATATTCTGAATTTCTAGTTCATATAATAGAAGAAACTTTTTATGCAATTTCCAAAATCACCTTAAACAAATAGAAATATACTTCCTTATATTTAAATTTTTTAAAGATCAACTTTCAAATAAACATTATGATAATATAGGTAACAAAAATGTTTTTCACAGTTGATAACCTCTGTAGTTTGAAACTACAAAGCACCTATTAAATTGAGACCAACTGTAAACTCCAATTGTTCCAAATCATATTTTTATATTCTTGTTATAAGTTCAGAAATAGAACTAATCCAAAAAACATTTAATACTGACCAACAATTAAACTACATTATAAATGCAACTTGGTGCTCACAACATTAAAATAGGCAGTGCCATTGTGGACCACTGACATGATACTATTGGGAATCAGTCTAACTATGTTCTCCCAACCTCCAACTCTTCTCAACATGGCGATCACATGATGATTGCCTAATTCTTCTCAGAAGTCACTGCTGTATTAACTGTTGCTTCTAACACCTAAGGAAGTAGAAAGACCATCCTGGCTCATATTACAACTATAGGGATTCTTTTATAAAGTAGCAGAATAATCTATATTATTCTGGGGTTAGTGGGGATGACATTTTCTCTGCCTTTCCAACCTGTTTTATTTTGTAGCTGACAAAAGTAGAAGCCTCTTTCCTGCATCTGTCCAAAATAGAAGAGTCTTTCACTTCCTATCAGAATTTAACTTCCTTATTCTTCCTTTTCTCTAAGTAAAATCATTTTCTCTATTTTCTGTCCCAACCCTTGAAACTCTTATTCCATGGTAGCAGCCTTCTCTAGATGTATAAAGTCTTATTTGGAGGCAAACTTTTTTATTCTCTTACCCAACACATATCAGGTCTTTGTTTCTGAATTTCAGTCCCTTACTATAGGACCTCTAATTAGTATTTTAAAAATATTAATGTTTAGGCCCAGCCAGCATGGTTTAGTGGTAGAGTGTCAACCCATGAACCAGGAGATCATGGTTCCATTCCCCATTAAGATACATGATCTGATCGTGGGATTGGTCCCCAATGGGAGGCATGAAGGAGGCAGCTGATCAATGATTCTCTCTCATCATTGATGTTTCTGTCTCTCTTGCTCTCCCTTCCTCTCTGAAATAAATAAAAATGTATTTTTTTAAAAATACTACTGTTTAAAAATTCGTAAAACTCAAATAAAAGTTTTGCTCCCATCTTATGGTTTACTGACCTACCAACACTCTCTTATTTTTTTATATTAGTAAAATTTAAAGTCTTAATTTTAATACTTTTATCCATTAATTTGATTTTGCCATGCTCACAGATGACTCATCCAATATGATTATCTTTCATTTCTCTGGGAAATTCTTCCTATGACTATTTTCTCTGCTAAATTTCTTGTAAAAATTCACTGCCATGTTTATACACTGGAACTAGCAGCTAAGGTACATCCACCTCTGAAATTTATAATTTAAATGATATATATTAGAACATAACAATCTTCTACTCTGAGCTACACTTAAACAAAATTTAACTCTGACTTTACCAAGAACTACAGCTTTATTTATTTTTTCTAAATTCATTATTTGTTTCCCTATCCATTAACACTGTTTTATTTTCTCCTTTAAGACAGCAAGTGTTTATAATCAATTGTTTATATTATTGTCTTTGTAATTCCCTAACATTTTGTTCTAATCTTTGTATTTGTAAAAGACACCACTATGTACTCAGTTATTTAGGTCAAGTGCTTGTGAGCAATCCTGGATATTTACATTTTCTTTGTCCCTTATACCTTGTGAATCAGGTCCAACAATTCTGTCTTGTAATGCACTATTATTATATTTCTCCTTATTTATACTCTTATCTCATTGTTTTGAACCATTCTTACCTTTCACTTAAACAACATGAACCACACACATGCACACACATGCACATACATGCATGTGCACGGCAGGTACAATATGCAAAATAAATAAAACATATGTCAATATTTGTGGGTATAGTGAAAAACTTTTTTTAATATATTTTATTGATTTTTTACAGAGAGGAAAGGAGACAGATAGAAAGTCATAAACATCGATGAGAGAGAGACATCGATCAGCCGCTTCCTGCACGCCCCACAGTGGAGATGTGCCTGCAAGCAAGGTACATGCCCCCAACCGAAATCGAACCTGGGACCTTTCAGTCCGCAAGTCGATGTTCTATCCACTGAGCCAAACCGGTCTCAGCGTGAAAAACTTTTTAATGGTTCCCTTCAATTCTCATGTTTAGTTTCTATTTTTCTTTTTTGTAAGCACTGAAAAAATGTTTATTTGGTTAGTTATGTTTACAGTAGATAAAATCTATACAGAGAAAACCAACAAGAGCAGGTACCTGTCAAATAAGTTACTGATCTGTTTCCATATTTAAAAAAAACTCCAGTAAGGCATGCCTCAAAGAATCCCAATCTAGACATGAGTTGTTGAATATCTTTAATAGATTTTTTTTAAATAATAAGAACTACCGTTTATGTAGTGGTATATTACTTCTAATAATTTCAACAACCCTGCAAGTTGGGCATTATCACCACCACTTAGCCCATAGTTAAAGAAAAATTGGAAGTGGTCTTGTACCTTGAGCAAGGTCAACAATCTAAACCCAGGCTCTCTGACTTGAAAGAACACCATCTTTCCACTTAACTTTACCATCACTCTCTGTCCAAAGCAGCCCTAGGTTTTATTTGACTTTATGTACATCCTTATTTATCTCCCAGCGAATTATCTAAGACACATTTTTTTTTTGTATTTTTAATATTTTTTATATTGATTAAGGTATTACATATGTGTTCTTATCTACCCATTACCCTTGCATGACACCACCACTACCCCCCATTTGTAACCTCACCCCCCTAGTGTCTGTATCCATTGTTTATGCTTATATGCATGCATATAAATCCTTTGATTGATATCTCCCCCTCCTCCCACTGTATCCTGCTTTCCCTCTGAGGTTGGAAGGTCTGAACTATGCTCCTCTGAGGGAATTGAGGGGATGCATATTTTGTGTCATTGAGGACATCTTGTGATAGTATTGTTCTGATTTGATAGTGGGAAATAATTGGAAGGTAAATTTAGTTTATTTCATAGCTTTTAAAAATGCTAGACTTTTTGTCATACTGCAGCATGAGTGAGGTTTTAAATTTGATAGATTTTATTTTTTGAGCAGTTTTAGGTTTATAAAAATATTTAGTTGAAAATATAGTTTTCATATAACCTTTCTCCCAGCCACCAATAATAGTCCCTCTTATTGTTAACATCTTACCGTAGTGTGAAATATCATTTACAATTGATGAACCAATATTGATGTATTGTTATGAAATTCTAGAGTTTAGAGTTCACTCTTTGTATTGTGCATTTTATTAATTTTGACAAATATATAATGACATAATTCCACCATTACAATATCATTCACTATAGCTCTAAAAATTCTCCATGCCACTTATTCATTGCTCCATTGACCACACTGCACACCTAGTAATCACTAGCCTTTTTACTCTCACCATAGTTTTTTTTTTTCCCTAAAATGTCATAAAATTGTAATCGTATAGCATGTAGCTTTCAGACTAGCTTTTTTCACTTAGCTATTTGCAGTCAATTTTCCTCAATGTCTTTTCATAGAGCAATCTTCCTAAATAATAAAAGGTTAACATACAAATTGACCAAATGGCAGAATGACCACCAAGGGAACAGATGCTCAATGTAGGACCTAGCCTCTGGTGGTCAATGTGCTCCCATAGGGAGAGCCCTGCTCAGCCAGAAACTGGGCTCATGGATGGTGAGCCGTGGTGGGATCCTCTCCTGCCTCCATGGCAGTCAGACATCCCCTGAGGGCGTCCTGGACTGTGAGAGGCACAGGCCAGGCTGAGGGGTCTCCCCCTAGGACACTAATTTAGTGCACTGGGCCTCTAGTATAAAAATAAAAATCACATCATGTCACTACTCTGCTTAGAATGCCTTGATGCATTCCCATTGTTCTAAACCAAGCTTGTCAAACTCGCAGCTTGCGGGCCGCATGCAGCCGACAGACAATATTTTTGCAGCCCAGCCACTATAAAGGTATAGCAGAAACGTTTTAATAAAAATTTCATAACTTAATTTTTACAATATCCTGTTATACATAATTATTAATAACGAACTACAATGTTCACTAAACACTTACTATAATCATTACGCGTGCATTTCCCTTACACACCCTATGCTCAGGCACACCATTTCTCTCTACTAATACTAGCAGCAAATATTTTAGCAGCTGATTATCATGACATTAGTCTTGGGCTGATTTTTCTTAATGGCAAATTACTTTGAGTTTTATTCTTTCAACAATAAATATTTCACTTTTGGGGAACAAGAAATTGGTTTATTTGCATTATCTTACTAATTTGTGTAGTTATTCAGTGTCTGTTAAGTTAATATTCAAGCAAAAATATTAATTTTTATTAAAATGTTCTATTATTTTATGTTAATGATACTCATTTATTTCAGCCTTTTGTATTCAGTATGTCTCTATAGAAATAAACCTATGTCTCTATGAAAATTGAAGATTTTGATTTTTTGTGGCCCACATAAACTTAAACCTTGCTTATTTGGCCCATGTTAGCCTTTAAGTTTGATATGCTTGGTCAAAACAATGTTAAGATCCGATTACTCAAAGTGTGTTTTCTACAAAAATTAAAAATACAGCTTCACCTAAGAGTTTATTCTAAATATGGATTCTCAGGGACCATCCCAGTAATATAGAGTCATTATCTATATATAGTATACCTATATGTTATATATAGAGTCATATCTATATCCAAGGTGACTCAGATACTTATTGAAATTAGAAAGCACTGGAGTTAAAGGGCCTGTATGATTTTTGCTCTGCATCCTCTTTTTAACCCTATTGTGAACCATTTGCCCCTATGTAACCACTGAATAGCAAGGAATTCCAATCTTCTAAAATTCTTTTATTTTCTGCTAGATGAATAAAAAATTATAGAGGGTTTTTATTTGAAAGTAATAAAGTTGCATTAGTAAATAAAAGTTCTACTTTTGTAATCATACCATTTTTCTTAATGGCAAATTACTTTGAGTTTTATTCTTTCAAGAATGTAAATATTTTAATGATTTTTATTCTAGAACAAGAGGCCCAGTGCACAGAATCCTGCATGGGGGTGTCTCTAAACCTGCCCTGAACCCTCTCCAATCTGGGACCCTGTGGGATTGGGCCTAAACCAGCAGTCAAACATCCCTTTCATAGGCTGGTACCACAGGCTCTTAACCACTTGCCTGCCTGCCAGCCTGATTGCCCCCCAACCTCTTCTTTGCTGGCCTAAGTTATGCCTAACTGCTCCCCTGCTGTCCTGATTGCCCCCAAATGCCCTCTCCTGCTGGCCTGATCACCCAGAACTCCTCTCCTGTGAGGGAACCTGCTTCCTCCACCAGGACCAACCTCCTCTGTGCAAGGCAGTGGAGACACTGGGATCCGGCGTCCTCTGTGCTGCACAGAGTCAAAGGAGCCCCAGGTTTTATTGTGCAGAGAGGCCACTGGGCACTGCATCTGCTGTGGGCATGGCCATCTTGAGGCAGCCATCTTGTGACAATGTCACAAAAGAGCACTGCAAGAGGGCATTACGCCACTTGGCTTTTATTATATAGGATAAAAATCTATGCAAAATGCATGAGTGCTTAATTAAAAACTTTACTTTCATTCTTTGTTCTTTTAAAGTAACTTAAAATATTTGAATCTATATGGACATTTAGTCCTACATTAACATTTCTTTTCTTTAAACTTTATATATTTTTTGATGAATAACAGGGCTATTCCAGCTTTTAAATAAATGCAGCAAGGCATATATATATGCCAAGTAACCACAATGACAGAAAACCAGAATGACTGTTTGCTATGACATGTACTATGATGGCCAATGGACCTGATTGGGGCCAAAATTGGCCCCTCAAACCTCCCATGGCTCCTTCCAGCCAACCTCCATCAACCATCTTGCAGCCCCTCCCAGCCATTCTCCAGCCAACCTCCCACATCTCTTCCCCCCACCAACTGGCCCAAATCGGCCCCCATTGGGGCAGCCTGCCAGAACCCACCCATGCATGAATTCATGCACTGGGCCTCTTGTAAGTTTAAATAAGAAGAGAAGGCATAACAGCTTAGTCATATCAAAGCTCACTTGGCTAATTTCTATCTATCTATCACATAACAGCTTAAACATAATTTCCTTAAGAAAACCTACTTGAATTCATCAGCTAGGGGTAGATCCTTGCATTAGCTTGATTTTATTTTTGCATATATCATTGTCACTGCTAAATTATAAATACCACTGGGAATTTAGAATAGAATGCTTCTCAATTTTTTTCAGAATCCTCAGGCATTAGGACACTGATTAAGTCACAGATGACTCAGTCAAAGATACGTTTTCATAAACATGCAATTGCTGTGTGATGTCAATAAATATTCTTATTCAATCCTGATAACTTTAACATGTACATCCATTGTCTTGTGCAAAGAACATTGAGTTTTAGAATCAAATACTTTTAGTTGATTTTAAGAGTCTAAAATACCCTATATAATAAAAGCCTACTATACTAAGTGTCTGGTCAACCAGCCATTCAACCAACTAAAGTGTAATATGCTAATGATATGCCAAGGCTCCTCACTTGCTCGCTATGATATGAACTGACCACCAGGAAGCAGATGCTCCTACTGATAGGTTAACTTTCTACTGGGATCCATCCAATCAGGACTGAGTGAGACAGACTGAACACACCCTGGAGCTCTTCCTCAGTACCTCCCTGGCTGGCCAACCTCCTGCATCCCTCCCCAGCCCCGATCATTCACCAGTGGAGTCTCGCAGACTGGCTTGCACCCTATTGCAATCCAGAAACCCTCAGGGGATGACAGATTGCTACTTTTAGCCTGTTCCCACAGGCCAGGCTTAGGGACCTGAGACTGGTGCACAAATTCATGCACCGGGCCTCTAGTGCTTCTATAATATCAATTTCATTCTTCTTTGTGTTTAGCTTAAAATTTAAGTGTTTCTTCTTTTGCCAACATTTAGTATAATCCATGAATTTTTCTTAGTTTCATTTACAAAACAGATATATTCTTAGCAGGAATATTGGTAATTTTAGGTCCTCTCTAGGTACAATATCTTTGGGGAAAAGGATGAGGTTTTTTGATTGTTACTTTTCATTTTGTTTTATTGTTAGCCATTTTATAGCAAGCATTTGGGAATTGTTCTATAAAAATTAATTTTATTTTTCCTATATATCTCAAGTATCCTTTCAGAATTTATTTTATAAGGTTTCTAACTATTCTTGTTTCTAGATAAATGCCTTTTCTGTATATTTTTATAAAAGCCTGATGGAATGAAATGGCAGGTTCAATATCATATAGTAAAACAAAGATAAAATAATATAAAGGCCTCCTTAATCTTGCTTCACTACTCCCATAATGGCACCAAATTTCTTTGTGGAATATTAATGAGAAACTAACTTGCAGGCCACCAATAACCAAGATCAAAATAGAGTCAGTAGCTTGAAAGAAAAACATCTAGCACATCATCAATCAAGACAGAATATATCCCTGAAATACTGCTTTCCTTGGGATTCAGAATTTATATTCAAAACAATTGCAGTTGCTCTGAGACACCACAATAACACTTTTACAGCACAGTTTCAAAAGGTCTAATAAATTAGATTCTTCCTTGGCTCAGTCAAAAACACTGTGTTCAGCAGTTTCAACAATGGGAGCTTCATCTAATTAAATTAAGTGCTGTAGAGGCCCATGCCAGCAATGCTACCTTGAGCTGATAGATTCAGGTTCCCAATATTGCTAATCTGGCATGCAGCCACCAGAGACTCTGAGCCAACAATTTGATCTTAAGTAACTGAAAGACAAGAAAGGGGCAATTTTCCTTTTAATGGTACAACAGTTCTAACATGAAAATTTATATCTCACCACTACCGTCTATGTAAAACATTTTTTGGAAGCCCACTCATTAAATTTAGACATTTAATTCTGAAAGAGACTGTGAGCTCCTTACTATTTTATTATTATAACTAATTTTCCTCCACAATCATCTATGACAAAATGGCAAGTTTTACTTGAATATACTTTCAACACTGAAAGATCTTATAGTATATGAAAGTATTAGTGCTTTTCAGTCTGAGTTTTTCTTTTTCTTTTCTTTTTTTACATATTACTGGTATGTTTGTAATGATAGTTCAAAAAAATAAAAGTTAAAGTAAAACTTGCCATAAAAAATTAATTATTATAAAATTTCAAATTTAGAGCAAAATCACTAGTATAAATTTTACAATTGTAGGGCACTGAATTTTTTCAATAAATTTATATATTTAGATATTTTACTAAAACTCATAATAAAATTTTTCATAATTTAATTATCAGATTGTTGATTTGATTCATAGTTTAATTAAGACTGGTTATAAGTAACCTTTCAATTATAAATAACTATATTATTATATTTATTCATTTCAGTCATGGCCTAACAACTGCCAAAGTACATAAATGAAAGTAAGCAAAAAGCAGGGTGTATACTAGAATTAGCAGGCATATTGATAATTTCTGGTCCTTTTCATTTTTGTAGATGTAATCTCTTTTCAAGAAAATCTTATAAGAAACTGAGAATATTAAACTGTAAACATCAATAAAGGGACATAGAATAAAATATAATTATCATTGCAATAGAATGAGTGTTATGAAATCTTAATCTGGCTTTTGAAACATATTTAAAAATGTAAGGTTTATATAGCAGTCATGAGGGATTACACCCTTGGTATGTAGTGATGGAAATATATGTCTAAAGTATGGGGGACTTTAAATATCACCAAAGCTTTAAACATAGGGCTAGTTCTCAGCCAAACTGTGAGATCAAATATTTAAAACAAGATCCACAGGTGATTGGTAAGAAAGTTAAAGTTTGGAAAGCCCTGATTATGTAGTATGTATATTAGTAGTCTGTAAAGTTAATTATGATAACAACCTAAACATATTTACTTTTATATTTGCACTAGAGTGCACAAAACGTGTACACAGGTGTAGTCCCTAGGTCTGGCTGATGATCAAGGCCTACGGAGGTCATCTTGCTCAGTCCTGATCAGAGCCAGGCTGGCTGGAGCCTGCCAGCTGGGGCCTTCCAACCAGGGGAAGCTCTGAGGGGAGGGACTGAGGGAGGTTGTCTGGCCGTGGGTGGTTGGCTGTGGGAGCGCACTGACCACCTGGGGGAAGCTCCTACATTGAACATGTGCCCCATGTTGGTTAGTGTGCATCATAGTGACTGGTTGACTAGTCCTTCTGGTCACTCGGCCATAAACATCACTTAGATTTTTATGTAAATAGACTAGTGACCTGGTGAATGGATTCAGGCACATTGAAAGGAAATTAATTAGAAGGTGGCTGGTGAGGCAGGACTGGACGAGATGGGCCAGGCATGCCCTGAAGCCAACCTCCATCAGTTTCTCCCAGGCCAGCTGAACGTGGAGTGAGACTGTGGCTCAAAGGGCATCTACAGAATGAGCAGGGTCCCTTTGGCAGGTGGGGTGCCTGGGTCTGAACCAGCTCTATGACATCCATTGAGGAATCCTGAAGTGCAAGAGGGCACTTTGCAAAGTTGCTGTCATACAGGGTGTGGAATGTAAATGTAAGTGTACAGTAAACTAGATAGAGGTAAAAAAAAAACACAAAAAAAACAGTAAAAGAGGTGATATGCAAATTGACTGTCACACCCTGAGGCTGGCAGGGGGATTAGTGAGAGACAACCAAACAACTGAACAGCAGCCTGTGTGGGGCAACCAGGACAGCAGGGGGGTTAGTGAGGGATGATCAAACAACTGAACAACAGGCTTCATGCGGTAATCAGGCCAGCAGGGAGGTCCATGTAGGGCAACCAGGCCAGCAAGGGGGGCAGTTGGAGGTTATCAGGCCATCAGGGATGCAGTTGGGAGTAATCAGACTGGCAGGGGACAAGCAATTAGTGGTGACCAGGTTGGTAGAGGGAGCCAGTTGTGGGCAACCAAGCCAATAGGGGGCCATTACGCGCAACCAGGCAGGCAGGCAGGCAGGCAGGTGAGTCATTAGGAGCCAGTGGTGTAGGATTTTGAGGAGGGTGTCCAACTGCCAGTTTGGATCGGGCCTATATTGGCAGTCATACATCCCCCAAGGGGTCTCAGATTGAAGAGGGTGCAGGCTGGGCTGAGGGGACCTCCCCATGCACTGGATCTCTAGTATATAATAAAAGGCTAATATGCAAATAGACTGAATAGTGGAACAACCAGAACAACTGAACAAACGATCACTATGAAGTATGCTAATCACCCAGGGGCATGTGCGGAACATGGAGAATATTGGCTGCGCAGAATAGTGGAGCAGGTGAGTGAGGGCACTAGACCAAAGCAGTGTACTGGTCAGTGTCATCAGGGTAAGCCTTTGGTGGTTACTGAAATTTCTTTGCTCCCGTGCTTCACCGTTCTGCCCAGTGTTCACACCTGCTGCCAGCACTGAAGCCACCGCTCACACCTGCTGCTGGTGCCTGGTGCCATTCCCAATCACTCGGTGCCTGCAGATGTAAGTGGCAGGTGCAAGCCCTGATCACCCCTGAAGGCTTTTCCACCACCCCTGATCCTCAGGGGATGATTGGAGCAGTCCCTGTCACAGTTCCTTTCAAGGTGCATGAATTCATGCACTCAGACTCTGGTATATATATAGAAGATACCTTTGATTTTGTCCATCTCTATTCAAAACTCTTCAACAGATTTCATGCAAACAGGATAGTTTTATCTTCCTGTCTGGCATGTACGGCCATTCTCTAACTAGCCTTAACTACCCTAAACCCACCCTGGTCTCTCATAAGGCCCCTTAATAACAGAATAAACTTTTCCTTTCCCAACACACCCAGCTTTTTTCAGCCTCCTTGCTTTGTTCTTGGTATTCCATCTGCATGGGATGCCTTCCCTTTATACCTCCATATAAGTTGCTTACCCTCCAACTAGCTCAGGTGCCACTAGCTCCACAAAGTTTTCTCTTATTACTCTAGCACAGTGAGTTTTCCCCTATGGATTCTTGAAACAGTTGTCATTTCTCTACCTTGAAAAATTATTACTTAGTTTCACATTACCTCCCAAACAAAATATAAATCCTCCAAACCGATTTTATTTTATATCCCTACTAGAGGCCCGGTGCATGAAATTCATGCACTTGGGAGGGTGCTTATGCTTGGTTGGCGATCAGGGCCGGCTGGAACCTCCCTTCCCCAGCTGCCAGCTGCCAACTGGATCCTTTCTTCATTCCTGCAGCCCTCTGTGGTCAGCGTACATCGTAGTGAGCAATCGAACCCTTGGTCTCCCTGTGGTACTCCTGAGAGGACAATTTGAATATTAGGTATATATACCTAATTTGTGCACTGGGGAGGGATCTCTCATCCAAGTCTGTCCCCTCTCACATACTGGGAGCCCTCAAGTGATGTACTACTGATGGCTTAGGCCTGCTCCCCATTGGGAGCGGACCTAAGCTGCAGTCTGGCCTCCTTTTGCAAGAGGCAAAGAGGTTGACCAGGGGAAGGCGCCAGCCCCATCACCCCATTGCTGTAGCCACTGCCAGTCACCACAGCCACCAAGGTATTTTCATCAACACAGACTCCAGTCCCTTCACCATGAAAAAATGACAACTTTCTTTAAGCATTTTCAAGACATGTTTTTCATAGCATATGACATTTCTTTCTTTATTTTCCTTTTTATCCTTATCTGAGGATATGTTTCCATTGATTTTTTCCCCCTTCTCTTTGATCCCAGGTTCGGCCCCTTCCCAAACCTAAAGACTCTGTTCAATGGCTGGCTGGGAGTGACCTGGGTGCTGAGGAGGTTCCCAGGACCCAGGTATGTATGCAAATTAACTGCCATCTTTGTAGGGTTAATTTGCATACTCACTCTGATTGGCTGTGGGTGTAGAGAAGGTATGGTCAATTTACATGTTTCTCTATTATTAGGCAAAATATCAATTAACTAATTAATTCACTCAACAAATAACCTGAAATTAGTATTACATCTATCAGAGGATATAGTGCAGAAGGCTTTTTTGTGTTTGTTTTGTTCATTTTTTCACCTTCACTCAAGGACATAGAGATAGGAAGAGAGAGAAAGAGCAAGAGAAAGAGAGAGAGAGAGAAGAGACATCTATGTTAGAGAAATATGGGGCAGAGTTTGATAGGAATAAAAGGGTGGCATGAGATATTGTTTAACAATCATAAATGCACTGACATTCTTTCTCTAATTATAGATTAACATTTTATTATCCCACTTTATTGAGTTGGGTGATATAATTATGTAATTTACATGCTCAGGTGTGCTAAACAGAGCCATTAGGATGACTTTTAGTTTAATATGTTATCCCTTTCAAATAAAATGACTTTTAATGAATTTTCAGTTATTTACCTTATAGTGAAAATTTTCAATATGCAGTTTGATGATTATCAGTTACTATTAATACCTCCTTGACTATCATATATTACAATGTCAAATTTTTAAAAAATATTCCATTAGGATTTATGAGTTGAAAACTGGATCTATGGCAAATATTCCCACTTATGTATTCTAAATACTGAAGAAAATATCTACTCACTTATACTTGCCTAAGTGTAAAATATTATTAGGTTAATTCAATTAATTCTTATTTACTTTACAGATATTTAATAAAGGTGTCAAAATCTTTTAAATTTCTTTTCATATCATCTACAGATTATCAAATATAAAGAGGATTCTTTAGATAATTAAAGTCAAACATCGAGAAACACTAAAATCTATATTTAATTTAATAGAAGGAAACTCTAACACATACAATCTTTACTAATAAAAGGGTAATATGTTCATTAGAGCAGGAGACCTTCCCAGAGACCTTCCAGACATCTTTCCAGACAAAGCCATAATGGCGGGGCTAAGGCAGAGGCCATCAGGGTCAATCAGGCCAGGAGGGGAGGGCAGTTGGGAATGATCAAGCTGGCAGGGGGGCAGTTGAGGGTGAGCAGGCCAGGAAGGGCGCAGTTGAGGGTGATCAGGATGGCAAGGGGGGAGACAGTTGGGGGCAAGCAGACCAGCAAGCAGGGTGGTTAGGGGCAATCAGGCAGGAAGGAAGGTGAGTGGTTATGAGCCAGCTGTCCCAGATTGCAATAGGGATATCCAGCAGCCAATAGTCAGACATACGCTGAGAGGTCCCACATGGAAGAGGGTGCTGAGAGAAACCCTCTGCATTTTGCACAAATTTTGTGCACTAGTATTGCTTATAAAATCCCTTTGGTCCAACTCTTGGTCCAGCCATGATTATGGCAAAGCAATACCCACAAGGCCCTAACTAGCATTGCACAGAGGTAGCTCTTACCTAATGCAGAATACAACTTTATTCATTTTTTCCCCCATTTTTATTCAATTTAACAAAATTATACAAATTGCAGGTGCACAATTCTACAATGCATTATTTGTACATTGTACATTGTATTGTGTGTTCACCACCCAAAGTCAGATCAGTCCATCAACATGTATCTCTTGCTATATCCTCTTCCACCTCCCTCCAATCCCTACTCCAGCCTCAGGCAATTACTACATTGTTGTCCATGTCCATGAGTTGTATTTTTTTTCTATTTCTTTTTTATACAAGTTTCCTCATCCCCACCTCCCAGACAACTGCCAGCCTGCTATCTATGTGTCTGTCACTATTTTGGTGTTAGTTTATTTTGTTCATTATATTCCACATATGAGTGAAATAATATGGTACATGTCTCATCAATAGATGAGTGGACAGAAATAGTTGTGGTACATTTACACAATGGAATACTACTTAGCCATTAGAAATCTTTCCCAGTAAATGTTGTTCAGTGGGTGAGCATTGACCTATGAATAGGAGATCATGTTTTGATTCCTGATCAGGGCACATTTGAGTTGCCTGTTTGATCCCCAGTATGGAGCATATAGGAGGCAACTGATCACTTATTCTCTCTCATCATTCATGATTCTCTCTCTCTTTCTCTTTCTCTCTTCCTTTTTGAAATGAGAGAAAGAGAGAGGTAGAGAGAGATAGAAATCTTACCCTTTGTAATGGCATGAATGGACTTGGTAAAATAAGCCAGTCAGAGAAAGTAAAGCTCCAATCCAAATATCCTATGACTCTGTGGTACTAGACATCAAGAAAATAAGCTGAGTACTCTTGCTTGTACAACCTAAATGGCCAGGAGTAAAGTACAAGGGGCTACTTTTTTTCAATTGATTGAAGCCAAGAGATGAAGCATTTTCATTTTTTGCCTCCTAGGCCAAAGCTTCTGAAATCCATTTTAAAAGTCTTCTCAAACTGTCTAACCAGTCATATGTGGCACCCTCAATGAGGAACATGTCCTCCTCCCTTGCCTTCTTCTTTTTTGCTTTTTGTTTTTCTTTGCTTTTCCATGTTTGCCACTCATGCTCCTTTGGATCAGTTTCCAAATAACCTATCCCCAAAATACCCTGTGTTCTGGGTTCAGCTTTTACCAAAAAAGAATATAAATATGTAAGAAAAAGTTCATGTTCAACTATGTACTTATTACAAGCTTTTTTTTCTGTCAAATATTTGCTTTCATATGGAAGGAATAAAAATACCATTTCAGCCAAAAAGTCTTCTATTCTCTATTAAAGATCATAAAATTCCTAGACCTATACCTCTGGAGTTTATTGGCTGTATTATTTCCTTGCTTGGTTTTCCTGGGTGCATCTCTTTTTGGACAGCCCATCAGATAAACCATCAAAGAAATCTTGTGGTTGTCATGCATGTGCTTTCTCTTCCATAACCGAATTTAAACTTTCTCACTTTCAGACCTATACATATATAGAAAATAACAGTGGCTAGAATCAATAAACCCTCAATCAAACGATGAGCTAACACCATTTCACTAGACAGAAGTAATAGAGTTGAGAAGGGTCAGAAAAGGGCAGCCAGAATGATGAAGGGGATGAAGTGGCTTTCATATGAGTATAAACTAAATCATTTGATGATAATCTGACTTAGACTTAATTTGTTCCAGAGTCAAAAGTCTGTGCAAAGTCACAAAGTTTGGGAGAGGACAATCTATTTCCCCACTTTCACAATGTTAGAATCATGATGCATGCTTCATTTTGAAGGAACAGTATTAAAAGTTCCTCTTAAACCTACAATTTGTAGTTATTATTACCCCATGGGGAGCCATTTATTGAAACAATGGATAAGAACACCAAAAACTGTGGCTGATAAATATTCCTAAGTAGATAGTATTGGCATCTGGCACACTCAAGAGCATATCTGTGACACCTGCATATAAAATGTAGTTTTCTATCTCTGGCTAAAACAGGTGGAAAGCGTCTTTTAGAGCTGATGGCCTTACAGGTTATTCAAAATAAGATATATATTGGCATCACAATCCAAACAGGGTCTCTTTTTCATGATAGCTAGTGCAAGATTCATCATTTGTCTCTCACCTTAGAAGTAATATTGCAACATACTACAAACCACTGGGGCCTTGGCAACTTAATTAATGTGTCAAGTTGCTGTAGCTTCTTGGGGATTATCTCTGATTTGCTGTCAGAGGTGTATTTTAGGCAGTTAAAGTGTTTCTCCACTTTTTGTTCACTAGGATCTAACATAATATCAATGATGAAATAGACTTGCATAATTTTATAATGAATATCATGATAATCAAGATGCCTTTGGACTGGGAAGCACGGGGAACAGAGTTGACATACCCTGGGGCAAATATGTGTCAGTATATTATTGTCCTTATTGTATTGAAATAAACTACTTCTGATTTTCTTTGATAATAGTGATAAAAATAGATTAATAACTGCATTTCAGGTTACAAAATGTACTTAGATTTGATATACCACATCCATTACTGCAGATTAAAATAGTACTACCAAATGAAGGAATTTGGATGATAGATAATAATTATTTCTTCACAACCTACCTATTTTTTGAGTTACCTGGTGATGTTAACTAGTTATTTAGTAGTGTTGATCATTCCTACAATGTTCAAGAATTGCATGATAGGACTAAACTCTGCCATGGATGCAGAATTGGTTTTATTATCTTGATTGAGAGGAGCTTTTCTTTGGCTTTCAGTTGTCCCTTTCTGCCATTCCTGTGGTTAAGGAATTGATGTAGGTATTCTAAGTATATGTATTTCATTATGTATCATCTGAAGGAAAATAACCCTCAGATAAACTTGTGTCCCCAGGAATAGAGGAGGAGACAGATTTAGGTCTATATTCCCTTTACAACCTGTGTACAAGATCTATTTTAGTGGACCACTGTGATTTCTCAGGGCAACATGAATTAGAGTCAGTCAAAACCAGTATATATATTTAAAAAAAACTCAGAAATCCTAGTTATTCTCTGTATATTTGCAAAATTAGTCTGGTAACTGGTTTTAAGTTCCTCTAGAGTAATCATGGACTAATATTCATAGTATACTACCATACCTGAGATGTAGAATCCTTCCTCAAAGCAACTGTGAGCATTCTGTGAACTGTCTAAGAACTAAGCAAGAGTCTATCAATAGCTTTCTGCCCACTTAAACAAGAACTGTTACATCTGAGTATTCTGCAAAGCAATTTCATTTCCACAGACTCCTTGATCAATGAGATATATTAAATATTCTTTTTTTTCTTTAATTAAGCCTATTTGAGATAATTGTAGATTCACATCCAATTGTAATAAATAATACAGAGTTCTTTCGTGTATACCCTTTACTTGTCAGCCAGGAATAAGATGTTACAAAATTATACTGCAATATCACAACCTGAGTATTGGCATTGATAAAATAAATATATAGAACACTTTTATCCCAAGAATTCTTCACATTGCCCTTTGATACTCTCACTTGATTCTCTCCCAACTCACCCCTCTCTTCTAATTTTGTCTTTGCAAGAATGTTATATAAATAATACCATACAGTATGTAACTTCTAAGGAAAAGCTTTTTGTACTCAGAATAATTTTCTGGGAATTCCTTCAAGTTGGCAGTTGTGTCAGTAGTCAGTTTCTTATAGTATTCCATGGTAGGGACTTTTAATGTTGTTTTTTTTTTATCTATTGAAGGATATTGGCTTTTTTCTTATTATGGGTATAGTTATTATAAACACTTGTGTCCAGGTTTCTATGTACCTATGTCTTTATTGATTACTGTACCTATATGATAAATCTTGAAATTAGATAGGTTCCTCATTATGATAGTTATTTTTGGGTGTTTTTATTGTAGTTGATTTCATTCCACTGTGATCTGAGAAGATGGTTGATATGATTTCAATCTTCTTGAACTTGTAAAGACTTGTTTCGTGTCCTAATATGTGGTCTATCTTTGTGAATGATCCATGTGCACTTGAGAAGATTGTATATTTTGCTGTTTTGGAGTGAAATGTTCTATAAATGTCAATTAAATCCAGTGTATCCTTTAGAGTCACTTTTTCCTTGTTAAGTTTTTGTCTGGAAGATCAATCCAGTGAAGTCAGTGGGGTGCTAAAGTCCCCTACTATTATTGTCAATCTCTCCATTAAAGTCATCTACAAGTGTTATATGTGTATATTTAGGTGTTCCTATGTTGAGACCATATATGTTTACCATTATATCCTCTTGTTGGATCAATTCCTTTAGTATTATATAGTGACCTTTGTTGTTTCTTGTGATGGTCTTCATTTTAAAGTCTATTTTGTTGAAAATGAGTATTGTTACTCCAGCTTTTTTTCTTTGCCATTTACATGGAAATTTTTTTTTTTTCATCCCTTCACTCTCATCCTGTGTGTGTCTTTTGTTCTGAGGTGGGTCTCTTGTAGATAGCATATACTTAGATCATGTTTTTGTATCCTTTCAGCTACATTATGCCCTTAGATTAGAGCATTTAATCCATTTACATTGGATAAGAGTCCCCCATATATTCCAGGTAGCTGGCACCTGAATAAACCTCCTTCTATTCACCAGCACCCGTCTCATGAATTTGGCTTTCATGGTACCATGCAGCCAGGGAACTTAGTTTCTTTCAGTTACAGCTCTGCTTGGTAGCTTTTCTAAGCTGGAGGAAAAGTGGGTTTGCATGAAAAGACAGGTTTTTTTTTAAAGGTGAGCCATTGGAACCTTCCCTGTCATTATATAAAATGCAATTGTTTGAACAAGACATAAGATTTTGCATTTTTTTCCCAAAACAGAAAGTGAAGGTGTGGTGATATCCCTGTAGTCAATTTATTGGGCATTCCTTCTGGCCACTTGGTCTTAACTTGGCTTTCTGGTCACCTGGTATTTCCCTATTCCTGGACCCTGTACTGTCTCATTTCCTTTCACAATGAGGCAGGGAGTAATGAAGTTTAGATGAGAGCCATAATTTGGAATCACTTACTCTCTCAGGATGGAATTCCTAAAAGAGCCCAGGACAGAAATTCTGGTGCATGTGAATTAGTGAGGAATTTATTTCAAGAGAAAGTGATTGAGAAAAACAGAATAGGGAAATAGCTTTCTATATTTCAGGCTTATTGAATGTTCTATTGTCTCTGCTTGAAAAAAGCCCTTGGATAATCTCACTATTTTATCTGCCCTCAGCTGCAGGTAGACTAGGTCCTTCCACAAATTGCCCTGCAATTGATGGTGGGTGCTAGGAGAGACCTGCTGGCCATGGGTGACCCACACACACTGATCTTGTTATGTTTCTTCTCTATGTTAGTATGTTTTTCAATTAGTGCTTGACTATATTGTGTTTTTCTTGGTGACTCCAACACCAAAATGCAATGGGCAGAAATATTTATCTGGCGTTGGGTTTGATATCTAGTGTGCAGTATTCTGCTTGCCAGTCCCATCTTCACAAAAAACAAAATCTCTCCCTCTGCTGGGGAGGCTGCTCTGCCTATTTGGAGAGTAAGAGCAATCAGCAATGGGCATTGACCTTGACTTAGCTTTTGTTTAAAGTTATAATTTGAGGTTTCACATCTGCTTCAAACTCTCAGAAATGATGTGTGCTATATAATATTGTGATTAAAATTTTAAAAAATTAAAAACACTATATCAAATTATTCATATAGAAAATGTGGAACAACTGAAACTCTTAAATTGCTTATGAAATTGTAAAATGGTATAACTGCGAAAACAAATTTTTAAGTGTACTTAAAAATATTTTCATGATACTCAGATCACCTCCTTGAAGCCAGAGGCTGGAGAGGAAGTGGTGTGTTTTGAAAAAGAAAGAAAAGAAAAAAAAAATTAGCAAGAAATGGTTAACCATCTGCTATGTGAGAGGAGAATTATGAAAACTCCAGAGGCAAAAATGTCATAATTGGAATAGCAAGGCAAAGAATTGAAAGAAGCACAACTCTGCAACTACAGCTGCATAAACATATTCCAAATATCATTCTGATGCAATTATCATAAGCCTGAATGGGAACCTGGGAGGGGAGGGCGGTCTCAGAGCAACCTCAAAGTCCTTCACAGGAGGAGTGAGTCTGAAGAATATACAAAGTGAAATAAAACAAATTAGGCTAGGAAATGTAGTCCCTTTAAAAAAAAAAATCTTTATTGTTAAAAGTATTACATATGCCCCCAAAGACTTCTTCTAGTTCATCCCTTCACCCCACCACAGTCCTTCACCACCCTATTGTCTGTGTCCATGGGTTGTACATATATGCATACAAGTTTTTTGGTTGATCTCTTTCCACCCATCCACTGTCCCTCTTTTTGCTCTAAGATTCCACAGTCTGTTCCATGCTTCTTTGTCTCTGGTTCTATTTTGTTCCTCAGTTTATTTTATTCATTAGAGTGCACATATAAGTGAAATCATGTTATACTTGTCTTTCTCTGACTGGCTGGTTTCACTTAGCATAATACTCTCCAGGTCCCTCCATGCTGCCTAACAGGGTAAGAGATCCTTCCTTTTTACTGCTGCATAGTATTCCACACTATAAATGTACCACAGATTTTTTATCCACTCATGTACTAATGAACATTTAGGCTGTTTTCGATCTTAGCTATTGTAAATTGTGTTGCTATGAACATAGAGATTTATATATTATTTCTGATTGGTGTTTTGGGTCTCTTTTGATATATTCCTAGAAGTGGGATCACTGGGTCATATGGCAGTTCTATATTTAACATTTTGAGGAAAAGTCTCTGATGATCAGTGACTTTGGGTACTTTTTCATATGTCTCTTTGGCCATCTGTATGTTTTCTTTGGAGAAGTGTCTATTTAGGTCTTTTGCCCATTTTTAATTGGATTGTTTGTATTCCTTTTGTTAAGTTGTATGAGTTCCTTATGTATTTGGACAGTAAACCTTTATCAGATGTATCATTGGAAAATTTGTTCTCCCATACAATAGACTCCCTTTTCATCTTGTTGGTAGTTTATTTTGCTCTGCAAAAGCTTTTTATTTTGATGTAGTACCATTTATTTATTTTTCTCCTTTATTTTATTTGCCCTAGGTCAGTGGTCAGCAACTCATTAGTCAACAGAGCCAAATATCAACAGTATAACGATTAAAATTTATTTTGAGAGCCAAGTTTTTTAAATGTAAATGCCACTTCTTCAAAACAGACTCATCCAGGCTGTGGTATTTCCTGAGCCGCAGTTTGCTGACCACGGTCCTATATGATGTATCTATAAACATGTTGCTATGAGATATCTCTAAGATTTTGCTGCCTATGTTTTGTTCTAGGATTTTTATGGTTTCAAGACTTACATTTAAGTGTTTTACCCATTTTGAGGGAGTTAGGACCTGTACCATTTATTCCATTGTAAATGGTGTAAGTTGCTGGTCCAGTTTCATTTTTTTGCCTCTACCTGTCTCGTTTTCCAAGATCATTTATTGAAGAGACTATTTTGACTCCATTGTAAGTTCTTGCCTCCTTAGTCAAATATTAATTGAGTGTAATGGTTTGGGTTAAATTATGAGTTCTCTTTTCTGTTCTATTGGTCGATATGTCTGTCCCTGTGCCAGTACCAAGCTGTTTGATTATAATGGCTTTGTAGTATAACTTGATATGTTGTATTATGATCTGTTCAGCTTTTTGTTCTTCTTTTCCAAGATTGCTGCTGATATTCAGGTTCTTTTTAGCCTTTTCTTTTTTTCTTATAGTATCAATTTTCTTCCAGGGACATTTCTATAAGCGTAAATCAGACTATTGCTATATCTATCATCTATCCAACACTTGTTATGGATAGACATTTTTTATAGCTACTGGTGAATGTTATGTAATTTAATCCTTTTAGAAATCCTATGTAGTTGTTATAAATATGGATGTAAACAAGGCTGATTTTTTATCTCTCTTGGATCTACCAATTCACTTAATATTTTGTTGATTTATGTTAAAAAACCTCAAAAACTGTTAAAAATAACAAATAATATGTGTAAATTCTATTAAGGTTTTGCCTTTTGATGCCCAGTATACCACATGAGAAATACTGTATACATGTATATATGTCCCAAAATGTGTATCTACACTCTGAATAATTATAAAGGCAGTGTTTATTAAACACATTTATTTTCAAAATTGAGCTATTAGCTCTTAAAGTGGGTATACATCTTTGGGACACCCTCCATGTTTAATTGTACTCAAGGTTAATGTTTGCTAAGTTTATAAGCAAGCAAATTTTTCAAACAATCATTTACATGTATTGGCAGATATAAAAGCTTTATTGGATTTAAAAAAAAAGAAAAGATTTTTAAAATGTATTTAGATGTTTAAGTGTTTTTTTTTCTATTTGAACACTTTATATGTTTTCATGTGTATGACTGTGTTTATGCGTGTGCCTGTGTTCATGTGTGTGTTTGCACAGAATTCTGAGCAGAAAGATGTGGAGGGAAGAACAGTGAAGATCAGGGTATTTCTACCAATTTTTGATCTGAATAATTTTTTGAGGCACATTAAAGAGGCTTGAAGAAGAGCAGTTGCCTTAATGATTAAACTTGTGAATCTAAGATGAGTACATTTGAAACTATGGGCACAAGCATTGCTGATTTGAATGCTAATGGAAGAGTTGGGAACAGGACCATTTATTCCACTGCCCTGATGTGGTACACCGTGAGCCTAGGTACTGCCATGGAAAACTAGAGTTCCAATAAGACAGAGGTCAGTAATTATGATGATAAGAAGACTGGCATATTTTCAAGGGCACTAGACAATGTGAAAACTCATATTGGTAGTGAAACTTCAATGAGAAAAGTGAGGCTGAATAACATGACATCCTAAGTTACACACACACCAAAAAAAAAAAAAAATTGGTGAAAGCTCAGAAATAAAGTTCCTAAGGTCTATAATGTGGAAAGAGCAATAAGGGAACAGAATTTCTTCACAATATTAATGGTGCAGCTTACCAAGTAAGTGTAAAAATAGTTTCACGAACATTTGGATTATTGTTCAAATAATTTTCACCTGCAATAATGACAATAATACAGCATTCTATATACTTAATTGTAATGCTTTTTATATCACATTTTTTATAATATGAAGATTTACAGCTAAATTTTAATTAACAAAAAGATAAAGTGATAGCATTAAAAAATCCATCACCAGCTTTCTGAATATCTGAATGAACACTGAGAGATTTCCTGTTATTTCTTGTATATAATTTGCAGTATTTAACAATTTCAACATATCTGTATATTTTTATTCACTTAGCTTATTCTCTTAGTTTTCTTGATAGACACTTTCCTTTGGCCTTTAATATGTGCAAATACAAATGTGTGTATATATAGAGATCTGCATAAACATATACATAAGACTTTCCTCAGTTGCTTGGTTTCTTTGATTTTGTTTTTTGGTAAATTTGCATTTTTTTAGTAAGATACAATGTGAAGTTGGATGAATTTAGCTGCAGTTTTTCTCAGGAATGAAAGAAGACTTCTACGGGACATTGGGAAGGCCATTGTATATTTTAAAATTATCTTCCTTCATAATTCATCAAATGTTTATTGAATGAAAAGTACTGTGCTAAGTACATAGGTGTTATAAAGATAAATTGATCATTATCCCAAACCTGGATGTGTTCAGTTTAATAGTTAGAATTAGACACAAAATTATCATAATCAAATGTGACATGCAAAATGCTGTGAAAACATTTTATATATGTACTCTCATGCTCATATATTTTTATAACATTTGCAAAACTGAGATAATAATTGCAATCAGTTAGGATTGCTTCTTCACACTCTAATTTCCACTGTGTCACATGTTCTCTAATTCTGTATGGTATTAGGGATACTACTGCTAAAGTTGAGGATTCATTTATTTTTTTTTAATTTTGTTTCATATACAGAGTGGGGAAAGAGAAATGTGTTAAGGAGTTTCAAGGAGAGCGATGCTGAGATAGAGCATGAGAGATGAACGGGAGGTTACTAGGCAGAGATGAATAAACAGGCATTCCTGGTACCCAGAAATGAAGGGGAAAGAAATAGGAGTCAGGAGCTGAAGGTGAACTACACGTGAGAAAAATACTAATGTGGCTGTAAGTCGACAAAGGAATGTGTGCCCAGAGATTGCAAAAAAAAAATATTGGTCTATATCTCTGTGAATTTTAACCTTCAAAACAAATTAACTAATGCTAGTCTCTGCTATTCTCATTGGATTTTCTTTTTAAACCTATTAATTTTTAAGACCCCCTCAAACTCTGTATAGAACTTGAAAATTGATTCCCCCCACAATAGATGAAATCATTTCTTTCATTATATTAACTCTGTCATACCTACTTTATATTTTATGGATCTCATATCAGAGGCCTTTGTTTTTATAATCTATGTAATCCCATTATTTTAAACTGCTTTATAGATTTAGAAAATAGCAAGTACACTGAACAGAATAGGCACTCAATAAATATCTGTAAAATATATGTCTGTAATTCAGATGTCAAGGTCACCCAAGCCATTTTGTAGAGGAACAAAAATTGAAATGCCTAAGCCTTTAAAGGCTCTTTCAGCAGCTCTGATCTCCATGTTTCCTCTATCCCTCCCTATTTGCTTCAACAGTGTAGTTATTTCCAGTTGCTGCTCAGAAGTATATTTGCTCTGGAGCTAATTAAGCTTAATCTTACTCATGCTGGCCCCTTTCTAGGCTCAGAGGGAGGGCCCAGCAATGAATATACTCTCATGCTCATATATTTTTATAACATTTGCAAAACTGAGATAATAATTGCAATCAGTTAGGATTGCTTCTTCACACTCTAATTTCCACTGTGTCACATGTTCTCTAATTCTGTATGGTATTAGGGATACTATTGCTAAAGTTGAGAATTCATATTTTTTTAAATTTTGTTGCATATACAGAGTGGGGCAAAATTAGGTTTACAGTTGTTTCTATGGAAAATAATACAATAAGTAATAAATAAGAATAAATTTTGTTTTGTATACTCACAGGTGTAAACTTAACTTTGCCCTATCCTGTATATATATAATATATATAACATTTGTTATAATAGATATAAAATGTAAACATAAATAGATAATTATATGCATATACATTTGCATTAATTATAATGCATTAATAAATTACATACATTTATATTACATATACATACATGTAGACAATTTTATATGTACTATATTTTAATTTTCACATGTATATATGCATATGTGAATATATTAACTTATACATATAATTTTTCTGCCTTTTATGACATATCTTTATAAGTTTAATGTAATAGTTTTATGGCTTTTAGTACTTCATTTTTGTACTAGAAATGTATGTTTTCCTTCATGTATGGGATTTATGAAATTTGGATTTTTTTACTATACACAAGAATGATTGCTCTAAAACATTAGCAATTGAAGCTTCTTACCTCCATCCCAAATGATGTTTGAATAATTCTTTCTGCAGAATGATTGTTTTACTATCTGGAAAACTGAGAGATTTTTGGTGCACATTATATATTGTAGAGTATAGAATTGCTTCTCACTACAAAATTAATCAATTTTACCTATAACTTTGTCTGCACTGACTTTATTATATGTGACATCACTCCCTTTCTTTTCTACCCCATTTCCCATTCATTACGTATTGTAGTCAACGTCCTCACATTTTAGGATATTGTTATTTTTTAAATAAAATAACAGATTTTATTCTAATTTTTAGCCAATACCCAGGAAAATAAAATGGTACATAGAAGAAAAAATGATTAATTTGTTTAGGTGGTGTACATGTATATTGACTAATACTTGGAACTAATACAATCTTAAAATGAAGCCATATTATCCTTTAATATTAGTCTTTCTGAATTAAAATGACAAGTATATTTGTATTGCTCTACTTGAGTCAAGTTATATTTATAATTTGGTGAGAAAATAAAAAATAAAATTAACTGAGTCTGATGAAGGAATTGGTGACTGTCAACAGTTTTAGTTTTTCTATGCAGTTACATGCTATACCGAAAAGGAGAATTAAAACCTGGTATTTAATTAATTAATTTTGTGTATTTAACACAAAAAAATAAGAGAGATTAATATATATAATCAGAATATTCCCTGAAAGAAAAATAAATGAGCAGTTAATTAAATACCAATTGCCTTAGGTTGTAGTCACTTGATTAAAAAGATATACTGAAAAGGAATTATACATAATTAATTCTCTAAAATTATTCAGTTACTTAAAATAATTAGTAGCTTACCACCATTCTTTCTTTACATTTGAAAAAAAAACAGTCTATTTTTGAAAACATTGTGATGATTTTTACAGGAAAAATAATTATTTCAGTAAAGCAGTAGATCAAACATGAAAGAGCTAAATTAATTTGGTTCTCTTTATTTATTTTTGCTGTAGATAAAATATAAAAATGTTTCTTTTCAGTAATCTTATTTAAAAAATACTAATGGAAATTATATAACATTTTTAAAAGTTTTGCATGAGAATATATCTATACAATACTTCTTTTCCCCTCTTTTCAGTCTGTTGATACTCAAACCTAATATCAAAACAAAGTAAAACACTATTTGTCTCCTTAAATTACATTCCTATGTGTTGTTCTATATTATAAACTGCCTGTGTGCTCTCCTTTTTAATTCATCCTTTACCTAAGCATTTGATTCTCCCAAGTTGTAGATTCTTCTTAACTCTCAAACCACCCTTTTTAACTGGTCTCTGTACCTAGTCTCTACTCAATTAAATTTTGCTCTGACTACCAAATTAATTTCACTAAAACATAATCTAGCTTATGTTCCTCACTTGGGGTAGCAGAACTTACTGGAGCAATGTATTGAGATAGAAAACTGCCTCCTAACTAAATGTTATTCAATAAATGAGCATTAGGAATTATTAATTAATAATTCCAAATAAAACATTGGGAACCAAATTACATTCAGAGTACACATAAACTTATTTAAGTTAAAAAAATGTACAATTATTTTAAAAGCGTTACTAACTGAATTATAAATAATACATTTATGGTTGCCTAGGAACTAAAATTTCAAGTCTTATAACAGCTGTACATTCTTCCATGAGAAAGCAGTGAGATCAGAATTGATCTCCACTTCCTCTTTTATGTTAGAAACTATCCACAGAGTTTCTATTCTCATATCCTTCCAATAATTCAATATAATCATCACCCTACATTTTACTTTTATCTTTAGAGGTTTTTTCCTAAGAAAATAAACTTTTAGTCTTAAAATGGCATGATCACAAGACTAGCTAATTTTTCCCTTTCTGCTGATATTTATAGTGAAAACGAGAGGCCTGGTACACGAAATTCATGCACGTGGGAGGGGTGGGGGTAGAGGAAGGGATGTCCTTCAGCCCAGCCTGCTCCCTATCCAATCTGGGACCCCTTAGAGGGATGTCCCTCTCACAATCCAGGACTGCTCACCTGCCTCCTTCCTGATAGCCCTGAACTGCTTCTGCCTGCCAGCCTGATCACCCTCTAACCACTCCCCTGCCAATCTGATTGATGCCTAACTGCTTCTCTGCCAGCCTATTTTCCCCTAACTCCCCTCCCCTGTGGGCCTGGTCACCTTCAACTGCCCTCTCCTGCAAGCTTGATCTCACCCCCAACTTCACTCCCTTGCAGGCCTGGTTCTTTCCAATTGCCTGCCCCTGCTGGCCTGATCAGCCACAACTGCCCTCCCTTGCAGGCCTGGTTCCTGCCAACTGCCCTCCCCTGCTGGCTATCTTGTGGTGGCCCTCTTGTGTCCACTTAGGGGCAGGATCTTTTGACCACATGTCAGCAATCATCTTGTGTGTTGGAGTGATGGTCAATCTGCATATTACTCTTTATTAGATAAGATAGAGGTCTAGTGCATAGGTGGGGGCCACCTGATTTGTCCTGAAGGATGTCCCAGATCAGAGTGGGGGTTCCCTTGGGGCATGAGATGGCCTGGATGAGGGGCCATGGTGGTTTGCAGGCCGGCCATACCCCCTGGCCACCCAGGTGGAGGTCCTGGTATCTGGGATTTATTTATCTTCTACAATTGAAACTTTGTAGCCTGGAGTGGAGCCAATCCTTCTGCTGGCTCTATGGCAGCAGCCATTGACATTTTGTTGCCTTAGGCAGAGGCCTGGGATGGCCAGAGTGTGCAGAAAGCTTGGCTTTCTCCATTGCCTGGGGCAACCCAAGCTTCTCTCCTGTTCTCTCTATGTTAATAGCCATCTTGGTTGGGATAATTTGCACACTTGCTCCTGATTGGCTGGTGGGCATGGCTTGTGGGTATAGCAGAGGTATAGTCAATTTGCATAATACAATTTTATTAGATAGGATAAGGGCTTTACATAGCTAGTAAATAAGAAAAGACAACATAAATAAATTGGTTTTAAACCCACCATCACAAATGCTACATTACTTTTTTATCATTGAATGGTCAAACAAATATCTTTTGTCTTCAGAACCTAGAAAAGGCAGAATGTTAATTCTGATAATGTAAAAGAAAACCCAATAAAACCACACAAACAAACAAAAAATATAGCATCCTTCTCCAAAGTAAGATACAAGGGGGGCATTTACTTTGTAAATTTTATGCCACTAATATATGCACTGAGTATAAAGGTTAATTTTTGTATTTAAACACTAATGTATGAGTTTATTATTTTATATGCATTTTATCTGTTGTTGGCTTCAGTTACAACTGGGAGGCAACTGGATAACATAAAGCAAAGTGTCTGGGCAAAATTTCCATGAAATATCTCAAGTTTAACCCTTCTCTATCATGCAACTCCAGTCTTTCCAAAAGTGAGAGAGACATATCTGTTATTTTAACTTTCACATCATGCTTAATTTCTCTAGAAATATAATGATTTTCAAATTTGTTATTGAAATTGTTTTTTAACTAGAAGTAGGTATTGCTAAATGAAGTTAACATTTGATCATTAATTAGCAATAATTATGTTAATGTTTGTCAAGTTTAAATATAAATACATTTCAAGTACTATATTTAACTTTACTAATGAATAATTAGTAAACTTGTACAATTATTTTTATATGTAACCTATATAATAAAAAGGTAATATGCAAATTGACCATCACTCCAACACACAAGATGGCCACTCTCATGTGGTCAAAGATGGCTGCCCACATGTGGACACAAGATGGCCACTACAAGATGGCCAGCAGGTGAGGGCAGTTGTGGGTGATCAGACTGACAGGGGAGGTCAGTTAGGAGTACCCAGGCCAGCAGGGGCGGATAGTTACTGGTGACTTGGCCAGTAAAGAAGGGCAGTTGGGGGGGACTCAGGCCTATAGAAGACTACAGTTGGGGGAGACCCAGGCTTGCAGAGGAGGTAAGTTGGGGGGACCAGGCATGCAGGGGAGGGCGAGTGGGGGTGACCAGGCTGGCAAGGGAACACAGTTAGGGGTTACCAGGACAACATGGGAGGGCAGTTAGGAATGACCAGGCCTGCAGAGGAGGATGGTTAGGGGCAACCACGCTGGCAGGTGAGGGCAGTTAAGGCAGTTGAGCCAGCAGAGGAGCAGTTAAGCATCAATCAGGCTGGCAGGGGAGTGGTTAGGGGTGATTAGGCTAGTAGGCAGAAACAGTTAAGGGGAATTAGGCAGGCAGGCAAGCAAGCAATTGGTAGCCAACAGTTTGGGATTGTGACAGGAATATTTCAGATTGAAAAGGGTGCAGGCTCAGCTGAGGGACACACCCCCCCAGCCCACGTGCATGAATTTTATGCACCAGGTCTCTAGTTATTTATAAAAGAAATCTCAGAATATTTGTCATTGACATCACAAAACATAAATAAAACATTTTTCCTGAAGTTAGTCAAACAGCCATCCTGCTGTATTAAATTCATGTTAATAAAACATTAAACTTCAATTGAATAATTATCACTCTTTACTAGCGAGAAGTAAATATACATTATTTTATTAAGATGTTTTAATATTGAAATAATCCTATGAATAGCAGTGGAACCATATTTGGGCAAATGAGCCACATCAAAATTAGAGAGCTTCATGACTCCCAAAAATACCCTTGAGTGTTTTACTTATGTAAAGTCTTTTTTTAAGTATATGGTTTATGCATTACTCTGAAAAAATAGTGCCCTATTATTAGTACTTACTTATCCTGAACACATACTTGTATTGTCTGATTAAATAGTTTTAAAAAGGTATCTTAGGCAGAGATTCAAAAATGGTGGAGTTAGTGGAAGCTTCACTGACACTCTCCCAGGACCAAACTGGAAATACAACTAAAAAGGAGAAGAACCACCCTGAAAAATCAACTAGCTGGGGAGAATAATCAAGGATGGTAAATGGAGATTCCATAGAAACTGGTGGGATGTACAGAGGCCCTAAAGGGCTTGCCGGGCTCTGACAGATATTAGCTGAAGTTATAGAGGTATAGCTCAGCTGAGGGGATTCCCACTGAGAACTCTGAGGTCTAAATCCCAAGCTGGGATCCTGAACCCAGAGCACAGGAATTGAGAAAGGTGCCTACATAACAGTTGGCTGTGAAAAGAAGCAGAATTTCTGTCTACCAGGGAAAGATGGCTAGAAATTCAGGCACACTCTTAAAGGGCCAACACATAATATTTAGTGTGCAGTCAGACTCCTTGGTATCCAACAGAGGGAAGGCAGAGTGGACTGGAGCTGTATGAGCAGAAACCAGGTTTGTGGGTATCTGGAGTTGGAGCTCATAGGGCAACCATCCCAGTTTTCTGTGCTCAGTCATTTACTCACACTGTGGAGGACATCTTTCTGCAGTGAACCTTCACTATCAAGGCAGGGTTTGCTTGTGGGCAAGGCAGTTACCCACTTTGTTGGAAGACCTCTCAGCTACACACTGTAGTTAATAGCCTAAGGCAAATCAAAACTGAGTGTTAGTGGGCACGGGGCTAGAGACTTTGACTCTGCCTGATCTAATTCAGGGCACAGGGCTAGGAAAAGAAGATCCTGGTGCACATCCTGGTTCTTTCCAAAGGTATTCAGCACCATCAGATGGAGCTGCAAGTTGTGCATTGCTGATAGTTCTAAAGTACACAGCGCCAGTTACAGACAGTATCTGACATTGTTTTGCACTGGAGATTTGGACTTATAGCAGATCTACCAAATACACTGACACAACCCAAATAGGCAGCCACATGGGAAGTAAACAAATAAGCCCCAAATGAATAGTCAAGAGAACTCTTCAGAAGAAAAGCTAAATGAAATGGAAATAAGAAATTTATCAGGCATATAGTTCAGAATAATGATGGCAAAGATGCTTAACAGTTTGAGAAAAGATATGGTATCTATGAAGAATGGCATAGCAATAATAAAAAAACAGTTAGCTGAAACTGGTTTGGCTCAGTGGCTAGAACATTGGTCTGCGGACTCAAGGGTCCCAGGTTCGATTCTGGTCAAGGGCATGTACCTTGTTTGCAGGCACATCCTCAGTAGGGGGCATGCAAGAGGCAGCTGATCTATGTCTCTCATCGTTGTTTCTAACTTTCTATCCTCTCCCTTCCTCTCTGTAAAAAATCAATAAGATATATAAAAAAATTAAAAACAAACAAACAAAACAAAACAGAAAAAAAAACAGTTGGTGGCATACACAGCAGATTAGAAGCTGAGGATGAGATCAGTAAATTAAAAGACAGTGTAGAAAAAAAAACAGTCAATCAAAGGACTAAAAAGAAACAATTAAGGAAAACAAGAAAACAGCTTAAGGGAGCTGTGGAATAACATGAAACGTAATAATCCTATTAGAAAAGCCTAGGTGGTATGATGCCATGACAAGATGGCCACCACAATGGCCACCACAAGGCCGCATGCACAGCCGAGGAGGATCCAGGTGGCTACTCCACATGATGAGGCCCGGGGGTCCTGTGGCTCTGCACAGTGTAGAGGAGGCCCTCCCCAGTGTCTTCACCACTTCACATGAAGGAGGTGGATCCTGGTAGAGGAGGTGGGTCACAGAAGGGGAGAGCAGTTAGGAGCAATGGGATTGAGCCAACAGGGGAGCAGTTAGGTGTCAATCAGGCCAGCAAGGGAGCAGTTAGGGGATGATCAGGCTGGCAGGAAGAAGCAGTAAGGGCAATCAGCCAGACAAGAAGGAGAGAAGTTATAAGCCAGCTGTCCTGGATTGTGAGAGGGATGTCTGACTGCCTGAGGGGTCCCAGATTGGAGAGGGTGCAGGCTGGACTGAGGGTCACCCCCACCTTGTGAACAAATTTTGTGTACCAGGCCTCTAATCCTATATAATAAAGAGCTAATATGAAAATGGTTGTCATGCCCTTATGCCCTGTGTCCTCACACTCCAGTGCCCTTGTTCCAGGGCTAGGGGACATGAGGGCCTAACCCCTACCACTGCAGGGCTTGACAGGAGACCTAAGACTGCTCACCACCCCAGCAGAGTTTGACCAGGGACCTGAGGCTGCAACCCCCACCCAGGAAAGCTTGATGTGGAACCAGAGGACACACCCCCATCTAGCAGGGCTTAATGGGGACCTGAGGCTACAATCTCCACCCTGGTGCCAAGGCTGGGAACCTGAAGCTGTGCTCCCTGCCAGATGCGGCTTGATGGGGGACCTGAGGCTGCACCACCCCTCAACGGAGTTTGATGGGGGACCTAATGCTGCGCCCCCTGCCCAGCACCAGATCAGCAGACCTGAGGCTGCACCTGCTACACTACAGGGCTTTAGGGAAAGCTGGATATGGGTCTCCTGTGCTTTTGAGGTATGCATGGGTGAGCAGGGACTTAACTCTGGATCCTATGGCGCACTCCAGACTCTGACAGGAGAGAAATTTGAATATAAATTTTACTAATCTTCTTTCATCTCTGACACTTCTATTATAGAGAAAGGACAAATAGCAATATTAAAATATTTCCTCTAATTAATTCTTTTATAATGTGCATGAATTTCGTGCACTAGACCACTAGTCCTGTATAAAAAAAGAGGCAATATGCAAATTGACTGTCACATCCTTGCGCAAGATGGCTGCCCAATGCAGTCAAAGATGGCCACCCCCCTGTGGTTACAAGATGGCAACCACAAGGTGGCTGGCAGGGGAGGGCAGTTGTGGACAATCAGGCCAACAGGGGAGGGCAGTTAGGGACAAAAAAGCCAGCAGGGAGAGCAGTTGAGAGGAATAGGCCTGTAGCGGAGGGCAGTTGGGGGTGACCAGGCCTGTAGTGGAGGACAGTTGTGTGGGCCCCCAGGCCTATAGGTGAGGGTAGTAGGAGGTGACCAGGCTGGCAGGAGAGGGCAGTTGGGGTGGGAGCAGGCCTGCAGGGAAGGGCCATTGGAAGGGACTGGACCTGCAGGGGAGGGAAGTTAGGGGCAATTGTACTGGTTGGGAAGGGCACTTAGGGTCAACTGGGCCAGAAGGGGAGGGCAGTTAGGGCCGAACATGACAGCAGAGAAGGGCAGTTAAGGGCAATAGGGCTGGCAGGGGAGGGCAGTTGGGGGCAATTGGGCCTGAATGGGAGCAATTAGGTGTCAATCAGGCTGGCAGGGGACTGGTTAGGGGGGATCAGGCTGGGAGACAAAAGAAAAAAAAAAGTTAGGGTCAATCAGACAGGCAGGTAGGTGAGCAGTTGGGAGATAGCAGTCCCAGATTGTGAGAGGGACATGCCTCGAGGGGTCCCAGATTAAAGAAGGTGCAGGCTGGGTTGAAGGACACCCCCACAGTGCAAAGAATTTCATGCATAAAGCCTCTAGTATTCACATAATAGTAGTGTCATAAGGAGAAGAAAGTGAGCAAGGGATAGAGGATATGTTTGAAGAAATAATGCTGAAAAGTTTCCTAACTGGGTCAAGGAAAAAGTCACACAATTTCAGGAGCCACAGAGAGTCCCCCAAACAGGCCCATCCCCAAATACATCATAATTAAAATTAGAGATAAAGAGAAAATCTTAAAGGCAGCAAGAGAAAAGCAATTTGTTACCTACAAAGGAGCTCCAATAAAACAATCAGCTTATTTCTCATCAGAAACTCCAAAGGCCAGAAGGGAATGAGATAAAGTGTTGAAGGTAATGAAAAGCATGGATCTGAAACCAAGATCGCTATATCCAGCAAGGCTATCATTCAAAATAAATGGTGTAATAAAGAACTTCACACACACACACACACACACACACACACACACAAGGCTAAAAGATTTGGTCATTACCAAAGCAGAACTGCAAGAAATGATAAAGGGATAACTGTTATGAACAGAAGAAATACAATACATAGAGAGAAACAAATGGGACTACATAAAAATAAAGAGCTTCTTCACAGCCAAGAAACTATCAACAAAATAAAAATGGAGCTCATTGTATGGGAGAACATATTTGACAATGGTACATCTGATATAGGGTTAATATACAAAATATTAGGAACTCCTAAAACTTAAAAAAGGGAAGAAAAACAATTCAATTTTTAAAAGAAGGCAAAGGACCTAAACCAAACTCTCGGTCATCACATATCTGCGGCCCACTGGCTATGAGTTTGACATGCTTGACCTAAACAGACACTTCTCTAAAGCAGACATATTGATGGCTAAGAAACATGAAAAAAAAATGCTGAAAGTTACTAATCATCAGAGAGATGCAAATTAAAACAGCAATGATATATCACCTCACACATATCAGAATGGCGACCATCAACAAATCAATAAATTACATGTGATGGTGAGGATGTGGACAAAAGGAAATCTTAAACACTCCTGGTGGGAATACAGACTGGTACAGTCATTGTGGAGAACAGTATGGAGTTTCCTCAAAAAATTAAAAATGGAACTGCCATCTGACCCAGTGATCCTACTTCTAGGAATTTATCCTAAGACATCTGAAACACCAATCAGAAGGAATAAAACAGCACAATTTACTGTAGCTAAGTTCTGGAAACAGCCCAAATGCCCATCAGTAGGTGAATGGATAAAAAAGCAATAGTAAATTTACATGATGAAATATTATGTAGCATTATAAAAGAAGGATGTTACCCTTTGAGACAGCATACAGGGACCTAGAGAACATTATGCTAAGTGAAATAAGCCAGTCAGAGAAAGACAATTATCACATGATCTTACTCATCTGTGGAATTTAATAAACAAAATAAATCAGAAACATAGAAGTATGGAACAGATTTCAGAATCTCAGAGGGAAGGCATTGGAGAGTGGGTAGGTGGGAAAAGATTAACCAAAGAACTTGTATGCATATATGTTTAGCATATGGACATAGACAATAGAGTGGTGAAGGCCTGCAGCAGGGAACACAGGCAGACAATAAGGGTCAATGGAGGGAAAAAAAGAGAACATACGTAATGTTTGCAGCAACAAAGGTTTTTTTAAAGGTAACTCATATTTTTTATTACACAATTTCTTCATACAAAGAAGATTAATTAAAGAGTAAATATTAAAGGAATATGCAAATAAAATCAGTAATGTGTTATGTATTTCATCTAAATTATGTAGTACCCAAGTAATTTTAGATACTTTTTAAATTTATTAGACTCAAAAGAAAATATATATTCCCTTGAGAGAATATTTTTATTATTCTTGTTGAAATTATCTGTAGTGATGCTAGCTTATCTAATAAAATTGATTACCCCTTGCAGCACTTAATTTTTTCCTGCATTCCAACTTCAGAATCCTTTTATTCCACTGTACCATGTTTATTGAAGTTTCTAGAGAAGAGACAAGAATGAAATGTTAAATTACAAATGTGATTGTTGATGTTATATATGCTTTAGTCTTGGCTAACAACAACAACAACAACAAAAACCACAGTCCTTTAAAAAAAAAACTAAAAAAAAACACCACAGAAACTGTGGACATTTACTTTGCTAATCTATTATTTTAACGAAATCTTTGTACTGCCTAATCTCTTTTTGCTAAAACTTTTAATGTAGTATGGCCTGTTGAAAAATTTGATAAAAAGTAAATATTCAAAACTATATCTGACTGTGAAAACACTTCTTTCATTGGTATTCCCGATTTCTTTTTATAATTTTATGTTAATTCAAATATTATTTTGTACTCTGAAATGATAGAGTATAAAATAATATACTCTGAAAGTGATTGTAAGCAATCAGAAAACAAAATATTTCTAATAGTTCCTAAAGCTAGAGAGGACAATCTAGAACAGTAGTTCTCAATCTTTCTAATGCTGTACCCCTTTAATTCAGTTCCTCATGTTGTGGTAACCCCCAACCATAAAATTATTTTATTCCTACTTCATAATTGTAATATTGCTACTGGTAATGAATCCTAATGTAAATATCTGTGCTTTCTGATGGTCTTAGGCTCTACAGCAGGGTTGCCTAAGACCATCAGAAAACACAGATATTTACATTAGGATTCATAACAGTAGCAAAATTATAGTTATGAAGTAGCAAAAAAAATGTATGGTTGAGGAACTGTATTAAAGGGTCATGGCATTAGAAAAGTTGAGAACTAATGCTCTAGAAGGAACAAAGACATAGGATGGGAGAAATGAAAGGAGGCACTCAAATGATGATCCTTGATCACTTTTTATGGTGCTGTAAGGAAAAATATGACAGCAATCTAAGAAAGAAAACCCAGAGAGATAAATGATTTGACCTTGATTATAAGTGGAATATTAACTAATGTAACCCATTTCTGTCCTGGGAAGGAAAGCAAGATGTCAGAAGTTGAAGAGGAGCAAACAGGTAGAAGAGCTCTGGTCAGACTGATGGGTGACAGTTTTGTTGAACTGCTCCATGTGATTATGAGAAGGCAATAGGATCAAGTCCCTGCTGGCAGGCATGCTCCCTCATGGATCTGTCTCGAGAGATTGTTGTAGTCAAGATCTTGTCTTAACAAAATGAGTACAGTAAAAAAGAAACAAACCATAGGCTTTCAAATAATAATAAAAATCTCCATAATATCAGGACCGAGGGAGAGTTAGTAAAAACATACAACAACCATTAAAGAAAAATAATAACAATAATAATAATAATAATAATAATATATTTTCCCTAGCCAGTTTGGCCTGAAACTGAAAGGTCCCAGGTTCGATTCCAGTCAAGGGCACATGTCCTGGCTGTGGGCTCAGTCCCTAGTGGGGGACTTGCAGGAGGCAGCAAATCCATTATTCTCTCTCATCATGGATGTTTCTAGCTCCTTTTCTCTCTGAAATCAATAAAAATGTATTATAAAAAAAGATTTGTGGTAGATTATTTCAGCTGCAGTTATCTAGAGAAAGTAAGTGATGTTTTAAAAAAGCACAATGGGTAGAGAATAGGTAGTAGAAAACAACACAAGCAACACAAGAAGATATGGGCTATAAAGTCAGCTTAGACACTACATTGCTTGTAGCTAAGGGCTATTTAATTTATTTTTCTAATCCTCAAATGACTTAACAACATTTACTTTGAAAGATTCATGTAAGGATTTAAGGTGTTCTAAAAGTCAGGAAAAGTATATATACATATTCAATGTTGTATTATTATTTGTTTTTATTTTGTAATATAATTAAGGATTTGCCAAGAAAATATGACATTGTCACAGACCTAAGCTCATGAAGAAATAAACAGATGGAAGTGTTTGGACTTGCATTTTTCTATTCAAGTTGTCAAAGTGGTAAAATATGGATGGTGTTAAAAGGTCACCCTACTCCCTCTAGTCTTTCCATAATACCATTTTAAACACTTTATAAAATTGTTTTGTGTCAGGTAAAGCAATCATAATCAGGATCAAACTAGACATGCTATAGTTTCAATTCACTGACTACCAATTATGGTAGTCACAAATGAATGGAAAGTTCCATAGGAGTACATGCAACCCATGTTTCCCTCCTTGATTATGTGATATCTCTGGAAACTGACAGAATTGAGGAAGCTAGCATGGTCCCCAGAGGGTAAATTGGGATGGAGAAGAACAGAGCTGTGTAGAAAGCAGGTCATGTAACAATCAATGAGCTAAAATTGGGATGCTACCCAGGAATATTGCAGAATTGTCAGCCACCATCAATTTAAGCCATAGTTCAATGGAGTTTGTTCCCATTCCTAATTGATTAGTTTTCAAAATTCTTGGCAGTTTTTGATATTCTGTGATTCTGATTTATGATTGATGATTTATTTATGGTTTAGTAGAACAAAATGGCTCTCTGTGTATTTTCTCTGGGCTCTTGTTGAACAGATAATAGAAAATGGTCTGAAAAGAGCAAGTTGAGAAAAATACATATAATATTGACAGGATGTAAAACTCACTTTTACTTTAATTCTTCATTTTTATTGCTGATGACAGGATTTGGAGAGATGAATTGTCAAAGCGATTTTGACACCAGATTCAGTATTTGTGGTGTTAGCCAACAGTTGTTCTGTGACCACATTTATTCCATCCAAGAACTCAACTAGTTACAAAGAACGTAATTCCTCTTCTGAAAGTCCTATCTTATAGGCATTATTTGTGCCCATTTCTATGAATCTTGGAAACTTTTCAGAAATGAACATTTATTTAAAATCCAAAATGTAAGACAATCTTTTGTAGGTCCTACCAACTAAAACAAGTATGACAACTTAAAATAATTTTGCTTAAAGTAAACATTTTTGTTGTTGTTTACTGCTATCTTTTCATGTTTGAAACATAAATCCCAGATACTGTCAATTTAGAATTCCTTTAAATATAAATATACTTTTTATAAAAAAATTTGGTAGTTATTTACACATTGAAACTCAAGTTTAAACATATTAAATTTGCACAAGTTAATAGGACTGATCTTCTGTTTTTATGTCATTGCCTGGGTACAAAATAAAATAAACAAACTGTTAATTTAAACATAAATAAAACAGTAAAATCAGTTATAAGATTAGAAAAATAGTCACACAATTTCAGATTTATCTTTATTCAAAAGCAGCAGTCATCAGAACTCTGATATTTTTGCAAAAAAATTCAGCAGTTGTTTATGCTAAAATGGAAAACATAAATAAATAAAACTGCCACATGAACATTAATTAAATATTTTATAAACAACTGGTCAACAGAAGAAATTTTGAACTCTGGACACTTTAAGTTATAAGTTGTATTTAATATTCATGTAATAGTTTTTAAATATAAATTAATTTTAAAACTTAATGTTTTTCTATAACTACTTTGTTTCAGTTACTAATGATACAGTGAGCCAGCAGACTAGAATCACAGAAAGAGTTTAAAAAGACCATGACATAAAGAAACTATTACTATTATAGTCTCTATTTATAAACCTAGGGATAATTCTTTTTTTAATATATTTTTTATTGATTTTTACAGAGAGGAAAGGAGAAGGGTAGAGAGTTAGAATCATAGATGAGAGAGAAACATCTATTGGGGATGTGCCCACAACCAAGGTACATGCCCTTCACTGGAATCCAACCTGGAACCTTTCAGTCCACAGACTGAGCCAAACCGGTTTGGGCAATAAACCTAGGAATAATTCTTAATAACATGTTGAGAGAGAAGGAAAATATGAGTCTCAATGGAAAAATAAATTTTCTGTTGAAAATAAATTAGTAAGGAATGCTTGAGGAAGAATTGCAGAAATATAAATGGAAGTTTGTACTTTTTCTTAATTTTTACATCTTTGATTTTTCAGTATTTTTCCACCCATGCTGTTTCTATTGCTGCTGTTTTTACCACAAGATGTTTTAGCCTCACTTGTGATTTCCTGACCTACAGACATCAGTGATTTTGAGAACAACACACAGCACAAGAAAAAAGATTTGGAGATTCAATTAGCAGAAAATATTTCTCTTTATCAACCTCTAATCTTATGACTTCAGAATTTTTAAATAGATATTTTAGATAGATTTTCTCTACCTTGTGTGATTCCATTGGGTCGCATCTCACCTGCTTAATTGCTTTGTTGCCAAATGAAATGAAAGAAAAAGAATACAAAATAAGCATTCTAACTCCCCCTTTGTGAAGAGTTTCTTATTTGTTTTTTTCTACATTTTTGTTCACTTTCTTTTGGAGGGTGGAGAGTTGGTAATAGAACTGAAATGAACTTCTATACTAGATTTTAAGACTTTTGAATATATGGACTACCTCCCCAAGGTATAGCATTTTCCCAGGGTTTACAAAGTTTTTTGACTACCATAGCTCTTCAACTAATACCCTTCCTTTATTCAGACAGATGCCTATTTTTTTTATTCAAATCTGGAAACAAGAATAGTGAGTATAAGTATAGGCATGATGAAAGCCTGAATTTAAGAAGTTGGTAGGAGCAAAGAAATGTAATATTTAAGATAAATGAAACTGTGTGTCATATATACCTATATTTGGTTTATTTTGATATTACATAGAAATGACATTTCTGTAAATGTCTGGCACACTGATAGACATATCTTGCCAGAAATTTATAAATATATTAATTCCAACGTGCTTTTTGGAGCTATTATTTTAAGGCAAGAAGTATGCTTGCATAATGAGCCCGGGTCATCAAAAAAGCCTTAGACAGAAAAGTAAAGTAGGGATGGTGAATACAGTTTAGTAGCATTATCAACCACATTCCTGGCCTAACCATAAAAAATGGGTTCTTATGTGTCTCAGCTGGTACCTAACAAGAACTGTTTGAAAATATTTTGTCCAAACAATGGAAACAATAGTACTAGTATTTTTTTGAGACTTGTTTACTATAAAGCTTTGCTACCATACAAGTTTTTATGCATGGTGCCATAATCAAGTTGTAAAGAAGCAGCAGCTCAATAGAGTATTTAAGATTACCTGGATAAAAATAGAATGGAGTTCTATTTCCTTTGGGTCTATTTCACTGTGATAAAAGATGCCCAGAGAACTCACAAAACATTATATTAATGCATATCTGTGAATGTCTCCGAAAGAGATTAGCATTTGAATCAACAAACTGACTAAAGATGCTTGGCTTTATAATTGTGGGTGGACATCATCCAGCACACTGAAGACCTAATAGAACAAAAAGATAGAGCGTGGAGAGTTTTCTCTCTCTGCCTGAGCTGAGACTTGCATTATTTGTCTTCACACATCAATGTTCTTGCTTTTTAGCCTTTTGGACTCAGATCACAACTGCACCCTTTCACCATTGCCCTCCCCCTTCCCTGAACCCTATTTTTAGGCCTTTTGACTCAGATTGAATTACACCATAGGCTTTTTTAATTCTCAAGCTTACAGAAAGACGTTCATGGAACTTGTTGTCCTCCATAACAACATGAGCCAATTTCTGTAATAAATCTCCTCTTGTATGTATTCATGAATGCTTGTATTCATTTGTCTAGCTTCTATTGGTTTTGTTTTACCTGAACAACCATGACTAGTATTGTAGAAAGTTAGAGAATCTGAGCTAGCAAATGACAGTGAGGGTTATTCAAATTTAAATTATATCATTGAGTTGTTCAATATCAATGCCAGACTCCTAAATCTCTCTTCTAGGCTGAACTGAACACTAAATACTAACTCTCTTGAATTATTTTGCCCCTTAGTTTATGTATGTAATTTCAATTCTGCAACCAAGTACAGTGAGTTGAGAAGTAAGATAGGGGCAGAATGACATGGTAATAAAGCCAATAACAGTGGTCTCATTTTCCTGAATAAGTTGAGGATTTGTGATTTTTACAGAAAAATTAATGCCATTTTTGTAATGTAGTCTTGGTAATATGACTGAAGAAGATGTGAACTCATTCTTGAATTTGTGTCTTTACCTTTCTCAAGATTCCTTGAAAATCACTTTTTGCTTAAAGTACTTTTAGAAGTATCAATTATTTGAATATGAAATCTGAGCAATATAATTAGTAGAGATGTCATAATCACTTCCTGAAAGTTACCAAGGGAAAGAAAAATTAAATTTCATATAGTGCAGTGAAACCAGAGTATTGAACTGTCATAATAAGGAGTGCATACAAATAGAAAGGAGAAATCAACTGGAGCATAGGCAGTCAGTCACAAAGTGATCCGCATGCACACCAAATATCTCACCTAAGTTTTCTAAATGAATATTGTGCATATTAAGAACCTTCAAATACCTCTGCCAGACTCACTGGAGGGGTTTGAAATCCCTGACATTCGTTTATGATAATGCCCACAAGCACAGAATAGCCTCACTTGTATAAACTACTATTCACTCTCCTAACTTAAAGACTATCTCTAATATAAATTAGCCAATTATAAGTGTGAAACTACAAATATGCAACAATCAGCTCTATCAGTCCCCAGAAACACTCCAATATAAAATGTAAAATCTTAAACATGGCAGCATAAGTTAACACAGTACTTCTACCACCGTATCAAAATTTACAACTAAAATATAGGATAACTATCATTCAGAACCACCTGAAATATAGCTGAACAGAAGTTCTACAACTAGGGAATTAAAGAAGAAGCATATCATCAAGACTGATAGTGGTGAGGTGGAAGTGTAGAGGGGCGGGGAGCAGAGTGGTGGAATCTGCTGGTACTATATCCACGTGTGGTGGTTTAAAATTGGGATGGATATCTTGACTGTGAGGTTTCCCTGAAGAGTAAGGGGTCCGTGACCCACCCCAAACTCCCAGCCCAGGGTTCTAGTACTTGGAAGACAAGTCCCCACTTTTGGCTATAAAAAACAGCAGAGGTGTGGCTGAGTGACACAGAGACTGCCTGAGACCCAGGAAGAGTATATGCATGATGTGGAACTCACTCCCCCTGAGCAGCAGTTTGAAAGAAACCTGGGATATTTGAGGAGGAATATAAGGAAGGATAAAATACCCCATCAGAATAGCAAAAAGAATCCAAAAATATGAAGATAGTGTAAGGAGCCTCTGAGACAACTTCAAGCATACCAACAGTTGAATAATTAGGCTACTGGAAGGAGAAAAGAGAAAACATGGAATAAAAAACCTACTTGAAAAAAATAATTATAGAAAAATTTCCCTACTTGGTGAAAGAAATAGACATATAACTCCAGGAAGCACAGAGAGTCCCAAACAAGAGGAACCAAAAGAGGCCCACACCAAGACACATCATAATTAAAATGCCAAAGGTTAAAGACAAAGAGAGAATCAAAAGCAGCATGAGGAAATATGTTAGTTGCCTACAAGGGAGTACTCATATGACTGCCAGCTGATTTCTTAAGAGAAACTGTGCAGACCAGAAAGGAGTGGCAAGAAATGCTTAAAGTGATGATAAGCAAAGACCTACAATCAAGATTACTCTTCCCAAAAAAGCTATTGTTTGGAATTGAAGGTCAGATAAAGAGTTTCCCAGACAAGGAAAAGCTAAAGGAGTTCATCTCCACCAAACCAGTGTTACATGAATATTAAAGGGTCTTCTTTAACAAGAAATAAAAGATAAAAAGTATGAACAATAAAATGATAATAAATGCATATTTAACAACAATTTAATCCAAAAATCAAAATTAGCCGAAACCGGTTTGGCTCAGTGGATAGAGTGTCGGCCTGCAGACTGAAAGGTCCTGGGTTTGATTCTGGTCGGGGGCATGTACCTTGCTTGCAGGCACATCTCCAGTGTGGGGTGTACAGGAGGCGGCTGATCGATGTCTCTCTCTCATCGATGTTTCTGACTTTCTATCCCTCTCCCTTCCTCTCTGTGAAAAATCAATAAAATATATTTTTTAAAAAATCAAAATTAATGAACAAGGAATAGAATGAAAAAGTAAAATGATGAATAAAATAGAACTAGAGTCATGGAAACATGGAAAAGACTGACAAATCTCAGAGGATGTGGAGAGGAAGGCCAGGGAGAGATTAAGCAAAGAACGTATATGCATATATGCATTACCTATGGACACAGACAATAGAGTGGGGTGGAAACAAGGTGAAGGAGTTATTGGGGGGGGAGGGGGCCACCTATAATGTTCTCAACAATAAAGTTGTAAAAATAAAATAAAATGTAAAATAAAATATCTCATTTTCTCACAAATATTAAGAATCATCTTTGACAACAATGCTGTTTTTTGGTGTCCACACCTGCCTCCTGTCTAAGCTCACAGATGGTAATCCTCCTTGACTTTACTTATCTTACTATTTTGTGTACACCAGATAATCAGTTATTTTTTACTAGAGTCCCAGTGCACGAAATTCAGCCTGGCCTATGCCCTCTTCCAATCTGGGGGCCCTTGAGGAGTGTCTAACTGATGGCCCATGAGGAGTGGGCCTTAGACATCAGGCAGAAACCCTTAGTGCTGCTGAGGAGGCATAGGCAATATCCACTGAGCCAAACCTGCTAGGGCAGGATATGACATTCCATAGCCTTCCCACAGCAGATCTTCCTTTTTTCTCCAGGAATATGGTGGAAAAATCCTAGATCTCCTTTTTGGATTCTTATTACCCAAGTTACCAAGAATATTACCAGTGACATACAGGGAGCTTAGCCAATGAGGGGTCAGAAAAGGTGTTTCTTCTGTAGTTCATTCTGATCACCCATTGCCTCTGATTGCAGGCTCTGTCCCTGCCAAGGTCTAAAGCCTAGGCAACCCTACCCGCCACTACATTCCCTCTGAGGTTTGGCAGTCTAATCAATGCTTCTCAATATTCAGATCTGTTTTTGTCTATCAGTTTATGTTGTTAGTTATATTCCACAAATTAGTGAGATCATGTGATATTTATCTATCTCTGAATGGCTTATTTAACTGAGCATAATGTTCTTCAGGGCCATCCATGCTGTTGCAAATGGTTAGAATTCCTTGTGTGGGTGTTTTTTACTTCAGGGTAGTATTCCATAGTATAGATAGATGTATCACAGTTTTTAATCCACTCATGTGATGATGGGTACTTAAGCTATTTCCAAATTTTAGCTATGGTCCAGATCCCTCCAATCATGGGCTCTACAATTGCCCAGGCCCCCAGCCTCTGGCCCAGGCTTGGGGCCTGGACAGAGGACTTCCAGCTCCCTCTAATAGTGTGCTCCACACTTTCCCAGGCCTAAGGCCTATGGTCAAAGCTTGGGGCCTGGACAGGGGATTGTCAGCTCCCTCCCATCACCAGCTCTGCCCCTGCCCAGGAGGCCCCTGACTCAGGCCCTTCCCATGTTGCTCAGGTCCCATGCGCAGCCTACCATGGAGTGACCTGGGTGCAGAGAAAGTTCCCAGGACCCTTTGTTGGGTTAATTTGCATATCCACTCTGATTGGCTGGGGTTTAGGGGAGGTATGGTCAATTTACATGTATGTCTATTATTAGGCAATAGAGATATGGTGCACAAATTCATTCACCAGTGGGGGCCCCTCAGCCTGGCTTGTGGGATTGAGCTGAAACTGGCTCTCCAACATCCCCCAAGGGGTCCCGGATTGTGAGAGGGTGCAGGTAAGGCCAAGAGATCCCACTGGTACATGATCAGGGCCAGGGAGGGACACAGGAGACTTGCTCAGCCGGGGAGAAACCATGAGAGAGTCCCTGTCTCACTCAATCCCAATTGGCTGGACCCCAGTAATAAGCTAATGTACTTCTCAGAGTGTCTGCCTCATGGTGGTCAGTGCACATCATAGTGAGCAGTTGAGCAGCCTTAGCATATCATTAGCACAATAGAGGCCAGGTTCACAAAATTTGTGCATGGGGAGGAGTGTTACTCAGCCCAGCCTGCACCCTTTCCAATCTGAGATCCCTTGCACAATCCAGGACTGCTGGATCCCAACTGCTTAATTCCCTGCCTGATTGATTGCCCCTAACCTTTTCTGCCTGCAAATATGATCACTCCTTAACCACTCCTCTGCCAGTCTGATTGGCCCTAATTGCCCTCCCCTATTGGCCTGGTCACCCTTAACTGCACTCCCTTGCTAGCCTTGTCACCCCTATCTGTCCTCCCATGCATGCCTAGTCACCCTCAATTGCCTTCCTCTGCTGGACTGGTCATCTCTAACTGCCCTTCCCTGCAGGCCTGGTTGCCCCCAACTGGTCTCCCCTGCAGACTTAGTTATATTCCTGGTCACCGCTAACTGCCCTCCCCTGTATACCTGGTCATCCCCAACTGCCCTCCCTTGCATGCCCAGTCACCCCTAACTTTCCTCCCTTGCCAGCCTGGTTTCCCCCAACTGCCCTCCCCTGTCAGCCTGGTCACCCCTAACTGACCCTCCCTTGCAAGCCTTGTTCCCATAACTGCCCTCCCCTGCAGACCTGCTCAAGCCTAACTGCCATCCTCTGTAAGCCTGGTCACCCCTAACTGCCCTCCCCTGCTGGCCTGATCACCCACAATTGCCCTCCCCTGCTGGCCATCTTGTGGTGGCCATATTGTGTCCACATGGGGATGGCCATCTTTGATCACATGGGAGCAGCCATCTTGTGTGTTGGAATGATGATAAATTTGCATATTACTTCTTTATTATATAAGATTACACTTTGATTGGTTGAATGGTTGACTGGCTGATCAAACACTTAGCATATTAGGCTTTTATTATATAGGATGATATATTTATGATTACATACAGGGGTAGGCAAAAGTAGATTTATAGTTGTTCATATAAAAAATAACATGCAGGTTATTATGACAATAGGTTGATTAACTCGAGAGAATGTTACAATTCAACTGTAAGCCTACTTTTGCCCACCCCTGTATTATGGATACTGATACTTTGTTTCATTAGTCTCTCATTTTGTTTTATGGATACTGATACTTTGTTTCATCAGTCTCTCATTTTGTGGAAGGTAGTTAATTTCTAATTTTTCTTATTTATTTATGAGTGCTTCTTTATATTAGCAAATTAATACTTAAATTGTTATATAGAAATGTGGTTATATAGTTCCTAGTTTACCTTTTAACTTTATTATGTGATTTGTATTCAGAAGTTGGCTTTTAATTTGTGTTTTCCCTTTAACATTTGACCCATTTTATTCATATTTTTTAAGTGCCAGTCCTCTACCTCCTACCAACCAATCTATTCTTTGTATCTATTTGCTTGTTTTTTGTTTTTGTTTTGATTCCACAAAAGAGAGATTATACAGTATTTGTCTTTCTCTGTCTTAATCGTCTCACTTAGCATAATGTCCTTGAGGCCCATCAATTCTGTTGTAAAGGCAAGACTTTTTACCTTTTTATGGATGAATTATCCATAAGTGGAATGGCTGGATCATATTTTAGTTCTATTTTTATTTTTTTAGGAACCTCCATACTGTTTTCCACAGTGACTCCACCAATTTACATTTCCACCTATAGTACATGAGGGTTTCCTTCTCTCCATATCCTTAAGAACACTTGTCACTTTTTTGTCTTTCTTATAATAGTCATTCTAACAGGTGTGATGTGATATCTTATTATATTTTTTATAATGTATTTTCCTGATAATTAGTAATGTTGAATGTCTTTTCAGGAACTTATCGGCCCTCTGTGTTTTCTTTAGGAAAATGGCTGTTCAAATATTCTGCCTATTTTTTAATAGTACTGTTTGTTTGTTTTTTGCTATTGAATTGAATCTGGGTTCTTTATATATTTTGACTGTTAGTCCCTTATCACCTATATGATTTGAAAATATGTTCTTCCATTCAGTAGGTTGCTTTTTCATTTTGTTGATAGTTTCATCAAATAACCTATTTGTTGAAGGTTGTTGAAGAGGCTTTTTTAATTTTATATAGTTTCATTTGTTTGCTTTTATATTTTCTTTATTGATTAAGGTATTACATATGTGTCCTTATTCTCCCATTTCCCCCCAACCTCCCACTCATACTCTCAACATTCTGGTGTCTGTGTCCATTGGTTAGGCTTATATGCATGCATGTAAGTCCTTTGGTTGATCTCTCCCCCTTAACCCTACCCTCTGCTACATCCCCTCTGAGGTTTGATGGTCTGATCAATGCTTCTCTGTCTCTGGATCTGTTGTTGTCAGTCAGTTTATGTTGTTCATTATATTCCACAAATGAGTGAGGTCATGTAATATTTATCTGTCTTGAATGGTTTATTTAGTTTAGCATAATGTTCTCCAGGACCATCCATGCTGTTGCAAATGGTAAGAATTCCTTGTTTTTTTACTCAGTGTAGTATTCCATAGTATAGATAGATGTACCACAGTTTTTTAATTCACTCATGTGCTGATGGGGATTTAAGCTGTTTCCTAATCTAGCTATGGTAAATTGCATCACTATGAAAATAGGGGTGCATATATCCTTTCTGATTAATGTTTCTAGCTGCTAGGGATGTATTCCTAGAAATAGTATCACTGTGTCAAATGGGAGTTCCCTTTTTAGTTTTTTGAGGAAACTCCATACTGTTCTCCACAGTGGCTACACCAGTCTTCATTCCCACCAACAATGCACAAGGGTTCCTTTTTCTCCATATCCTCACCAGCACTTGTCATTTGTTGATTTGTTGATGATAGCCATTCTGACAGGTGTGAGATGGTACCTGAATGTTGTTTTGATTTTCATCTCTTGGATTATTAGTGACTTTGAGCATGTTTTCATATGTCTTTTATTTTTCCTTATGTCCTCTTTCCAAAAGTATCTATTTAGGTCCTTTGACCATTTTTTTATTTGGTTGTTTAACTTTCTTTTGTTAAGTTGTATGAGTTCCCCATAAATATTGGAGACTAAACCCTTATCAGTGATAACTTTGGAAAATATGTTCTCCCATGCAGTGGGCTTTCTTATTGTTTTATTGATGGTTTCTTTTGCTGTACAGAAACTTTTTATTTTGATGTAGTTCCATTTGTTTACTTTCTCTTTAGTTTCCATTGCCCTAGAAGCTATATCAGGGAAGATATTGCTTCAGCATATGTCTGAGATTTTGCTACCTGTAGATTTCTCTAATATTTTTTTATGTTTTCCCATCCTATGTTTAAGTCCTTTATAGTTTATTTTTGTGTATGGTGTAAGTTGGGGATCTAGTTTCATTTTTTTTTGCATGTATCTGACCACATTTCTTAATACCATTTATTGAAGAGACTGTTGTAACTCCATTGTACTAGTATGTACTTGCCTCCTTTGTCAAATATTAATTGAGAATAGTGGTTTGGGTCAAATTCTGAGTTCTCTATTCTATTCCATTGGTCGATATGTCTGTTCTTGTGCCAGTACCATGAAGTTTTGAGAACAGTAGCTTTGTAATGAAGTTTTATATCTGGTATTGAGATCCCTCTTAATTTGTTCTGTTTTCTCAGGATCCTGCAGGTATTTGGGGTCTCTTTTTCTTCCAGCTGAAGGAATAATGCAAAATCCTCAACAAAATTTGTTCTTGGTCTGAAATATGCCATTGATATTTTAAGGGAATGTGCATTGAAGCAATAGATTGCTTTGGGTAGTATGGACATTAAAAAAAAAAAAAAATATATATATATATATATATATATATATATATATGTATATATACTATTGATTTTTTAAAGAGAGGAAGGGAGAGGGATAGAAAGTTAGAAACAGTGATGAGAGAAAGAGACATTGATCAGCCGCCTCCTACATGCCTCCTAATGGGGATGTCCCCGCAATCAAGATACATGCCCTTGACCCGAATCCAACCTGGGTCCTTTCATTCACAGGTCTACGCCCTATCCATTGAATCAAACCAGTTTCAGCAGTATGGACATTTTAATGATGTTGATTCTACCAATCCATGAACACAGTATGTTAATACAACTGTTTATGTCTTCTTCTATCTCTTTTTTTAGTGTCTATAATTTTCTAACTACAGGTCTTTTTCCTCCTTAGTTAAGTTTATTACTATGTGCCTTGATTTTTTTGGTGTGAAGATAAATGCAATTGTTTGTTTTGGTTTTTTATTTTTATATCTTTCTTTCTATAAGTTCACTCTTAGTGTATAAAAATGCCATAGATTTCTTGGTATTAATTTTGTATCCTGCTACATTGCTGAATTCATGTATTAAGTCTAATAATTTTTAATGGAGTTTTTAGGGTTTTTAGTATCATGTCATCTGCAAATAATGACAGTTTTACTTCTTCTTTTTCCAATTTGGATGCCTTTCATTTCTTGTTGTCTGAGCACAATGGCTAGCACTTCCAGATCTATGTCAATTAGGAGTGGTGAATGTGGGTATCCCTGTCTTGTTCTTGTTCTTAGGTAAAATGGTTTTAGTTTTTGCCCATTGAGTATGATGTTGGTTGTAGGTTTGTCATATAAGGCTTTTATTTTGTTGAGGTATGATCCCTCTATTCCCATTTTGCTAAAGGTTTTTTTGTTTGTTTGTTTGTTTGTTTTTTTATCAAGAAAGGGTATTGGATTTTGCCAAATGCTTTTTCGGCACCAATTGCTATGACTATGTGATTATTATTTCTCCATTTGATTATGTGATATATCATGTTTATTGATTTGTGAATATTATACCATCCTTGCATCCCTAGGATAAATTTTACTTGATCATTATGTATGATGTTTCTGATGTAATGCTGGATCAAATTTGCTAGAATTTTGTTGAGGATTTTGCATCTATGTTCATGAAGGATATTGGTTTGTAATTCTCTTTCATTGTGTTGTTTTTATCTGGTTTTGGCATTAGAGTAATATTGGCTTCACAGAATGAACTCAGAAGTGTTCCATCCTCTTGGATTTTTTGGAATAATCTGAGGAGGTTAGGTTTAATTCTTCTTTGAATGTTTGGTAAAACTGCCCTTTGAAGCTATCTGGTCCCAGGCATTTCTTTTCTAGCTGCTTTTTAATGACTACTTCAATTTCCTCCATAGTTATTGGCCTATTGAGAACAGATTTAGTTTAAAAAAGTTGTATTTCTCTAGGAATATGTCAATTTCTTCTAGGTTGTCTAGTTTGTTGAAATAAAGTTGTTCATAATATTTTTTAACAATTCTTTTTTTTTTTTGGAGGTGGTGTCTGTTGTTATTTTGCTTCTGTCATTTCTTATTTTCTTTATTTAGGTCCTTTTTCTTTGCTTTTTGGTGAGTTTCGCTAGAGGTTCATCAATCTGGTTTATCTTTTCAAAGAAATAGCTCTTAGTTTCAGTGATAATGATTTTGTATTGGGCTTGTATTTTTTGGTCTCTTTTTCATTTATTTCTCTTATCTTTAGTATTCCTTTCTTCTGCTCACTCTGGGCTTTTTTTTTTTTTGCTCTATTTCTAATTTTTTAAGTTGTAAAGTTAGAAGATTTACTATCATTTTTTTTTTTCTTTGAGATAGGTTTGTAGAACTATAAACTTCCCTCTCAAGTCTGCTTTCACTGTGTCCCATAGATTTTGGATTGTTATGTTTTCATTGTCATTCATTTTCAGGATGTTTTAAATTTCTTCTTTGATCTCTTTGGTAATCCAATCATTGTTTAATAGCAAGCTATTTGCCAAGACCGGTTTGGCTCAGTGGATAGAGTGTCGGCTTGCGGACTGAAGGGTCCCGGGTTCGATTCTGGTTGGGGGCATGTACCTTGCTTGTGGGCACATCTCCACAGTGGGGAGTGCAGGAGGCGCCTGATTGATGTCTCTCTCTCATCGATGTTTCTGACTTCCTATCTCCCTTCCTCTCTGTAAAAAAATCAATAAAAATATATATGTATATAATAGCAAGCTATTCAACATGTAAGTGTTGAAATTTTTTTGATTGTTTTATTGTAGTTTATTTCTAATATTATGTCATTGTGGTCTGAAAGGACGCATGATACAATTTCAATCTTCTTGAATTTGGAGTGACTTTTCCTGTGACCAATATATGGTCTATCTTTGAAAATGTCCCATGTGCACTTGAGAAGAATTTATATGCTGTGGTTTTGGGATGAAATGTTTTGAAGATGTTAATTAAGTCCATCTGATCTAGTAAATCATTGAGGATTGCTGTTTCTTTCCTGAAATTTTGTCTGGAGGATTTATACAGTGATATCAATAGGGTATTAATGTCCCCTGTAATAATTATATTGTTGTTGATCTCTCCCTTAATATCTTCCAGCAGATTTTTTTTTAATGTATATGGGTTCTCCTGCATTTGGGTGCATATATATTTATCAGAGTTATATCCTCTTGTTGTATTATCCCTTTAGTATTATGAAGTGGCCTTCCTTATCTCTTGTTATGGCCTTCACTTTGAGATATATCTATTTTGTTAGATATACCATAAGTATTGCCACTCCAACTTTTTTTCATTTCCATTTGTCTGAAAGATATTTTTCCATCCCTTCACTTTCAGACTGTGTGAGTCCCTTGTTCTGAGGTGGGTCTCTTGTAGACCGAATATATATGGGTCATTTTGTGTTTTCAAACAATTCAGCCACTTGATGTTTCTTGGTTGGAACATTTAGTCCACTTATGTCTGAAGTTATTATTCATAGGTACTTGTTTATAGCCACTTTTCTTTTCTTTTTTGTTTTGTGTCTGTGTTCCTTCTCCCCTTATTATTTCTTATTTTATACCAGTCCCTTTAGCATTTCTTACATTGCTGCCTTGGTAGTGATAAAATTCCTTAGCCTTTTATTTTCTCTGTGAAGCTCCAGATTTCCTCTTCAATTTTGAATTATAGCCTTGCTGGATAGAGTATTCTTGGATTCAGTTCCTTACTTTGCATCACTTTGTAAATTTCCTTCAATTTCTTTCTGGCTTGATGTGTTTCTGTAGAGAAATCATTTGATAACCTAATAGAAGACCCCTTGTACTTAACATTTTTGTCTCTCTCTTGCAGCCTTTAAGATTCTCTCTTTGTCATGAATGTTTGCCACCATAATTATGACGTGTTTTGGTGTGGGTTTTTCTAGTTCATCTTGTTTTGGACTCTCTGTGCTTGTGTGATATTTTTTTTCTTCCCCACATCAGAGAATTTTTCTGAAATTTTTTCAAATATGTTTTCTAACCTTTGTTCTTCTTCCTGTTGTTCAGGAACATATTATTTGTATGTTGCTTCATTTCATGTATTTTGAAAGTTTCGTTAGGCTCTCCTCTTGTCTTTTATTTATTTTTTTCTCCAATTGCAGTTCAGTTTGGGTGCATTTTGCTTTCATGTCTTCTAATTTGCTAATTCAGTCCTTTGCTTTTCCTATTCTTCCATTGAAACTCTCCATGGTATTTTTTATTGGAGCTATATTACTCTTTATTTCTTCTTGATTCTTATATAAGTTGTTGATTTTTTCATCCATCATTTTATGAACTGTATGGCTCTTATACTGAATTCTTTTTCTGACATATTGCATACCTCCATTTCACTTAGCAACTTTTCTGGTGATTCTTCCTTTTTTTTCCTTTGGGGGTTTCTTTGTCTCCCAATTTTTGCTCTCACTAAAGAATTTAGGTGTTGAATCCTGAAGGGAGCTGAGTTTTGGGCAACAGCAGCTCCTCAGAAGGTGGCTGCTCCTCTGGTGTGTGATGCTTGCAGTAGTGGTGGCTCCTCTGGCTGGCTGGGGTAGGTTGTTCACACAGCTGCTGCTCCTTGAATGAAGGTTGGCAGCTCACAAGGCAGGAGGTCCTTGTATGGGAGTGTGCTGTACATGGCTGCTGCTCCTCCAATGGGTGGCTGTTTATGTGGCTGCTGCTCCTCAGAACCTGGCACACTGCTTACAGGGCTGCTACTCCTCAAATGGTGGCAGGCTGCTCACCAGGCTGCTGCTCCTTGAACAAGGGCAGATTTCTTGCAGGGCTGCTATTCCTCAGATGGAGGCAAGATGATCACATGGCTCCTGCTCACATGATCACAGTGCCCTGGGCTAAAGCGTTGGGCCAGCCAGAGAGGAGCACGCTTCGGAACTCACAGGATCTCACACCTAGGATGGTTGGAGTCTCAGTGACCATGGGACCATAGGTGAGGCACCACTGGCGGGGGTGGCCATTATCTATGGGCATCCTGAGTGGAGGTGATGCTTGTCTCCCAGTTACAGAAGCTATCGCCTTCAAAAAGGCAAAGCCTCTGCAGAAGAGCCGGACACTCCAGGATTATTTGAAATGGTAGCAGAGGCTGCTTGGTTAGGTAAAGTCCTAAGAGATCTAACTGTGCCTTTCTCTCTCTCTCTCTCTCTCTCTCTCTCTCTCTCTCTCTCTCTCTCTCACACACACACACACACACACCACATCCAGATACTTCTCATTTGCTCCCTCTCTTCCTTACTGCTGCCTTCCTGCCTCTGTAGTTGAGTATGGTGTGGATGAAGTCTCCTCTCTGGGTGTCTCGTTATGTGGCTCGTTCTCTACCAGATTGGCCAAGCAGGATAAAATTCACCTCAACAAGACATGACAGAAAGAGAACAAAACATGAATGTACTCACAATACTGATAACCCCAATATAAGTGACCACCAAAAAAAGAGAACTAGAGGAGAGAAAAGAGAACACAAATTATATCAAAGAGAAAAAAAATGATATGAGAGAAAAGAAAAAGAAGAAAAAAGAAAATATATATATATATATTAGTCTATGGGGAGAAAACACCAGAGAATAAACAGATAAAGCAAAACATACAAACACCAAATATCCCATAAAAAGGGTGGGGACAGAATTTTATATACAGAAGGTAAGGTTAAGGAATTGGATGAAAATGGTGAGGACCTCAGTTCAGTATAGAGGAAGTAGAAAGAGGATGAGTGGATAAAAAGAAAGAGAAAGAAAAGGAAAATAATTAAAATTAATTAAAAATAGGATAAAATAAAAATTAGTATGATAAAAAAATACAAAAAGAAATAGAAAATATAGAAACAAACAAAAAAAGAAAATAAAGAAAAAAATAGAGATAAAATAATAATAAAATAAAGTAAAATAAAAATGAAAAAATGAGGTGTTTTTTTTTCTGACAACTTTTTATTTCCCTTTGATGGCTGCTTTAAGATCCCACTCTTCTGTACTGTCTGCCACTTCTCAGTTTCCTGTTGATGGGACTAAAAGCCTCTCTTTAGGCCATTTCCTGAGGGCTGTCAGGGATTATTCATATATATATTGTATCCTTTGTGCCACTCAGGAAGTAGTCTGGGTGTAGCTGTATTGGTTGCTTGGAGACTCCAAGGAGGGGCTATCTCTTCAGGATAAAATGGCTGCCTAGGTACAGCATGTCATGTATGACTCTGCTAGATTCACGGCCGCTTCTCCACAATCTTCTCCGCTCCTCAGACTCCACAAGTCTGCACTTCCACCTGCACCTCAGCCATGGGTGAGTGTCTGTATTTTAAAGGCTCTATGAATTAAGTTCAATGAACAAAATCAAAGACTAAAAAGAGGATAAAGAGCTGTGCCACTGCTATCCCCTCTCTCCCCAGAGCAGTGGATCCTGCGAAGCCATTCAAGCTGCCCCCTCTGGACTCAGTGTTTCTTGACTATGGATCTAGATCTAGAATACTCTGCTGCCAGCAGTCCAGTGGACCTCCTTTCCACATGGGGATGTGGCCTCAGTGCCCTGCAGTTTCCCTCTGAACCTCTGGACTTGGAGGTCTTGTAGTTCTTCTCATCCCAGACCTCTGATTTTACTGTTCTCCAGCTGTACTCTGCCATTCCCAGCTGCAAATTGTCTCATTAGCTGTGTCTACTTTGCCAATTTGGGGTGGATGTCATTTGATTTAGTTGCTTGTTCTACCTGTTCTGGGACAAGGCTCAAGACATGTCCATCTATTTTGTCACCCAATACTATCATTTTTTTTTTTTTGAGGTAGGCCTGTAGAGCTATAAACTTCCCTCTCAGATCTGCTTTCACTGTGTCTCATAGATTTTGGATTGTTGTGTTTTCATTGTCATTCATTTCCAAAATGTTTAAAATTTCTTCTTTGGTTTTATTGTTTCAATTTTTTATAAAATAAAGCTGACGTGTGATATTGTATAAATTTGAAGTGCACAACGGGTCAATTTGATACATTTGAATACTGTATTATGATTGACATTATAGCAATATTTAGCATCTTTGTCATATTACTAAAGGCCCAGCACATGAAATTCATGTATGGTATTGTTCCTAGGCCTGGCCTGTGATCAGAGCCATCTTCCCTGCTGCCACCCACCTACAGTTCCCCATTCATCATCAGGTGATTGGTGTCTTACAGCTGGGGAAAGGGACTGAGAGTTTAGCCATTCCTGTCCTTTTGCTGGCCATGCCCCTGTTGTGTGTTGACCAGAAGTTGGGGGGCCTTGTCCTGGTCCTGTCCACATCTCCCACTATCCACCTCCAGTTCCCTATTTGGCATCAGGCTATCGGATTCTGCCAGCTGGGGAAAGGGACTGACTGAGAGGTTATCAGTGCACATCATGGTGACTGATCCAGTGGTTGTTCTGGTTGTTCTGCTGTTAGAGTCAATTTGAATAGTACCCTTTTATTATATAGGATAGAGTCCTGGTGAACAGGTGGGTGCTAGCTGGCCTGCCCTGATGAGATTTCCAGATCAGGGTTGGAGTCCTCATTGGGGGATGGGAATGGGGCCAGCCTGGTTGAGGAGCCACTGAGGGTTTGCAGACTGGCCAGGCCCACGATTGGGGGATGGGGCGGGGCTGGCCTGGGCAAGGGACCTGGTAGTTCCAGTCTTGGTTGTTCTGGTTGTTCATTTGTTTCAGACACTAAGCTTTTATTATATAGGATATCATTTTCAGCCTCTTGGTAGTGGTTGAGATAATTAAGTTATTTGTTCCTTAACAAGTTTGGTAATTATAAACCATATTGTTGTCTACATTATTATACTCTGCATTAAATTTCAATGGCTTATTTACTACTCGTAAGTTTGTATCCTTAAACAGCATCAATCTTATCCACCTGCTTTCATCACATGACAATCACCATTTTGCTCTCTGCTGTTATAAGTTTAACTTTTTTTATATTTCACATATAAGTGATATCCTACATTAATAACCTTTTTATGACTCTTTGTACTTAAGATAATGTGCTTGATGTTCACCCACTTAGTCACAAATGGCAGAGTATCTTTCTTCCTCATGGCTGAATTACATATATATGTATATCCATTCATTTGTTAATGGACATTTAGGTAATATCCATGTCTTGGCTATTGTAAATAATTTTGTGATAAACATGGGAAGCATATATATATCTTAAAAATCCTGTTTTCATTTTCTTCAGGTATATACCCAGAATTGAACTTGCTGGATAGTATGGTAAACTTTCAGTCCTAAAAGATTAATATGTAAGTTGAAAGTACAGTAGACAAAAGAGGGATATCAATTATACCTGTGAAGTATTGAGGAACCTCTTAAAGAGCAATTTGAATAATGCATAGGCAGATGTGAATGATAAGAGAAAATAAAAGAACATTACAGCAGAGAAGGCAATGTGATAGTAGAGCTACAGTCTGTAGAGGGACTAGATTTTATGCTATATGGTGCAAAACTCAGAAGGAGAGAGAGTAACAGAGGGCTGTTATTGTTAAGCAAGATTAATCTTGTTTTTATGCTATAATTTTTAAATATATTTTTACTTATTTTAGAGAAAAATGGAGAGGGAAAGAGAGCTAGAAAAATCAATGATGAGAGAAAATCATTGATAAGATGTCTTCTCCACATCCCCTATTGGAAATCAAGTCCACAACCCGGCCATGTGCCCTTGACCACAATAAAACTGGGGAACCTTCAGTCCACAGGCCAACACTCTGTCCACTGAGCAAAACTGGCTAAGATTGTTCTATGCTTTTCTTGTAATTAAACACTGACCTAAAGCCAGAGTAACTATTGCTTTATATTTTTTTCCTACTGGACATGGCATATATTTCAGATTTGTCTGTTATGTGTGTGTTTCAGATACATTATATTTAACACTAGCATAAGGATTCTTGTATAATAAAGATTGGGAGATTCTGGATTGATAACATATTAGAAATTAGCCTAATTTTAAAATGATTAAAGTAATTACTTGTTTTATTAAATAAACTAGAGTCCCAGGCACAGGTGTGTGTGTGTGTGTGTGTGTGTGTGTGTGTGTGTGTGTGTGTGTGCCCTTTAGCCCAGCCTGCACCTTCTCCAATCTGGGACCCTACAGGGATTGGGCCTAATTGGGTAGTCAAACATCCTTCTCACAATCTAGGATGGCGGCTCCCAATTGCTCACCTGCCTGTCTGCCTGATTGACACAAACTACTTCTAGCCTGCCAGCCTGATCATCCTCTAACCACTTTCCTGCCAGCCTGGTCTAGGTCTAACTGTTCCCATGCCAACCTGATTGCCCCTAACTGCCACCCTTACAGACCTGATTCTCCTTCATTGTCCTCCCATATAGGCCTGGTCCCGCTCAACTGCTCTTTCCTGTTGGCTTGGTCCCCCCTAACTTCCCTCCCCTGCAAGTCTGGTAGCCCCTAACTGTTCTCCCCTGGTGGCCTGGCTGCTCCCAACTGCCCTCCCCTGAAGGCCTGGTTCTCCCTAACTTTCCTCCCTAGCAGGCCTGGTCCTCCCTAACTTTCCTCCCTAGCAGGCCTGGTCCTCCCCAATTTCCATTCCCTGTCAGCCCCTTCACCCCTAATTGCTCTTCCCTGCTGGCATGGTCACCCCTGACTACTCTTCCCTGCTGGCCTAATTGCTTACATTTTCCTCCCCTGCAGGCCTGATAACCCCCAACTGCCCATTCTTGCAGGCCTGGTTCCTCCCTCCCCTACTGGACATCTTGTGGTGAACATTTTGTGTCTACCTAGTGCTAGCTAGCCATCTTTGACCACATGGGAGCAGTCATCTTATGTTTTGGAGTGATGGTCAATTTGCATATTACCTCTTTATTGTATAGGATAATACATTCTTAGAAAAATTAAGTAATAAGCATTGAGAAAGCAAATTGTCTTAATTTAGGTGAGGATAGGGATGTGGATGAAAGATGCCTCTTGTCTCTAATACTTGGTTATAAAACAGTGTGCTTTCATATGTTCATAGGATCATTTGGGCAAAGCTGCTTCTTTGTGTCACAATTAATGTTATATGATTTAGAAATAAATCCATAAGACTAGTATCATAAATATGACTGGTTCTGAATAAAGTTTAATGCCTCAAAAATAGCATCATGTAGGTTGTACATTTAAAGTGATATTATGAAATTTTAATTAAAAAGGTGATTTTCCTAGAAAAATAGTAATTATACAAGTTGAAATTTAGTCAAGTCATTCAGATCACTGAAAGTACTGACCTTGATTTATATTTACAAACCAAAATGAGAAGTGACTTTCCCTCCCATAATACCTAAAATAGCATATTTAAATTCACATATAGTATGAACGATATATAAAGGAGTAGAATCAGTTAACTCCATTTCTTAAAGGTTTTCAAATCTATATATATGAAAGGCTAATATGCATAGTGCTCCTCAGAAGTTGGACTGGAAGAATGGGAGTTTGATCACTTGCTATGTGTGCTAATCACCAGGGGGCAGCACGTAACATGGTGAGCAAATAACAGCAGCAGCAGGATAATGAGGTAGCAAGGGAAGGAGGATATGGGGAGGTGGGGAGGTGGGGAGCTGGGGAGAACTGCACAGTGGTGGTGAGCATGGGTGGCAAGGGAAATAGAAAGTGGGGAGGGGAAGTGCGGGAACCTGATCAGCCCTGATTACCGGCCAGGCCTAGGAGCCCTATCCATGCATGAATTTTGTGCACCAGGCCTCTAGTTTAAGTAAAATACAACATTTTTTTTTTTTTAGAATGAAATAACCCCCTCTCCAATGATAAGCAAATCCTTATAAAAGCAGTTGTAATTAGGTTGAGGTCGTTTAGAAAGACATGAGACAATCAGTGGCCCAGCTGGTGTGGCTCAGTGGTTGAGCATCAATACATATGTCAGGAGGTCATGGTTTGATTTCTGTTCACAACACATGTTCTGGTTGTGGGTTTGATCTCCAGTAGGGAACATGCAACATGCAGCTGAGAGATGATTCTCTCTCATCATTGATGTTTCTATCTTTCTCTCCCTCTCCTCTTCTCCTGGAAAATATATATAATTTACCCTCTAGCTTACTTTTAAAAAATATAGTGAAAGAATTTGTTGTTACTTGTGCTTAGTAATTAAAAGTATTTTCCCTTGCAAATAAAAAAATATAGATGCAACATCTTAAAAAATACTGTTACCGTGTAAAATCTCAAATGCCTAAATACATTTATTTACATATTTTGGTGAGTATAGGTTGGATATTCATGAGTTTTAAATAATCTTATATGTCACTATTGGGTAAGCTTAAAAATTAATTAGTGAGGGTAGATCTAATTTCATGTAAGTAAATGAAAATCTCCTTTATTTAAAGCTTCTTGTAACCTAGAATAATGAGCACAACAGTTGAGATGGGTTATGAATGAAAATGTAATCAACTGGCAGCTGATTATGTTTCTTGTAAACAGGTTCAGTTGGCCAATGTAAACCAGGCTCTGACAAAATAGTTTATCCAAAGGGGAATCCAGAATAAAATTGTCATAACAGCTATAAAAATCCTTGTAGAGAACTGACACTTTCCTTAATGGCAAAGAAAATTTTTCTACAATATAACTTGATTTTAAATGTATGGCTTTGCTAATTTATTAACACTGAAAATGCCTACATAATCTAAATGCTCTGGCTGCCCTAATCTGGAAGATACAATAGAATCACAACAGCCTTAATAAAATTGAATCCCTCTAGCTTGCTCCTATCACCAGCAGCATTTGTTTCAAGATTGAAAACAGAAGGATAGCATTATTTTCTGTAACATTTTATACATATACTAGAGGCCTATTGCATGAAATTTAGGCAGAGAGGGGGGTTCTCTCAGCCCAGCTTGCACCTACTCTAATCAGGGACCCCTTGGGGGATGTCCAACAACAAGTTTATGCCCAATGACAATGAAGAACACTCTCTCTCACCTAAGCATCCCAGAAGCTCTCCTCCCTCTTTTGTTCCTTTGTCTCTCAAGGTATCTCTCTCTCTCTCTCTCTCTCTCTCTCTCTCTCTCTCTCTCTCTCTCTCTCTCTCTCTTTCTCTCTCTCTCTCTTATCTCCTCCAAGGGCTCTTCTTTGGCTCACTTTTTTCTACCTATTGTGACTTTCTAAATAAACTTTCTCTTATAATTGGAATCTTGGCTCTGAATCCTTTTCCTAAACAGAATTGAAGAACAGAGGTTGCTGGACTCAGGATTAATCTCTGGTGCCTTTTTCCTACTGCTAACACAAGAATTAGCTTTTCTGTCTCTTCACAATGAATGATTTACTATGGTTTAAAAACTATCCCCTGGGTTTTGACATTTTAAAGAGAATCAGTTCTAAATCTCCAACTACTTATAATTCACCCAATCATTTTGTTACCCAAATAACTATCCTATTTCACACTCTGACTCTAGTCTACTTAGTCACTAACACTCTAGATTCTCTAGTCTCTCATAAGTTTGTTATTTAAGTTTTAAGAAGTTAGGACCCAAAACTGAAATTGAACATCCCCCTAAAAAAGTTTCCACTCAGTATTTGTTCTTTTCCATACATGTTAACAAAGGATTCTCCATCTCTTTGAATAGTAAAAATTACTTATTTCTTTTGGTCAGTAAAAATATTTTCTGGTATCTGATAAAAATAATAAAATTGCATTTTAACTTCAAAATAATAAACAAAAATTCTTAAGAATTTTTTTTATAAAATAGCTTAATTTATTTTCTTCTGATGTTAAGAAAAATGTGTGTGTGTGTGTGTGTGTGTGTTAAAATTCTGTAGGTCTATACTTTTCCCAATTAAATACATTCCTAAAACTAAAGACAAAAATGTCAAACATATTTAATCAGTTATAAGTGAAATATTGTACATGAAATTCCATTGGATCATGAATCAGCAGAATGGACTTCTGGTCATTTTAGTTTTCTGGGTCTCATGAACTAATTGTGACTGTTCTTGGTAATAATTCACTTTTACTATATTTTTAGTTAGTATGTACCATCATGAGACATATGGGTTTGTTTAGAGATATATTTTTTAGAAATTACCAGTTTTTATTATCTTTTTATCAAAAAGTCAGTGACAGACAACAGTGTGAGGGGCTACAAGAGGTTCTCACTTCCAACACAGCCAGAGGAAAGGACCTGGGGATGGGAGGGTGAGGGATGGAGAAGAGGCCATAGCCAGCTGGAAATCCTGCATTGTGGGGGTGAAGGGTATAGGAAGTAAGGCTGATTCCCCCACCCTAGGCAGTGGGGTCAGAAGATGCTGCCTATGCAGGCTAGGTCACCAAGCAAGCAAGCCCTCCTCTCTGGAAGGGAAGGTTGTGTCTAACAGGCTCTGAGCTAGGGCCTAATCAGCCTTTCCCAACCCAGTCCTTTGCCCAGGAAGACAAAGGTCATGCCAACAATGTTGGGGCTGTGACTTGGTAAGCCAGCTTAATTCTTTAGTAGTGTTGTTCAATAGATGAAAATGGCCTGCACCTGCCTGCTCAGCCACATGTGGCAGCTGAGCACTTGAAATGCAGTTAGTATAACTGAGGAATGGATTTTTTACTTGATGTAATTCTAATGGACTTAGCCACTGTGGCTGGTGATTGGTGTATTTGTTAGCACGGCTCTCCAATTTCCTCTTAAATTTGGAGAAATGAGGAACACCAGCTGAGTTCAAAGCAGAAACTAAAGGAAAGTAGAACTATTTAACCAAAACTATTCTAGCCCTGTGGAAAGGCACTAGGAATGGGCAAGAGAAACAGGCAAAACCCCCCTCAAATATATAAAAAAATCACTCACTCAACCGCCCAGCCAACTTCAAATGGGATTATCACACTATCTCCTGAAAAAAATACATTCATCTATTTTTCTAAAACCAAGAAAGAATAATAATATATTATAAGAAAAAGAGACACAAATATCCCACCAACCTTTACATTATATTTTGGGATCTCCTAGAAAACTATGTCTCAGCATAAGCCACTTATTAGAAGAAGCAGCTTCAGAAAGGGTCAAAGTCATGAAAAGAAGACTGTAAAGTCTGTTTTCTAAAATGGGGAGGGGACCTGAAGGAAAACGAAAGTGTGGCCCTGTCGGAAGCTATAAATAGTAAAAATAAATAAATAAATAAATAAATAAATAAATAAATAAATAAATATCATATATCATATCCCTGGCTCTTATTTTCAAGAAACAAAGACCAAAACAAAACAACCATTACATACAAAGTTAGCAGCTCCGGTGGAAATGTGCAAGAGAGCAGAGAACTCCTTGGCACATGTGCACTCCTGCCCAGACAGAGACTCTACACAAAGGAATGCACTGATGAAACAAAAACAAAAATAAAAACAAACACCCACTAAAAATAGATTTATCAAAATTCTACAAATTCATTTCAATATGAGCTTTCAGCTCCCTCACTCCTACCCTCCCCAAATAAAAATGTTGACTTCCAAAAGTCACTTAAAGAGCCCAGTGACCTAAGGTATACCACAGAGACTCCTGTAGTGTGGACACAGTGCCCTTGATGGGCACATCTCAGGGTGCATATGATTCTAGTTCCTTTTCCCAGTTCCTGCAGAGGGGCCAGCTATGAAAGGGAAGGGCAGGGAGGAAGGCGCTAGAGACAGACCTCCAGCAGGACTCATTCCACCCCTGAGAGGGGCTCTGGATGAGGCATGGTCAGTACAGGCTTTAAGCAGGCCCCAGATCCTAACCTGGAAAGATGCAGAAACAATGCAATCCTAGTCTTGCCTTTAGAAAGGCCAAGTTGAGCCTCATTTTTCTGCTGGGACGATGGAAACCCAGCGAATCCAGAGGCAGGCAGGAACAGAGGATAACATGCCTCATCCCTTACAATGTAATCGGAGTTGAAGGTGCTCACAGGTCAGTATTAGGTTGTCTTCTTCCCTACTCTGAAGTCCACCCTCCAAAATCTTCCGGCTTCTCGCCCCCCTCAAGGCCAAGCTGGTGTCCAAGAGGAAGCTTCAGACATAGAACTCGTTGGTGGGACTTTTTGTAGATGGGTCTCTTGTCCAGGTTGCAGCTGCCTTCGTCCTTTATCTTCATGCAGTTCATTAGAAGCAGGACCAGGAAAACGGCAAAGAGGATGCCCACACTGCCTCCCACCTCAGAGCTTCCAGGACATCTTTGCTCTCAAAGATGTTTCTGGGCAGTGCTGGACATGCACACCTGTTGGATACATCCTCATTCTCTTCAAGCAGTGTTGGGTGCTCCTTAGGTATGACCTCATTCTCCTCCAGTTCCTGGGGTTCAGTGGGGACCCGTCTTCCAGGTCCTACCCTTTGAGGAATGGAGTTATCTAAGGGAACCGAGGGTTGGATTACTTCGAGGAAGACCTGGGGGTCCTCTAAGTCATCCAGATCTCTGAGCCAGACAGCTCAAAGTCATTGAGTTCCTGCCCGGGATCCCCACATCCTTATCGTCTAGTAGGGGTGCAGAAAAGTGTCGACCTTCAAAGAGGTCTTAATGACCTCGGTCTCTGGGATCAACTCCACGGAGACGGCGGGGGAACCCATGAGGAGCAGCAGGAGCGTGAGCAGGCTGATGGGGCCATGATGTGGAGGTTTGGAAAGCTAGAGATTTTTGTAAAAATATAAAAATAAAAATGTAAATATCAAAAAAATAAGCAACTATAACTTATTTGGTTTACTGATATTTGTGTTAGTTTCCAGGGATGCCACAGACTTGGTGGCTCACACAACACACTTATTTTCTCATGATTCTGGAAGATAATGGTCTAAGATCAAGATATCAGCAGAATTGATTGGTATCTTCTGAAGCCTTTTTCTTAGTTTGTAGATGATTTATTTTCACATGTCTTCCCTTATGTCTATTCTGTTCTAACCTCTCCCTCTTATAAGATCACTATTCATATTAGATTAAGGCCCACACATACTAGTTATGAGCTCCTGTTATGAAGTACTGAAGGTTATGATTTCAGCATATGAATTTTGGGGGACATAATTCAGCCTATAACAGCATTCAATTAAATAAAACATTGCCAAAACCGGTTTGGCTCAGTGGATAGAGAATCGGCCCGTGGACTGAAAAGTCCCAGGTTCTATTCCTGTCAAGGGTATGTGCCGTGGTTGTGGGCACATCCCCAATAGGGGGCGTGCAGGAGACAGCTGATAGATGTTTCTCTCATTGCTGTTTCTAACTCTCTATCCTTCTCTCTTCCTTTTTGTAAAAATCAATAAAATATATTTTAAAAAATGTAGAAAACATGATACCATAAAGGTATCAAAGCAAATTTATATGCTTGAAAAATGACTTGCTAAATGTGAAGCCAAAAGAGTGGTTGTGATATGCATATACTTTATTTGTAATGTTGACCTTATGTATATGCTAAAATGTATAATCTGGAAAATCCACACATATCTCTCCCAGAGCCTAGAATACAGCTCTCAGACTATTCTGCTGAATACCTTAATATCACCAAAAGACATAAGGATAAACCGTATCAGTAGCATTCAAGATCAGGGATGAAAAGGCTGACATGTTCTGTGACATTTTAAGCATATATAAAAGAAAGAATAAACTTATAAGAAGAAAAAAATCTTTGAGTCCCAATTTCAATGTCCAATAGTTTTGAATCCCAGTTTCAATGTCATACAGTTTCTTATGTGTACACGTCATCAATGGTATCTGGATGGTGGACAAATGGTGGCAATGCAGGTCCGACCCTCTCTGGTTTGGTCTAGGCATCCTGTAGCGATGCACAGCTGGTGACTGCTCGCATGGCAATGAGTCGTCAGCGTCTTCCATCTCTGGACTGTTTCTACTCTTGTCTTTATGGTTGGAGCAGACCTGTCATTTCCTCTCTGTTGCAGGAGTCCACTTGGTCTTAGAGTTGTTTTCTGAAAGTATATAAACATATTCTTGACCAAAAGTTAATAAAGGAATCTTTTCTATAAAATTTACTTGAGTTCCTTTTTATTTCTGCCTACCCATTTTTCCTTTGGCTTATTTTGACACCATGTGTGTTTTTCATGGGTGTCTAAATTTTAATTATTCCTTGTTCTGTAAGATATGATTCATTTGTCATAATGTCAATAAAATTGTTTTTAGTCCCCATTCTATTTTCAAAATAAAAATAATAATGACAAGGTTAGAAAGCAGTTTGAATATGGACCAAACTAATGATTTTTTGGATTATTATTAAGGACATAGACCTGGACATTGCTTGTTTATTTTATTCTGATGAAAAAAAGTTAAACAAAAATAACCATATAATGGAGAACATATTTGAAGGAAGTTTCTTTTTTTTTCTTTTGGTAGAAGTACTGGATAACAGAAAATTATTTCAGTTTTAAGTAAAGAGTTGGTTGCAATAAAAGTTTATAAGATTTCTTTAATATCCACAGGTAAAACCATTTTATATTTTAAATATTTACCTCAAAATATAACACTAAGTTTGTGAAATCTAATGATGTGATTTGAGAAAGATTTAATTATCTGGTTACAGAGGTACTTTATTTCTCCTTACTTTTATCAAGTCAGTATATAATCTTACTTAAAAGTATACTTTTTTTTTTTAATCCATAGAATTAAGTAAGTTTAGTAGAAAACAAAGTTATAGGTTTCTTAGGATCCCAAAAGAATAAAAGCCTTCTTTTCAGAGGCTTTAATACTTCTAATACTTCATCTCTGTTTTCTACACTATTTAAAATTATTCTTCCATTATCTATATACTAAAGGCTTGGTGCACAGATTCATGCACTAGCGGGCGGGGTCCCTCTACCTGGCCTGTGGGGATCAAGCCAAAACCAACTCTCTGACATCTCTTGAGGTGTCCTGGATTGTGAGAGGGTGGCTTTTGGGTGACGCGTGCCAGAATTGGGCTCCCTTCTTTCTGCTTCCAGGTGCATCAGCGGAGAACTGCAGTTGGCAAGTCAGCACAGCTCAGCAGCTCCTGCATTGAGCATCTGCCCCCTGGTGGTCAGAATACGTCATAGCTACTGGTCAAAGTGTCTCCCACTGGTGAAGAGTGTGTATAATAGTTACCAGTCAGCTGGATAGACACTTAGCCTTTTATATCTACACTAGAGGCCTGCACACAAAATTTGTGCACGGGGCTGTGTGTCCCTCAGTCCAGCTTGCACCCTCTCCAATCTGGGACCCCTCGAGGTATGTCCAACTGCCAGTTTAGGCCCCATCCCTCTTACAATCTAGGACTGCTGGCTCCCAACTGCTTGCCTGTATCCTTCCTGATTTCCCCTAACTGCTCTGCCTGTAAGCCTGATTGAAACTTAACTGCTCCCCTGCCAGCCTGATTGTCCCTAACTGCCTTCTCCTACAAGCCTGGTCACCCCTAACTGCCCTCCCCTACTGGTCATCTTGTGGCAGCCATAATGGAGGCAGCCATCTTGTGTATTGGAGTGATGGTCAATTTGCATATTACTCTTTTATTAGATAGGATATATATAAAAGCCTAAGCAAATGTCCAACCATTCTACCTTCTGATTGGTAGCTATGATGCACAATGACCACTAGAGGGCAGATGCTAAATACAGGAACTGCCATATGTGCACTGGCCATTTAAAAATAAATGGCACCACAGATCTTGTGCTAACAAAGCAACACTCGGCTTTCCCCAAGTGGGATATAGGCCCCATCACCACCCCAGAGCAACACCTTACCAATTTTCAGCCAATGTTGCCAAGACTCCATGGTGCAAAATGTGGTGCAGAATATAGATCACCCGAGCAACGGTCACTGTGAGTGCTGGGTAATGATGTCATGTAGTAACACCAGGCTTTCTATCTTTAGTGACTAGCCTCCTTGGAGTTTCTTCATCCCAGGAACATGACTTGCTTTATAGTCAGGTGCAAATATTTTACACTTTAACAAATGTCTGTGAAGCATTTTCACTTGCCTCATCTCATTTGATCCTCACAGAAGTCCAATCTGCTTCAGATTGATATTTACTGCTATGTTGCTGATAATTACTTGAAAGATAAGATGGGGTGCTTCACTGAGCTGGAAAAAGTTTAGCTAAATCAGAAAGCAAATTAAGCAAGTATGTGTATATATATATATATACATACACACACACATACACATACATACAGTGGTACCTAGAGATACGAGTTTAATTCGTTCCATAACCTTGAGGCGTGGGAAACTATGAGATGCTCAAGTCACAGTAAACTGATCGGTGGGCCGTGTGCAGCCAGCCAATCCGTGCGATTACTCCTAGCTCAAATGTTGCTCATATTTCAAAGCAAAAATCGCTCGCTCGATGGCTCGTATCTCAAAAAACTCGTATGTTAGGGCACTCGAATCTCGAGGTACCACTGTGTGTGTGTGTGTGTATAGATAGATAGATAGATAGATAGATAGATAGATAGATATAGATATATATATGGCTAAGTTGACTCATAAGTGCATAATACATATAAAGTTCTCACTGGTTCCAACCACATGGGTGTGTTCCCATCTGTCATTGTTTATCATGAATTTGGTGAGCACTACTATTATAGAGAAAGGGAAGATAGTGATATTAAAATATTTCTTTCAATTAATTTTCTTTTGACGTACACAAATCCATGCACTGAGTTACTAGTTAATACTAGTATATAAATATCTAATAGCAATACAAAAACACTAGACATGTTATTAAAACCAAATTCAATTTCCAGCACCTATGTTTTTATTTGTGTAAATGCAGAAAATGCCAAGTGTTCAGCAGAAGAATAAAAGCATTCATATTTTGAATCAAATTATGATGGGGTTAAGTAAAATTAAAATGCATATCCTTGATAAAAATATTAATTAAAATTCAGTCATGTAATTGGAATGCTAAGTTATTAGATGAAGATTAAATGAGTTTTTCTTGGGTGAATGAATATTCACTGTATATCCTAAGACACATTCCAATTCCATCAACATTCTAAATGTGCTCCTCTGTTATCACTTTGCTTTCCTGATTTATAGTATTTTCTTTACTCACACTTCCCATGTTTCAACAAACGTTATATATATATGTCCTTTAGAATATTGAAAGTGATGAATTAAGCTCAACTTTTTTTTCTAGTCAATTTTATCCTCAATGACACCTCTTGCTTCAAATAACCATTAGGGGAGTTGTTAGCCAAATGTTTTAAATATGTAAATATGTTGGAATGCAACTAAAATCACTATACAGTCACTTCCTTTTGAATGATTCAGAAGATTTCTAACAAACTGTTTATAACATTTAAACAGAATACAAAATTATTTAAATTAAAATCCACTAAACAATGCTCTTAAATAGTGAAGTGAAACCTGCATAGATAGCAAATTTACAGGCATAAAATTAACATTTACTTAACATCAAACAACTCACATGGTTTACTGATTTTAATTTGAGTAATACTGTTTATATATTTCAATCTATGAATACCAAGTACCTTAGGCAACTTAGACAATAATATGTTAGAAGAAAAGTGGGCTATCTAATGGAGAGCAATATTTCATATTTTCTTTCAAATCAGCAAGGCATCTCAATCCATTACTTTTAAATCCTCTCTTGAAGATATATTGTTATTGGTTTTAGAAAAAGAGGAAGAAAGAAAAAAGGGATAAAACCATCAATGTGAGAGTGAAACATTGATCTGTTGCATCCCATAAGTGCCCCAACTTGGGATCTAACCCACAGGCTTATATATGGCCTGAACGAGAATCAAACCTACAACCTCTTTGATATATGAGATGATGCTCCAATCAACTAGGCTACCCAACCAGGTCTCAATCTATTTTGAATTGTTTACTTTCCTCTGGACAGGATCCAGACTGTGCTCTATAATAGTGATTATTTTGATGCAATAAATATCAATAGATTAGAATAGATTTTATCATAGAATAGAATAGAATAGAATAGAATAGAATAGAATAGAATAGAATAGAATAGAATAGAATAGAATAGAATAGAATAGAATAGAAATTGTCAGAATACATAAGAATGACAAGACACTATAGTGCTCAGACTCTGGGCAAGGCTGCCTAGATTTAAATGCACATGCTCATGCTCAGTCATGTAAAAACTCTGGTTACAATAATTTTTGTGCTTCAATTTACTCACAAGGATTATATAGGTGCTTCTTCTTCAGAGAGCTCTTGTAGAAGATAAACTAATCATAGTTAATAAAACACTTATAACAGCATCTCATACATTGGTACTCTTTAAATGGAAGCTACTACTCTACATTTTATGATTTTTCAAATCATCCACTTTGCTTAAATGTGTATTGCCAGCAGAAAGAAAATATTTCACATTGTCTTCATTCTGGAAAAGAATATATGCTGAGAATATATTAAAGATAAAAAATAATTTTAATCTCAGAAAATAAATTAGTGATATCTTCAGGAGTCTTAATTTAAAACACATTTAATTAAGTATTTGAGTTCAAATACTTGTTTTGCCAGTGTTACATAACTGTCAAATTAATTAAAATACAATTTTTTAAAATGTAAAGTAAACATTGTTATGTATATCTTAAAACAAATCAAGAAATGTGTTTACCTCAGCTGGAATATATTGAATATTTTTGTGGATTGTGTTTTCTCAGTAAGTTTAAACTTTTACTAATACAAATTGAGCTAAATATCATGTACCTAAAAAATGAATGATTTTGAGGGAAGGACAATTTCTCATCTGTTCACTGGTTCCATTCCTGGTAAGGGCACATGCTGGGGTTGTGGGCTCATTCACCAGTAGGCAGCATGCACAAGGCAGTTGATCAATGCCTCTGTCATTGACGTTCCTGTCTCTAACTCTCCCTTCCTCCTTCTCTCTAAAAAAAAATCAATTTAAAACATTAAAAAATGTAAATAGGTATGCCCTTCAAGAGAGAAATTTAGCAAAATGTATGCTTTGGGGAAGTTATTAAGAGAAAATAAGCAGAGTCAAAGGTTTATTTTGGCAGAGCACAAATGCAGAAAAATATGCTGAAACCTTAGCATAAGATTTCACTTTTCAGTCCCACCATATGCATTTCTATTACCATGATTTAATTGTTTAGTTAAATAGCACCAGTTCACCAAAAAGAGTGTATAAACTCTGTTGCTAGTTATTCAGTCAAAAAGTCATTATGTAAAAACAAATGTGCATCATAATAGCTACATCACATCTCTCAAAGTCCATACATCAATTATTCAGTTTATGCATTGACATTAAGCATATTGTTGTGGCACTTTCTTTTCTCTCAGTAATAAACACATGTGGTATTATATAAAAATGAATAATCATGAGAGGAAGTTAGATACACACACACACAAAAACAAAAACACCAAAAAGGTAATAAGTTCTGGTAGCAAGTTTAAATCAAATGTAAATGGAGATATGAGGGAAATAGTTAACCATTGAAATGTCTACAATGCAGACATTTAAAGTACTATAAACATGGACACAGAGAAACTTGGAGAAGGCAAATTTATAGAACCAAATGAGGAAAGCACTTATGATGGAAAGGATAAAGGTATCTCAGAAGAAGTGGCACTAGAAAAAATTCTCATTAGAGGCAATCTTGAGATACACTGCAACATTAAAATTAAAAAAAAAATCAAATGTTGGAAGTGAATCCAAATTTAGAGAGTATGCTAATTAGCCAAGGCATGAAAAATTTCTCACCTATTTTTTAAAAATATATTTTATTGATTTTTTACAAAGAGGAAGGAGAAGGATAGAGAGCTAGAAACATCAATGAGAGAGAGACATTGATTAGCCACCTCTTGCAAGCCCCCTACTGGGGATATGCCTGCAACCAAGATACATACCCTTGACTGGAATCAAATCTGGGACCTTTCAGTCTGCAGGCCGATGCTCTATCCACTGAACCAAACTGGTTTTGGCAAATTTCTCACTCTTTATTCAGAGCATAAAAAAGTAGTAAAGACAAATACTTTTTAAACTACTTTAAATAAGAAATTTGTAAATAAGCAAAATTACTTCTCAATGTATATAATATTTTAAATAGCAACATATTAAATAAATATTAGTGTTATTATTTTCATATCTATAATAATAAAAGTGTAATATGCATATTGACTGAACAGTTGAACAGCAGAACGACCATCGAATGACCTTCAGGACAAAGTCGGAACTGCGGGAGTTGAAGCAGATAGGGCTGTGAAGGCCTAGGCTTGCATGAATTTCATGCATTAAGATAGTTTTAATACTCTGCTTAAAATTTTTAAAGGTCATGAAATAATCATAATTTTTCCCATTAAGATCACCTTGCATGATTTCAGCCAGCATGGAAAGTGAGGACTGCTTGTTTTACTGATGAGTAAAGAAATGAGCTGTGACTTTCACTTATTCATGTAATAAGTGTATGCATATTAATAAAGTAATAACAGTACATATATTTATGTACATACATAAATAGAGTTGATTGTTTTAAAAATATGAAGTTTGATATAAACTGTCCTCTAGTTTTTTATAGTACTGAGGATAAAATGGTATTAAACTATATGGACTATTATCATTAATACGAAGCAAATAAATGAGATTACCAAACCAATGATATCATTTCAAAGCTAAATGCATAGCCAAAAATATGGTGCAATCTATATCAGAGATTTTCATGTAAGTCATATCCAAATACATGAGAGAGGTGATATAACATCTATAATAATAAAAAGGTAATATGCTAATTAGTCCAGACAGCCTCCCAGACTTCATTCCAGACATCCTTCTGGATGAAGCCAGGGCCTGAGGGAAGGTCCTGTCCCCAGTGCCTGTGGGCGGCCAGAGGGAAGCAAACTTGGGTCCCCGGGTGCCAGAGGAAAAGTGGTGCCAGCAGCCGGGTGAATTTATTGCATGAATTTCATGCATCGGACTTCTAGTATATTTATTAAATCAGAAGAAACATATATTTTAATTTATATAATAATATTTATATGATATGACTTCTAGTAAATTATTAAGGTATGAAAATTGATAGATAAATATTAAAAATCTGAATACCACTAAAGGGATAATATCCAGGGAAATAAATTCTTATGAAAATCTAAGAAATTTATAAAAGTAAACATCAATACCATACTAATAGATTATTTTTTTAAATATATATTTTATTGATTTTTTATAGAGAAAGGGAGAGAGATAGAGAGTCAGAAACATCAATGAGAGAGAAACATCGATCAGCTGCCTCCTGCACACCCCCTACTGGGGATGTGCCCACATCCAAGGTACATGCCTTTGACCAGAATTGAACCTGGGACTCTTCAGTTGCAGGCCAACGCTCAATCCACTGAGCCAAACCAGTAGGGCCTAACAGACTATTAAAAAGTGTTTGTAAAAGTCTCCATAATAACAATATTTCTATGATGTATAAGATCTAGAAAAATGGCTAAAAACAAGGACACAAGATGATAGGAAAAGGACCTGAAACTACAAGTTATTAAAAATATAAATGCATATTGAGTAATCTTCCTTATGATGAACTAGGACAAAGTCCATAGCTACACATAGTGGAAACATCTCTAGATTTGTTTCCTTAATTACACAATGTCAATAAGTAGATACCATGTAGAACATATCTCATATTTATAATGGGATATAAATAAAATTCTATGTAATAATTTATATTCCTCAAAGTGTAGTGCAAAATTAAATTACTATAACTGACATGTCATCTTAGTTTAGTTAAGTAAAATATGCTCTACTCTCTTTATTGCTAATCAAGACTAAATTATTTTGTATAGACTCACCCTTTTCAGAGAACTGTCTCAAATATATAGTTTGAGGAAATAAAGACATAAGCAATTTTTATAATTTCATCTTGCTTTGCATTTTCAACATTAATTTAAACCTTAATGAATCAAAGAATATGTTGACTCAATAAGAGATGATTCTGATATGGGTCAAATAGAATAACCCTGTTCTTCATGTTATTGAGATGTAGTGGAATGAATATTGTCTATTCAGGAGGAGGACAATAAAAAAGAGTTTTGATAGTCACTTTACCACACACTAAACTGATCTGACTACAACTTATTTCTGATGAAAAATTCATGACTATGTATATGCCACAAAATAATTTCAAAACTCATGTTGTTCTAAAAGCATACTTGTTTTATAATTTACTAGAGACCTGGTGCATGAAATTTGTGCACAGGGGATGGGGATGTCCTTCAGCCACGTCTGCATCCTCTCCAATCTGGGACCCCTCAAAGGCTGTCAACTGCCTGTTTAGCCTCAATCCCAACTGCTCACCTGCCTGCCTTCCTAATTGCCCCTAGCCCATTCTGCCTGTCAGCATGATCATTCCCTATCCACTGCCCTGCCAGGCTGATTGATGCCTAAATGCTCCCCTGCCTGTCTGTTTGCACCTAAGTGCCCTCCCCTATAGGTCTGGTCACCACTAACTGCCCTCCCCTGCAGGCCTGGTCACCCTAATTGCTCTCCTCTGCAGGCCTGGTCTTTCCCAACTGCTCTCCCCTGCACGCCTGGCTCCCCTACAACTGTCTTTCCCTGCAGGCCCAGTCCACCCCAATTTTCCTCCTCTGCAGGTTTGATCATCCTCAACTGCCTTCCCTTGCAGGGCTGATCCCTGCCAACTGTCCTCCTCAGCTGACCATCTTATGGTGGCTGTCTTGCATCCACATGGGGGCAGGATCTTTGACCACATGAGAGCAACCATCTTGTGTGTTGGAGTGATGGTCAATCTGCATATTACTCTATTTTAGATAGGATAGAGGCCTGGTGCATGGGTGGAGGCCAGCTGGTTTGCCCTGAAGGGTGTCCCAGATCAGGGTGGGTATTCTCTTGGGGTGTGGGGAGGCCTGGACTAGGGGCCTATGGTGGTTTGCAGGCCAGCTATGCCCCCCCACCCCCCAGAGACCCAAGTGAAGGGCCTGGTATCTGGGATTCATTTTCTTCTACAACTGAAACTTTGTAGCCTGGATTGGAGCTATGCCTCCCACTCACTCCCTGGTAGCAGCCATTCTGTTGGAATTTATTTTTCTTCTATAACTGAAATTTTGTAGTCTTAAGCAGAGGTCTGAGCTGGCCAGAGTGTGTAGAAAGCTTGGCTTCCTCCATCGCCAGGGCAACCCAAGCCTCCTTCCTGGTCTCTCTGTGGCGGTAGCCATCTTGGTTGAGTTAATTTGCATACTCACCCCTGATTGGCTTGTGCGTGTGTCAGGTGGGAGTGGTTTGTTATTGTAGCGAAGGTATGGTTTATGTACATATTACTCTTTTATTAGATAGGATGAAGCATTATATCTTATCGTTTTCTGACAAGAAGGAACCAAATTCTCTGGATCCATTCTTTTGTTAGAATATATATAATTTCCTAGAAGATATTTTGACCTGCTAATTACTTCAAAATCTGTATTTATATTTATTATCTCATTTTCTAAACTTATGTACATGCTAAGATATTTTCTCTTTCTAATGTCTTTCATTATACTACTAAGTGATATATAAGGTACTCTCAAGATAAAGTTTGGACAATATATTATTCAATAGAATACTTCTATATTCATTATTGATTGCATTATTTTAGGAGATACTGGTAAAATACTTAAAGGGAAGAATGCAGATTTTAAATACAAAATTTAAATATAAATGGCATAAAATATTAAACTGAGAACATGGAGTCATAGCTCTTAGATTTGAGATTAAACATTCCCAGGATAATGCATGGATTAAGCACACTGGATTTCTAACAATTATTGAATTATCCATTATCTGTTTTCTAATCTATAAAACAGTGATGAAAATGGCACCTAATCCTAGTTAGGAGAGTGAAATATTCCTATAAGATCACAATACATAAAGTAAATGCTATATAAAATTTTGAAATTATTATTATAGTCCACAAAGTAGCATGGAAAAGAGTAACTAGAAAATCATGGTAAAGTATGATGGAAACAGGCTGTCTTACCAGCATCCTATATAATAAAAGGCTAATATGAAAATTGTTCCCTTGACAAGTAGTTCAACCAGGAATTCAACAAGGTTTTGGAGCTGGCCCATAAGCCCCCCGCAACCCCTCCCCATGGCCGGCCTGGCTCAATTGGCCCCAATTGCGTGGACCAGCCAGACCTCACCCATGCACGAATTTGTGCACCAAGCTTTTCGAGTGGGAATAAGAACAGATGTTGTTATTAGAACAATTACAGTCTTAATCCATTCTGGCTGCTGTAACAAAATACCACAGACTGGGTAGCTATTTGTACACAATAAAATGTATTTTTAGCCAAAACTGGTTTGGCTCAATGGATAAAGCTTTAGCCTATGGACTGAAAGGACCCAGGTTTGAATCCAGTCAAGAGCTTGTATCTTGGTTGCAGGCATGTTCCCAGTAGGGAGTGTGCAAGAGGCAGCTGATCAATGTCTCTCTCTCATTGATGTTTCTAACTCTCTCTTCCTCTCTGTAAAAAATCAATAAAATATATTAAAACAATTATTTTTATCAGTTCTGTGCAGTTTAATATTAAAGTGCCAGCAGATTCAGTGTTTGGTGAAAGCTCACTTTCTGGTTTAAAGAGTTCTGTCTTCTTGCTTGCTGTGTCTTCAAATGGCAGAAGAGGTGAGGGGAGATCTATCGGAATCTCTTTTATAAATATGGTAATATTATCCACACTGATGATCTAATCACCTATCATCATCTCAGGATTTACAAATATAAATTTTGGGGGAACACAAATGTTCAGACCATAGCAAGGGGCTATCCAGATTTGAAAAATGCAAATATTATACATTTTGGGTTCTTCTTTTAAAAAAAAAGAATATTAATATGAGAAATAAATCACCTCAAATTACATTGCAAGAATGTAACAAAATTCATAATTACCATAAAGTCTATAAAAATGAAAAACTATTTTATTGACCCCACTCCTGACACTTCTATTATAAGACTAACTTTTGGCTTCTGATAATCTAAACATTGATTCTCCTCTACTGTTTATGTTTCTGATGCCAGTTGCAGCTGAACACTTTGCTATGGCTATTGACCCTTGGCCTGAAACATCTTCTCACAACACTGGGTAAGTGGATCTATTGGCCTGTAAGAATTGTTATGTGTGTAAAAAATTTACTATAATAACAAGGAAAACCTAACAATTCATGGCCTTGGTTTTGAAACTTCTTAATAAATTCACTAAATGCACATACTTGGGTCATCTTACTTGCCAATCCAAAAATAAAGCCTGGTCTGTCAAATACCATCTCACAAGAGAGGAAGTATTTTTTCTGACTTACCTTGCTAAGGTTACTCTCTCCATGAATGAATGATGGATAAATCAGTATTAGAGAGAATATGCATGTAAAATATTTTTAATCCTTCTTATCTCTACAAAGGTCATAGCTGTAGTGGATTTCAAAGGTTTGAATAAACTTAATATGTACTTGTGGATGTGAGAATGACAGTACACCAACCACTGATTATTAAGAATGTTGAAAGATGCCAAAACCAGTTTTGCTCAGTGGATAAAGCGTTGGCCTGCGGACTGAAAGGTCCTACATTGGATTCCAGACAAGGGCATGTATCTTGGTTGCAATTGCATCCCCAGTAAGGGGCGTGTAGGAGGCGGCTGATTGATGTCTCTCTCTCATCGATGTTTCTAACTGTCTCTCCCTTTCTCTTCCTCTCGGTAAAAAATCAATAAAATATATTTAAAAAAAGAATGTTGAAAGGTGATATATCCCCAAAATACACACATAAGTTAAGAATATAAAAAACAAAGAAAAATAGATGCAATTTGTGGAAAAGAATAAAACTTAGTAAGACTGACAGGCTACAGTGTGGCTTTTGATTTCAAATATTATAAATATTTTGACTTTGGTAATTTTAGAATTTATCCTATCTAGTAAAGAGGGAACATGCTAATTGACCATCACGCCATCCCAAAGATGGCTGCGCCCAGAGCTGAGGCCAAGTTCCTTAGGAAGCCTTAACAAGCAATCAGCAGAGACCTGAGGCTATGCCCTCCCTGCCCCTATGGGGCTTGACAGGGGACATCAGACCTCAGGCCTCACCCTCTGCCCCAGTGCCAGGCAAGAGGACCTGAGGCCACCCCCCCACAACCAGCAAGGCTTTAGGGGGAACTCAAGGTGAGCTTCCCATCCCGGTGCTTGGCTAGGGGACCTCAGACTGTTCTCCCCGGCAGGTGGGGCTTGACAGGGGACTTCATGATGTGCTACCCACTGTGGCCTCAGTCTGGGGGACCTAAAGCCACACCCTTTGCCCCAGCACTGGGCCAGGGGCCCTGAGGCTGCACCCCCCTGTCTCATGGGGCTTGACAAGGGACCTCAAGGTACACCCCCAGTGCTGGCTCGGGGGATCTTAGGCCATGGCCCCAACACAGCAGGGCTTAACAGGAGATCTCATACACCCCCAGTGCTGGTTTGGGGGATCTCAAACCATGGCCCCAACCTGGCTGGGCTTGATGGGAGACCTCAAATCATACCCCATGCCCAATCTGGGGGACATCAGGCTACACCCCCATCCAGGTGCCATATCAGGGGACCTGACGCTATGCCCCCTGCCCATCTGGGCTTGACAAGGGTGGAACTGGCTAGATCTGGATCTAGCCCAATGTGGGAGAGTATTGGGGTCTGGGTCTCACACAATTTCGAGGAGCGTGTGGGAGGGCAGGGACTTGACTCTAGTTCCTCCTTTTGTGTGTGTGTGTGTGTGTATGTGTGTGTACCCCCTTTTGATGTACACGGATTTCATGCACCAGGCTACTAGTTCTATCTAATAAAAGAGTAATATGCAAAGTGACCATACCTTACAACACCCACCAGCCACTCCCACCAGCCACACCCACCAGCCAATCAGAGCAAGTATACAAATGAACCCAACCAAGATGGCTACAGCCACAGAGAGAGCAGGAAGGAAGCTTGGGTTGCCCCTGGCAGTGAAGGAAGCCAAGTTTTCTGTAAAGCCTGGCCACCTGAGGCCTCCACTTAAGGCAACAAAGTTTCAATGGCTGCCACCAGGGACCGAGACTTGGGTTGCCCCATTAATGAAAAAAGCCAAGCTTTCCTCACACCCTGGCAGGCCCAGGACTCCACGTAAGGCAAACAAGTTTCAATGTTTGTAAGAGCAGAAGGCTTGGCTCCACTCCAGACTACAAAGTTTCAGTTGTAGAAGATAAATAAACCCCAGATACCAGGGCCTCCACTTTGATTGCTGTGGGGCATGGCTGTCCTGCAAACCACCACAGGCCCCTCACCCAGGCCACTGCATGCTCCAAGAAAACATCCACCCTGATCTAGGACACTCTTCAGGCCAAACAAGCTGGATCCACCCATGCAGCAGGCCTCTATCCTATCTAATATAATAGTAATATGCAGATTGACCATCACTCCAACACATAAGATGACTGCCCCCATGTGTACAGAAGATGGTCAGTCAACACAAGATGGCCAGCAGGAGGGGGCAGTAGGAAGGAAACAGGCCTGCAGTTCCAAGGTCTATCTGGTTGGTGGTATTGATGAGTTCCCAAAGAAAGGCTGTTTTCCCCTTCAAGATGGCATGGGTTTCATGCCTGAATCCCACAGTCTGGGGAGTGCCCACCACAGTGGGAATCTTTCCTTGTCCAAGAGAGCCTGAACTGCTAGCTCCTACTGCTCCTTTGAGATTTAACTGACCCTTAGTCACTCACACACCACACACATCCACACACTCTCCTTTAATAGTCTCACTGACTTCCTCTCCTCTCCTCCCTCCTGCCAGCCACCATCTTTTTTTTTTTTCACAGTCCAAAGAAACAAAAGATCAACAAAACCAAGAACTGGTTCTTTGAAAGAATAAATAAAATTGATGAACCTCTAGCCAGGCTCACCAAGAAGCAAAGAGAGAAGACCCAAATAAACAAAATCAGAAATGAGAGAGGTGAGATGACAACATACCCCACAGAAATACAAAGGATTGTTAAAAAATATAATGAACAACTCTATTCTAATAATTTACACAACCTAGAGGGAATGGACACATTCCTAGAAAAACACAACTTTCCAAAACTCACTTGGGAAGATTCTAAAAATCTCAATATTCTGATAACTATGGAAGAAATTGAAGCAGTCATCAAAAAGATTCCAGCAAAATAAAGCCCAGGACCAGACAGCTTCACAGGATAATTTTACCAAACATTCAAGGAAGAACTAAAACCTATCTTCCTCAGACTATTTCAGAAAATTCAAGAGGAAGGAACACTTCCAAACACCTTCTCTGAAGCCAGCATCACCCTTGTACCAAAACCAAAAAAGACAACGCAATGAAAGAGAATAATAGGACAATATCCCTCATGAACATAGATGCAAAAATCCTCAACAAAATTCTAACAAATCAGGGACCCAGCAGTACATCAGAAAGATCACACACCATGAGCAAGCAGGATTTATCCCAGAGATGCAAGGATGGTACAATATCCACAAATCAATAAACGTGATGCATCAGTTAAACAAATTGAGAGATAAAAAAACACATAGTCATCTCATTTGATGCAGAAAAAGCATTTGATAAAATTCAACACCCTTTCTTGATAAAAATTCTCAGCAAGAATGTAATAGAAGGATCATACATTATAAAAGCCATATATGATAAATCCACAGCTAACATCATACTCAATGGGCAAAAATTAAAAGCATTTCCCCTAAAAGCAGGAATAAGACACAAATGCCCACTCTCACCACTTCTATTCTAGTGCTGGAAGTACTAGCCACTGTGATCAGACAAGAAAAAGAAATAAAAGGCATCCAAATTGTAAACAAAGAAGTAAAACTGTCCTTATTTGCAGATGACATGATACTTTATATAGAAAACCCTAAAAACTCCATCAAAAAATTATTAGACTTGATAAATGAATTCAGCAATGTAGCAGGATACAAAATTAATGCCGTTACAAAATCTATGGCATTTCTATTTACCAATAATGAACTTACAGAGAGACTAAAAATCAATCCCATTTACCATTGCACCAAAAAAATTAAGATACCTAGAAATAGACTTAACTAAGGAGGTAAAAGACCTATATGCAGAAAACTACATAACACTGAATAAAGAGATAGAGGAAGACATAAACAGATGGAAGAACATACCACGTTCAAGGACTGGTAGAATCAACATCATCAAGATGTCCATACTACCCAAAACAATCTATAGATTCAATGCAATTCCTATTAAAATACCAATGGCATACTTCACAGACCTAGTACAAACTTTCCAAAAATTCATTTAAAATAAAAAAAAAGACCCCAAATAGCTGCAGCAATCCTGAGAAAGAAGAACAAAGCAAGTGGGATCTCAATACCAGATTTCAAGCTGTGTTACAAAGCCACTGTTCTCAAAACAGCCAGGTACTGTCACAAGAACAGATATTTAAATCAATGGAATAGAAGAAAGCCCAGAAATGGATCCAAAACAATATTCCCAATTAATATTTGCAAAGGAGGCATGAACATACAATGGATTCAAGACAGTCTCTTCAACAAATGGTGTTGGGAAAATTGGACAGATACATGCAAAAAAATAAAACTAGACCACCAACTTACACCATACACAAAAATAAACTCAAAATGGATAAAGGACTTAAACATAAGATGGGAAACCATAAAAATACTAGAGAAATCCACAGGCAGCAAAATCTTCAACATGTGCCGAAGAAACTTCTTCTCTGATACTGCTCCTAGGGAAATGGAAACTAAAGAAAAGTAAACAAATGGGACTACATGAAAATTGAAAGCTTTTGCACAGAAAAGGAAACCATCAACAAAACAACAAGAAAGCCTATTGCATAGGAGAACATATTTGCTAAGAGATCAACATTTACAGAGAACTCATACAACTGCACAAAATGAAGATAAATAACCCAATCAAAAAACGGGAAACAGGTTGAAATAGGCACTTATCAAAAGAAGACAGAAGGAAGGAAGAGACATATGAAAACCTACTCGAAGTCATTAATCATCAGAGAGATGCAAATCAAAACAGCAATGAGATACCATCTCACACCTGTCAGAATGGCTATCATCAACAAATCAACAAATGACAAGTGTTGGCCAGGTTGTGTAGAAAAAGGATATCTTTTGCACTGTTGGTTGGAATGCAGACTGGTGCAACCACTTTGGAGAACATTATGGAGTTTGTTCAAAAAACTAAAATTGGAACTCCCATTTGACCCAGTAATCCCACTTCTAGGAATATATCCCAAGAAACTAATAACATCAATCAGAAAGGATATATGCACACCTATGTTCATAGCAGCGCAATTCACCATAGCTAAGATTTGGAAACAGCCTAAGTGCCCATCAGCAGATGAAGAGATTAAAATCCTGTAGTACATCAACTCAATGAAATACTATGCTGTGGTAAAAAAGGAGCTCCTACCATTTGCAACAACATGGATGGAAATGGAAAAGCATTATGCTTAGTGAAATATGCCAGACAGAGAAAGATAAATATTACATGATCTCACTCATTTGTAGAATATAATTAATGACATAAATGAAGAAAAACAGATCCAGAGATTGTGAAATGTCGATCAGAACATCAAAGCTCAGGAAAGGTGGGGCTGAGTGGGAGTAAGGGGGAGAGATTAACAGAGGGACTTGTGTACATGCACAAGAGCCTAATCAATGTACACAGAAAACAGCGGGGTGGAGTATGAGTAGAAGATGGGGGATAATGTGAGAATAAGGACACAGGTAAAAATTAAAAATAAAAATAAACTATAAGGAAAAAATAAAGTATTAAATATTAATCTACACTATTGGTCACCATAATCTTAAGAGAAATTTTTTTCATGCAACAAAGATTTTTAAGTGAAACACTTTGTAACCTGGAAATTATTTTGAAAGGAAATAAAGAGAAGTTTCCTGCAAATGTCATAAGGATTATAATTGAAAGTCAATATATTTGGCCTCTTGAGCTTCAGTAAGTAATTTGTGTTTTTGCCTCCCTGACAAAGTTTAGATAAAGCTATCAAAAAAAACTGACAGCCAGTTTGAAATTGAATCACCTTGGCCTTGAGCAAATAATATTCTTGCAAAATATTATCCTACAATGTCAGTATAATTCTTGATATTTTACAACAAGTATATTGTACAATTATCCCCCCAAAAATCACAAACTAATTCTTTGATTGTTTGGCAACAATCTAAAAAATGACAAAAAAAGGATTTAACCCCTTTCAGAAGGAATTAAGGCACTGGGAAGGCATTTGAGCATTCTAAACTGGCCCCTCTTACCTTTTTTACCAAGAGGGACCCTCTTCTCACAATCCAATGGCCCTCAGCTGTTTCCTGAGCTCTCTATTCATGCTGAGGTTGAAGCCTCTAGGTGGCTGATATAATGGATCTGTCTCTTGCCCAATGGTGTGAGCTGGCCCCTCCCTGGAGAAGAAATCTGAGTTCCTCAAGATACGTGATCAGTGCTTGGGCCGTGCCAGCAGGTGACAGGATTCCAAGGCAGGTGCTGGGTATGGAGGCCAGAGGGGCATAGGCTACCAAGAAGACAGAACTGAACTTCACATCACCCTGCTTGGCCCCTGAGGATGACTGGTTAGCCAGAGACAGGTAAGATCCCTCAGGGGAGGAACAACCTAAGACAGGCACAGTCCCAGAGAGGCCATCAGGAGAGAACTTGGTTGTCAACAGAGGTAGGGTACAGACCCTCACCCCCCGAACCGTGCAGGGCCCTAAACCCTCAACCTTTCTGAGGGAGGTCTCCTGCCCCCATGGCTGCTTTGCTTCCCATGCTCAGCACAGATTGGGACCCAGGTAACAGAAAGAAACTTGGCTAAAAGCAGCTGCCCTATACAGTGGTACCTCGAGATACGAGTTTAATTTGTTCCACAACCTTGCTCATATATCAATCAAGTTGCTTGTATCTCAAAGCAAATTTCCCCAATGAAATCAATTGAAATGCCATTAATCCGTTCCAGCCCCCAAAATGCCACCTCAGTTATTCTTGTTACGAGTTTTTGAATAAGAAGAATGTATTTCTAAATGACAAATATTGTATAAAAACATAATAAAAGAGAATGTAAAGGAATAAACTGGTTTTCTAAAGTGTATTTACCTACTCGTTACACTCTTCATGCTACACTTTATCCCTAAACTGAATGTAACTTAACTAATCTTCACTGAACTTAATTGCTACTGGTCTTTGCATTTTAGGCCGATTTCGAAAAAAAATGTGTCCAACAAGGTTTGCCTCTTCTTCCCTTTCAGAATGTTTCTGAAATGGGTGAGGCAAGTTTCAGTGAACAGCTCTGATTCACGACCAGTAGTAACTTTTTTGGGGTGTTTCTTTTCCACGAAGTGTGACACCTTCTCCCACATTCCTAAGATCTCTATCTCACTTGCAGAGATCTCCTCCACTTCTGGCTCCTCCTCAAAACCAATTTCTTGTAGAACCTGCACTTGTTGCTGAGACTGAAACTCTTGTATCTCCTCCATGGTGAGTTTCATAGAGTGCTCCTCGATATGCTCATTCACGTCTCTCTCATCCACCTTCAGGCCCATGGATTTTCCCAGAGACACTATCTCCTCCTCCACTGGCACCTCGGGTTTGAATCCTTCGAAGGTCCTTTCGGCTACGGCCTCAGGCCACAGCTTCTTCCATGCAGAGGTCATAGTCCTCATTGTAACACCCAGCCAGGCCTGATCAATAATTCTGAGACATATCACGATGTTAAAGTGGTTATTCCAGAATTCTCAAAGGGTGAGGTTTGTATTCTCCATCACCTCAAAGCAGCACTGGAACCGGTGCTTGATGTACAGCTTTTTAAAATTAGAAATCACCTCCTGATCCATGGGCTGCAGGATAGGAGTGGTGTTGGGAGGTAGGTAGACAACTTTGATAAACTTGAACTCTTTGAGGAGTTCATCTTCGAGGTTCAGTGGGTGAGCAGGAGCATTGTTGAGGACGAGGAGGGCTTGCATGGTTAGGTTGTTTTCCTGTAGATATTTCTTAACAGAAGGGCTGAAAACCAGGTTTACCCACTCCACAAAGAACTGCCTGGTGACCCATGCCTTCAGGTTTGCCCTCCACATAACTTGCAGTTTATCTTTTAAAATCTTATGTGACTTAAAGACTGTGGGGTTTTCTGAATGGTATATGAACAGAGGCTTGATCTTGCAGTCGCCACTCTCATTGGCGCATAGTGCGAGAGTTAGCCTATCCTTCATGGGTTTGTGCCCTGGCATCGCCTTCTTCTCTGCCATTATATAAGTCCTATTCACCATCTTCTTCCAGAAAAGCCCTGTCTCATCACAGTTGAAGACTTGCTGAGGGATATATCCTTTGGCTTCTATCAGTTTGGAAAAAGTTTTGAGGTAATCCTCAGCTGCCTTCACATCCGAACTTGCTGCCTCACCATGCCTGACGATGGAGTGAATGCCGGACCTTTTCTGAAGTTATCAAACCAGCCTCTACTGGCTGTAAATGAGTCTTTCCATGCTTCGTCCCTGGAAGTGCGTGGGGTCTGCTCCAACAAATCACTGTAAATTGCTCGCGCCTTCTCGCATATGATGCCCTGTGTTAATGTATCTCCTTTAAGCTGCTTCTCCATCACCCACACCATCAGTAGATTCTCCATCTTTATATGGAGAGAGCTACAGAGCTTAGAAATTATTGTAACGCCCTTAGCTGGCGTTATACCCTGTATCGACTCCTTCTGTTTAAGCACAGTGCATATTGTTGAAGTACTATGCCAGTATTGCCTCACCAAGTCAGCCACTCACAAACCTTGCTCATGTTTTTCTATGATTTCACGCTTTAATTCAATAGACTTCATCCTCTTCTGAGCATGGACCTTTCCACTCGCTTTCTTCGAACCCATGGTTATAAAAAGAAATGTGATAAAGTATGTAAATGCACAAAAGATGGTTTGACAACAAGGTAAACAAGCACACTGACTGAGGCATGGGAAACTATGAGATGCTCGAGTCTCGGTAAATTGGTGGGTCGTGTGCAGCCGGCTGATCCGCGTGATTACTCCTATCTCAAATGTTACTCATATTTCAAAGCAAAAAATTGCTTACTTGATGGCTCATATCTCAAAAATCTTGTATGTTAAGGCACTCGTATCTCGAGGTACCACTGTATCTAAATTCAGACTTGCACCAGAAATGCTCAGGGCCTCCTCATGAATGCAAATAATCCTTTCCCGTAATATTTACAGGGTAATCTAAGATTGTTGGTAGAGTATTAAATTTGACAGTAAAAGAGTAATCAAGCTTTCAGATTAATTTAAATTGGCTAATTAAAATAAGGGAATATCCAAAAAAATTAATTGTACTGGACAAAAAGCTATTTCTAAAGTATTAAATAAAATTTCTATTGGTAGTTCATCTCATAGTAAAATTGCTTAACATGCAGTGAACATAAAGCGGGCATATTTGTGTGCAAAAATTAAAATTCAAGGTTATCAAGATTGCATTAAAATTTTACAAAAGTCTCCATTAATCAAAAAAGGGGGAGAGTATGATAATATCATGTAAGGAAAAATATCTGGTAAGTAAATTAAATCTGGAAAATTTTACTTTAGAAAATTAATTCTCATTTGTAATGCTAACAGCAAGACACCCATGAAAATCCACAGATGGTGTCAAAATAAGCCAAAGGAAAATTGTTTGTGTAACAATAAAATGGACCCCAAGTCAATTTTATAGAAAAAAATTCCTTTATTAACTTTTGGTTGACAATATGTTTATTTACTTTCAGAAAACAACTCTAAGACCAAGTGGACTCCTGGGACAGAGAGGAATTGACATATCTGCTCCAATCACAAAGACAAGAGGAGAAACAGTCCAGAGATGGAAGACGCTGAAGACAGCTTGTCATGCTAGCAGTCAGCAGCTGTGCATTGCTACAGGATGTCTAGGACCTGCATTGCCACCATTTGTGCACCATCCAGATATCATTGCTGACATGTACACATAAGGATCTTTTTGACATTAAATCTGCGACTCAGAACTATTGAAATTGGAAGTCAAACATTTTTTGTTCTTAAAAATTTATTTCTAGCCTGCAGAGGCAAGATGTTTTTAAAAAAAAAAGAATCAAGGGAAAAAAATGCCAACAGATTCAGAGGTAAAGAAGCAATGAACTGACTGTCATACTAGAACAAGAAAGCAGGAGAGATTGGGGGAAAACCTGTAAGAGATCAACTGAAGGACTTGTGTGCATGTATATAAGCATAACCAATGGATATAAGACACTACGGGGGTAGGGATGGGGTGGGAAGACAAGTAAGGGCATATCTGGGGTAGGAAAGGCGAGGGGAAGGTTAATAGGGGGAAAAAGGAGACATATGTACTACTATTTGTATTATTTTAAACAATAAAAAATAAATTAAAAAAGACTCTTCAGCATGCCTGTATTCTCAGAATATTTTCCCTCTGATATATTTGCTCTAAAACCTGGAGATCATTTCCTTTTTTAAATGTGGGCATAAAGATTTAGGTTTTGATAATTTTGTGTATCTGAGTTGTGGGAAATTTGTTGTGCTTGATAGCCATCTTGTAGTAAGCACCAGCCACATTAGCACTAACCTCAGGCTAGGTTTCTATTACCCCAAACCCTATCTCTTTTCCTATTTCTCGAAAGCCAGGCTTTTAGCCTTAGGGCTGGGAATTTTCGCTAACTTCCTTATTCCTCCTTCTCCCCATAAATACCGGGATCTATTGTTGAATAAATGAGACTTGATCAGAACTTCGTCTTGTCTCCATTCCTTGTGTCTCTTGTCCCTTTCATCCCCACTCCCCCTCTAGGGTCCTCATTGACTTCACCTGCTGAGTTACTCATTACAATTTTTTAAAGTGAGACTCATAGGGTTTGGTATTGATATTATACAGTTTCTGAGATCCTGAGAAATGATTGCTATTCTGTTGAAAGATCTCTCTATCTTCAACTGCATAACCCTACCCTACCTATGCATCAAGAACTTCTCCAGCTCAGATTCATAAGTATAAGTGAATAGGTGAGGATGAGTTTTCAAATGTGATTAATTTGGAATGCAAGTGACAGTCATATACTTTTATTTTGGATTATAATTCTTTAGAAAATCAACATCATTGGATTATAATTTGCAATGACATCTAAGAGATGACATCTTTCCTATAAAAAGTGTAATAAAAGGAAGGGCTTGTAATAAGTAAAAAATGGTTGAATTTTCAGTCCTGTGTGCAAAGTGCCCTTTAATTTTAGTTCAGCTAATGCATAGTTTAACTTTATGGAGGTAGAAACAAATTGTCTTCATAGATAATTGGCATCACCCTATTTCTATATGGTAATAAAATAAATATTTCCAAAAAAAAATAAAAATAACTAAGTAATATGAGATGGATCTCTTCTTTTTACTCCTGTTATTTTTTCAAATGAACATAAATAACATATTTTGAGGTTACTGTCCATGCTCTGCTCCTTTCTTTCCAAAGCATTTTGAGTGAAATCCTCCGTTAAATATGATAAATTGAACATGATTTACTCTTTTTTTTTTTTCCTACTGGGAGTGACTATTCAGAACAGTTTCTCTTCTATTATTTCAGACCATAAGTTTTTCTTTTTTTCTTTCTTTCTTTCTTTCTTTCTTTCTTTCTTTCTTTCTTTCTTTCTTTCTTTCTCCTTTCCTTCCTTCCTTCCTTCCTTCCTTCCTTCTTTATTTCTTTCTTTTCAAATTTTATTAATATATTACATGTATACATATCTTTCCATTGCCCCCCTCTTCCCAGGCATAACCTAACCCCCCAGTGTCTTGCATTCATTGGTTATGCTTATATGCATGCATTCAAGTCCTTTGGTTGATCTCTTATCTACCACACCTCTCCCTAAACTTCCTGCTGTAATTTGACAGTCTGTTTGAGGCTTTACTGCCTCTGTACCTAACTTTTTGTTCATCAGTTTATACTGTTCTTTATTATCCACAAATGAGTGAGATCATGTGATGCTTCTCCTTCATTGACTGGCTTATTTCACTTAGCATAATGCTATCCAGTTCCATCAAAGTTGGTGCAAATGATAAGAATTCCTTCTTTTTAATGGCAGCATAGTATTCCATTGTGTAGATGTACCATAGTTTTCTGATCCACTCATCTGCTGACGGGTACCTAGGCTGTTTCCAAATTGTAGCTATTGTAAATTGTGCTGCTATGAACATAGGGGTGCATAAATCCTTTCTGATTGGTGTTTCTAGTTTCTTAGGATATATTCCTAAGAGTGGGATTGCTGGGTCAAATGGGAGTTCCATTTTTAGGTTTTTGAGGAAAGTCCATACTGTTCTCCACAGTGGCTGCACCAGCCTGCATTCCCACCAGCAGTGCATGAGGACTCATTTTTCTCTATATCCTCGCTAACACTTGTCATTTGTTAATGATAGCCATTCTGACAGGTGTGACATAGTTATTGCATTGTCATTTTGATTTGCATCTCTCAGATAATTAGCAACTTTGAGCATGTTTCCATGTGTCTCTTGGCCTTCCTTCTGTCATCTTTCCAAAATGTTCTATTTAAGTCAGTTGCCCATGTTTTTATTGGATCATTTATCTTCCTTTTATTAATTTGTATAAGTTGATTGTAGATATTGAAGATTAAACCTTTATCAGTAATAACATTTGCAAATACGTTCTCCCATACAGTGGGCTTCCTTGTTGTTTGGTTGTTTCTTTTGCTGTGCAAAAGCTTTTTATTTTGAAGTAGTCCCATTTGTTTATTTTCTCTTTAGCTTCCATTGCCCTTGTAGCAGTATCAGTGAAGAAGATGCTTGATATGATTTTATCTTCTTGAATTTGAGGAGACTTTGCCTATGACCTCATATATGGTCTATCTTTGAAAATGACCCATATGCACTTGATTAGAATGTACATTCTGTGGCTTTGGAATGAAATGTTCTGAAGATGTCAATTAATTCCATCTGATCTAGTGCATCCTTTAGGATTGATGTTTCTTTGCTGATTTTTTTGTTTAGAGGTATGTCCAGTGGTGATAGTGGGATATTAAAGTCTCCTACTATGATTGTACTTCTGTCAATCTCTCCCTTGATATCCTCCAGGAGTTATTTATTTATTTATTTTTGTGTGTGTGTGTCTGTGTGTGTGTATGTATTTAGGTGCTCCTGTATTGAGAGTGTATATGTTTACAAGAGTTATTTCTTCTTGTTGGAATGTTCCCTTTGGTATTACGAAGTGGCCTTACATATCTATTGTTATGTCCTTCACTTTGAGATCTAATTTGTCATATATTAGAATTGCAACCCCAGCTTTTTATTTCATTTTCATTTTCCTGTAAAACCATCTTCCATCCCTTTACCCTCAGTCTGTGTGCATCTCTTTTTCTGAGGTGTGTTTCTTTTTTTTTAATATATTTTATTGATTTTTTATTGAGAGGAAGGGAGAGAGATAGAAAGTCAGAAACATCGATGAGAGAGAGACATCGATCAGCCGCTTCCTGCATGCCCCACAGTGGAGATGTGCCCGCAAGCAAGATACTTGCCCCTGACCGAAATCAAACCTGGGACCTTTCAGTCTGCAGGCTGACACTCTATCCACTGAGCCAAACCGGTCTCGGCTCTGAGGTGCGTTTCTTGTAGACAGCAGATATATGGGTCATGTTTTCTTATCCAATCTGTTACCCTATGTCTTTTGATTGGAGCATTTAATGCATCTACATTGAAATTTATTATTGATAGGTACTTACCTGTCACCATTTTTCTTCTTTACCCCTGTGTACCTTCTTTGTTTCCTATTTCTTTTTTTTACAGCAGACCCTTTAATAATTCTTGCATTGCTGATTTGGTGGTAAAAAATTCCCTTAGTCTTTTTTGTCTGTGAAGCTCCTGATTTCACCTTCAATTTTGATTGAAAGCCTTTCTGGGTACAGTATTCTTGGATTCAGACCCTTCCTTTGCATGACTTTGTATATTTCATTCCATTCACTTCTGGCCAGATGAGTTTCTGTTGAGAAATCAGTAGCTAGTCTTATGGGGGTTCCTTTGTAGATAACTTTCTGTCTCTCTATGGCTGCTTTTAAGATTCTTACTTTGTCGTTGGTGTTTGCCAATTTAATTATAATGTGCCTTGGTGTTAGTCTTTTGGGGTTCATTTTGCTTGGGACTCTGTGAACTTCTTGAATATGCGTGGGTTTTTTCCTTCCTATATCAGATAATTTTTCTATCATTATTTCTTCAAGCAGGTTTTCTATTCCTTGCTAGTTTCCACTCTTTCTGGAACTGCAATTATGCGGATATTTTTTTGTTTGTGTTATCCCAAAGTTCCCTTCGTCTCTCATCTTGCTTTTTAATTTATTTTTCTAGAAGCTGCTATACTTGGATATTTTTTCCTACCTTGTCTTCTAGCTCACTGATGTGGTCTTCTGCTTCTTCTAGTCTACTTTTGATGCTTTCTATTTAGTTTTTTACAGCAGCAATGTTATTTTTCATTTCTTCTTGATTATTCTTCATTTCTTCTTGGTTCTTCTTCATTTCCTCTTGGTTCATACTCATATTGTCAAATTTGTCTTCCATTCTTTTTAACCATCTTATGACCATTTCTTTTCTCTGGCAGGTTGTTTGCTGCTATCTCATTTACTTCCTTTTCTGGTGATACCTGCTTTTCTTTCATAGGCGGGCTGTTTCTTCGTCTGCCCATGGTCTTTCTTCTCTGGTTGTCTGGTTATTTAGTTTTCTCTCCTGCCTTGATTTAACAGCACAATATACAACAAGACCAGGTACAACACACAAGGCACTGAACAGAAATATATTCATGCTGTTAATAACCACAAATAAGGTGACCACCAGTGAAAGACAAATTGGGGTTAAATAGAAGAAGAATAAGAGAGAAAGGAAAGGAAAAGAAAAGAAAAAAGTGTTAAAATGCTATTGTGAGAAGGGAGAAAAAAGAGGAACAAGAAAAGAAGAAGAAGACAAAGAAGAAGAAGATGATGATGATGATGATGAAGAAGAAGAAGAAGAAGAAGAAGAAGAAGAGAGAAAGCATAAAAGAGAGAAAATCAAGACAATAAGAAAGAAAATGGGAACAAATTATATATATGTGGAGAAAACTCCAATAGAACAGCCACTAATCCCTACAAATGCCTGCAACAAGTACTGGGAGATTAATACAAATTATAAATAACAAGTGATATCAAGGGAGTTGAGGGAAAACAGAGGTAAAAAAAAAAACACAAAGAAAACAAAAATCAAACCAAAACAAATAGAATAAGCCAAAACAATCTCACAAAAAAGTATAAAAAAATGATATAATCAACGTTCTAGCAAACAACAACAGGCATAGAGAAAAACAATATTTTTGGATAGTGAAGAACAGAAGAGAGAGGTGTGTATGAACTTGGATTAGGGGATTAGAAATTATATATATATATGTATATATATAACTAGGGTGAAGTTTTAACCAGGTAAAAAGAAAAAAGAGAGAAAAATGAAATGTTGGAAAAGGGCAGGAGAAACAAGACAACAAAATTGGAAAAGTTATGAAGAAAGTGTTGGCATAAATGTAGAGTTGAGATAGAGTAAAATGATGCTAAAGGAAAGATGAAAATAGAATGCAGAACTTTAATCCCCAAATAAAATAAAGAGAAAATGAAATGACACTTCTTTTTTTTTCAAAAAGGTAAAATAGTAGTAGTAAAAATACTGGTTGAAAATAAAAATGTAGAGGGAGAAACCAAGATGGAGGCATAGGTGAACACCTAAGCTGCTGCCTCGCACAACAATTTCAAAACTACAACTAAAAAACAGAATGGACACCATCCAGAACCACAGGAAAGCTGGCGGAGTAAAAATTCTACAACTAGAACTAAAGAGATGGGCTCACGAAAACTCGGAGGAGCTGTAAAAAGCTGAGGTACGGAGATGATGCATGATGCAGGTGTGGATAGGGTGGGCACCGGAGTGCCTGGATGGCTTCCTCTAGAGGGAGGGAGATGGAAAATCCCAAATGCACTGAACCACAGCTCCAGGAGAGACTCATATGGGAAGTCTGAACTGTTGTGAAAAGGAAGGAGTGCAGGGAAACTTTGGGAAGCCACAAAAAACAGAAGTCTGGGGGCTCATGAAAGTACATGCAAAAGTGCGCAAAGGTGCACACACAGAGCGCTGACTGCCTGGCTTCCTCTAGCGGAGGAATACAGAACCTCACAACAGCACTAAAATCTAGGTCCAACTGCATTGAACTCCAGTTTCGGGCGAGATCCTGGGGACCCAGACTCATAAATGTCCCTAGAGCGCACAAAAACTCAGGGGAACTGCAAAGCAGAGTTCCAGAAGCTCGAGTCCACGTATGCGTGAAAGGCAGAAGTCTGGAGGCAAGCATGCATGCGCAGACACAGCTGATCCCCACAACCAACTAACTTGGAGTTCAATCCCCCCTCCCGTGATACCAACAACAATGAAGAATTAACTACAACAAGATTGTACACACAGTTCCCAAAGGGGTGCACCAAGGTACACACCTCAGGTAACTGGGGAGGCACTGCTACTGGGCCATGTAGAACAACTAGCACACAAAACTACTCTACCAACTCAGGGAAGCAGCAAAATATGTGGAGACTAAAGAACAGATTACAAACAAAAAAAAAAAAACAAAAAAATGGGGATGAACAAACGATTGGATATAGAGTTCAAAGCCACAGTTATAAGTTTTTTTTTAATTTCCTACAAAAAAATGGATAAATTTAATGAGACCCAAGAGGAGATGAAAAAGAACCCACTAATAATTAAACGTACACTGACTGAAATAAAAAATATTATACAGAAACCTAACAACAGACTAGAGGATTGCAAGAACAAGTCAAAGATTTTAAATACAAAGAAGCAAAAAACCCTCAACTGGAAAAGCAAAAAGAAAAAAGAATTAAAAATGTGATAGTGTAAGGAGCCTCTGGGACAACTTCAAGCATACCAACATCAAAATTATGGGGGTGCCAGAAGAAGAGAGAGAGCAAGACACTGAAAACCTATTTGAAGAAATAATGACTGAAAACTTCCCCCACATAGTGAAAGAAATAGACTTACAAATCCAGGAAGTGCACAGAACCTCATACAAAAGGAATCCAAAGAGGATCACACTAAGACACATCATGATTAATATACCAAGGGCAAAAGACAAAGAGAGAAAATTAAATGCAGCAAGAGAAAAACAGTTAATTACCTACAGGGGAGCACCCATGGATTGTCAGCTGATTTCTCAACAGAAACTATGCAGGCCAGACAGGAGTGGCAAGAAATATTCAACATGATGAATAGCAAGAACCTACAACTAAGCTTACTCTACCCAGCAAAGCTATCATTCAGAATTGATGGGCAGATAAAGAGCTTCACAGATTAGAAAAAGCTGAAGGAGTTCATCAACACCAAACCAGTATTATATGAAATGCTGAAAGGTACTCTTTAAAAAGAGGAAGAAGAAGAAAAAGGTAAAGATAAAAATTATGAACAATATATGCATATCTATCAACAAGTGAATCTAAAAATCAAGTGAGTAAAAAAATCTGATGAACAGAATAAACCGGTGAATATAATAGAATCAGGAGCATAGAAAGAGATTGGACTGACAATTCTCAGGGAGAAAGGGGTGATGGGGTGTGCAGGGAGAAACTGGACAAAAATCATACACCTATGGATGAGGACAATGTGGGGAGGAGGTCAGGGGAGAGGGTCTGAACCAGGTGGAGGAGAGATATGGGGGGAAAAAGAGGAACAATTGTAATAATCTGATCAATAAAGATTATTAAAATTAAATAAAGTAAAAATTAAAAAAAATTAAAAAATAAATAAAAATGTAATAATTAAAATGTAAAATCAATTGCGGAAAAAAGAAAAAAATAGTTTTTTAATTAAAAGATGAAAAAATAAATTAAAAATAAAAAAAATAGAATGGGCAGTAGTGGAGGTCGTTCACTTCCTCTATTGTTCTGTTTGGCATGCATGTTTCCCAGTCTGGATGATATTGCAGTTTCCTGCGTTCCAATGCTGCTCAGTGCTGAAAGCCAGTCCTGGTTTTTAAGCAGGAGGTGTGTCTTAATCTCTTTATTCTTTTGTGTTTATAGGAGAGTCAATTTGTGAGTCATCCCCTGGGTGGCAGTGTTTCGGAAATGACCTCTGAGACTATAGGTCCTCTGTAGCCTGTGCTTAGATCCTGCTTTCTCTGTGGTACTCAATACCAGTTTGTGGATTGGGTTGCCCCAGAGCTGATTCTCTGATAGTTATTGTGTGCTCTGATCCAGAAAAACAACTTTTCAGGTTCCAGAAAAACAACTTTCCTCCGCAGTCTCTTAGGATGTCCCCAATTGGGTGATCCCATGTATTGGGCTTAGCAATCAGAAGCCAGGGTCTTAAGAGGAAAGAGTGCAGTGTGTGCTCTCCCCCTTTCCTGCTCCTGATTAAGCAGCTGGGACACCTTAATAACTCCCAGGCTGTCCTTCTGCCTCAGATCAAAATGGGGCTCTGTGGGCCCCCTTCCACATTCAGGGATCAAGCCCTGCCCAACATCCATGGATTTCTGTAGGTGCAGCTTTCCCCAGGTCCAGTTCCCACAGTGTGCACATCTCTCTGTTCTGTGGGACTGAAGACCTCACCTTATCCCAGGCAAAATCTGACCTTTCTGTGTGGCATGTGGAGCTCCTCTGAATCTGTGTTTGTACCGATTGGAGAGCAGTGTTCTAGGTTTCCCAGCTTTTCACTGGGTTCCACAGCTGTAGCTTTTCATGCTGCCATAAACATCCACTTTCCCTTGCAAGATGATGTGGTCTCTGCATTCGCACTCATGGCTCTGGGAGAATAAACCCCATGGCAATGGGGCTGCCTGTCAAGGAAGCCCGGTCCAGAAGTCCCCCACCTTCTCTTAAGGATAACTGTCCCTTAATTTGCCAACAAACACTCCCACTGCGACTCTCAGCTGTTCTTTGTCTGGTCAGCAACAAGGCTCCAAACATCCATCTATTCTGCTGCCTTTTTTTCCCTCCCTAATAGCTAACTCTCAGACCATAAGTCTTATTTGGCAAAATACCTGCATGATGTGTGGGTGCGTATGCTGGTTGTGCAGCATAGGTAAGTAGGCTGAATTTTCTCACTTTTGTTGTATAAAGAAATCCTTTCTTTTTTCTCACATAAAAGTTAAATCTTTAAAGATAGTCTTTATCAGTAAGCTACTAATTTGACCTCCACCTGCTACAACTTGGTATTATTTCCTAATTTAATAAAAACTCACTTAGAATGGTGTCATTTATTGGAATTTTGACCAAACCCTTTTAACAATCTTGGATAATTCTAGGATTTAGAGGGAGACAAAAATACTAAATCAGAAATTTAGCCAGAAAAATTCAATGAGAAAAATATAGTCAAATTTCTCTTCTACCCTCACCAAAATTCAACAAGAAAAATATTCTCAGATTTCTACTCTACGTTAACTGGGTGATGTGGGGGAAAGGGAGTCCTAACATAAGTGAATTAAAGACCTTTAAAATATTATTTGGTAGTATGTTGTTTATTCACTTCTTATGTCATTTATGGAAGCAACATGTGTTATTAATGTTACATAACATCTAACACAGGGTATATTCCATGTCATGTACATAATATATTAAATTTATTTTTTATATTTCTGTTATAAGAGTTGCTGGACATCATGCCTATTCTATATTTTCAGTGTTCACTGGAGTTGAGGGATAGAATAATATGCCAATAGAATCTCTATTTCATGGAAATAAATGACCAATAATAATTACAAATAAAGAAACTTATATTCATTCATTTATTAAATAAAAATAAGTTAAAATATTGGTTAAATATCTAATATGTACTCCAAATATTTTAGGTCATGGGATATAATAATTACCCAAATAGACAACACTTTACATATTACAGACCTTGTACTATACTGAGGAGAAACAGTCAATAGATGGTAAAATAAGTAAATTCATTAATAAATTTGATGGCTCTAGGGAGTAATTATTTCTATGAGGAAAATAAAATTGCACTGTCATAGAAAGTATATCAGTTCTATAATGCTATGCATCAAACCACCTAAAATTTAGTGGTTTAAAAAATAGCATCATTTACAACATGGATGAATCTTGAGAACATTATACCAAGTGCAATAAATCAGACAGAAAAAGCTAAGAACCATACTGGTACAGTATCATGCATATGTGGGATATAAAACTGAAACTTATGAACACAAATAGCAGTGTGGTGGTTGTTGGGTGATACAGGGGAAAAGGGAGTCCTATATGAAATGGCAGAAGACTTGATTTTAAGTGGCAGACACATGATGCTATATATAGACTTTGTAACTTAGAAATCCAAGCATAAAACCTATCCTATCTAATAAAAGAGTAATATGCAAATTCACCATAACTCCACTATACCCACAAGCAAGCCCACCACCCAATCAGGAGCAACTATTCAAATTAAGCCAACCAAGATGGCTAAGGCCACAGAGAGAACACGAGGGAGGCTTAGGTTGCCCCGGTAATGGAGGAAGCCAAGCTTTCCACACATTCTGGCCTGCCTAGGTTTCTGCTTAAGGCTACAAGGTTTCAATTATATAAGATAAATGAAATGGCTGCTTCCTCAGAGCAATCAGAAGGCTTAGCTCTGGTCCAGGATACAAAGCTTCAATTGTAAAGATAAATACATCCCAGGTACAAGGGCCTCTACTTGGGTCACCGGAGGTGTGACTGGCTTGCAAACAATGACAGGCCCCTTACCCAGGCTGCACTACACCCCAAGGGACCCCCACTCTGATCTGGGACACCCTTCAGGTTAAACCAGCTGGCCCCCACCCAAGCACCTGGCTCCATCCTATCTAATAAAAGAGTAATATGCAGATTGACCATCACTCCAACACATAAGATGACTGCTCCCATGTGGACACATGATGGCCACCAGAAGATAGCCAGCAGGGGAGTGCAATTGACAGGGACCAAGCCTGCAAGGAAGGGTAGTTGTGGGTGATCAGGGGAGAAGGGGAGGGAAGTTTTGGGTGACCGTGCTTGCAGAGAAGGGCAATTGGAGGGGACTCAGGCCTGCAGGGGAGAGCAATTGGGGGGGAGGACCAGGCCTGCAGGGGAGAGCAGTTAGGAGAAAATAGGCTAGGAGGGGAGCAGTTAGACATCAATCAGGCTGGCAGGAGAGTGATTAGGAGGTAATCAGGTTGGCAGGCAGGCAAGCAGTTGGAAGCCAGCAGCTCTGAATTGTGAGAGGGATGTCCAACTTCCCATTTAGGCCCAATCCTGGACAATTGGATATCTCTTGAGGGGTGCCATATTGGAGAGGGTGCAGGCTTAAGGACAACCCCCACCCCCGTGCACAAATTTCATGCACCAGACCTCTAGTTCTATCAAATAATCAATAATATGCAAATTGACCATACTTCTGCTATACACACAAGCCAAGTCCACCAGCCAATCATGAACAAGTATGCAAATTAACCCAACCCAGATTGCTACAGCCTCAGAGAGAGCAGGAGGTAGGCTTGGGTTGCCCTGGCAAAGGAGGAAGCCAAGGTTTCCACACACCTGGCCAGCGGCTTCCGCTTAAGGCAACAAAGTTTCAATTATAGAAGATAAATAAATTCCAATAGAAATGGCTGTGTACATGGAGGGAGCAGAAGGCTTGTCTCTGCTTCAAGCTCTAAAGTTTCAAATGTAGAAGAAAAATAAATCCCAGATACCAGGGCCTCTGCTTGGTCATCAGGGGACATGGCTGCCCTGTAAACCACCACAGGCCCCTTTCCCAGGCTGCCCCATGCCTCAAGGGAACTCCCACTCTGATCTGGGACACTCTTCAGGCAAACCAGCTGACCCCCACCCAAGCACTAGGCCTCTGTCCTATCTAATAAAAGAGTAATATACAGATTGACCATTACTCTAACACACAAAATGACTGCCCCCATGTGGTCAAAGTTGCTGCCCCTATGTGGACACAAGATTGCCACCACAAGATGGCCAGCAGGGAATAGCAGTTAGGAGGACCAGGGCTGCAAGGAAGGGCTTTTGGAGGTGATCAAGTCTGCAGGGGAGGGCAGTTGGGGAGGACCCTGTACTGCAGTGGAGAGCAGTTGGGGGAAACCAGGCCTGTAGGAAGGGCAGTTAGGGGTGACCAGGCCTACAGGGGAGGGCAGTTAGGGGCAGAAACGCTGGCAGGGGAGCAGTTAGGCATCAATCAGGTTGGCAGGGGAGTGGTTAGGGGGTGATCAGGCTGGCAGGAAGAAACGGTTAGGGGCAATCAGGAAGGCAGGCAGTCCAGCACTTGGGAACCAGCAGTCCTGGATTGTGAGAGGGATATTCGACTGCCTGTTTAGGACTGATCCCACCGGGATCAGGTCTAAACCAGCAGCTGGACATCCTTTGAGGGGATCCAGATTGGAGAGGTGCAGGCTGGGCTGAAGAACATCTCTCTCTGTACACGGATTTCATGCACTGGGCCTCTAGCCTTCACTAATTATAGAAAAAGATGCAAATTGACCATACCTTCGCCAATCAGGAGTGAGGATGTAGATTAACCCAAAAAGATGGCTGGCCAATTTGCATATGCAGGCACTAAGTGGCTGGGGGTGGGACAGGATGCTTGTGTCATCTCTATGGCAATGACACAGACGTTTCACACCACCTCAGGTTCTCAGAGCCTCTGCACAATGTTGGAAGGCGGGAAGGTGGCTCTGGGCCTGGAGTGGAAATGTAGTGCTGGCAGCCAGGAAAAGGAAGGCCCATTCTTGCATGAATCTTTTTGCATTGGGCTTCTAGTATGTTCATGTTGACCAATGTAATCCTAATACAATTTCATATAAAAAAATAAAAATAAAGTAAAAAAAAGTACTTTTGTACTTTATGATTTACTGGATTGACATTTTCAGTTATGGTCACTTCTGCAGCTATATTCATCTAGTTTCTTGTGTGAGGGTGAAAGATTGAGGGGGGCTTTATTTACATGTCTAGAAGTTAGTGCTGGATTCAGGCTTTTCATTTTAATTAATTAATTATTTATTTAAAATTTATTGTGCAAAGTATTACATCCTTCTTTTTTCTCCTTTGACTCCTTCCATCTCACACCACCTGACCCATGTCTACTGTACTATTTATTGTCTGTGTCCATGGTTTATGCAAATATACATATGAATTCTTTGGTTAATATTTTTTCTGTTTCCCCTTACTCCTTCTCCCAGATATTTTTCAGTCTATTCCATGTCTCCATGTCTCTTGATCTATTTTGTTTGTCAATTTAATTTGATCATTATATATTTTTTACAAATGAGCTCATGTGATACTTGTACTTCTTTGACTAGCTTATTTCACTTAGCATAATACTCTCCAGGTGGCTTTTAAATGGGCCTTTCCAATAGCTTCACAAGGGATTCTTTACATGATGGTCAAAATGCAAAAAACATTACAAGGTCCAGTATACAGTACTTATTAAATCTCTCACGTTAAATATGCTGATGTTCCATTAGCCTATGCAATTCATATGAAAAAAAGCCCAGTCAATATGGATTGGGGCTATGTAAAGGCATGAATACTGGGTACCGTGTTCATTGGGGCCCATTAATGTATCAATCTCCTTATGGAGTTACTGGTAAGCCTATGTATATGTGCAAGAGTTTGTTTGGGGTGGTTGGAAGTATCCATTAAATTCAGTAGCCATGAAAGCTTTCAAACAGAAAGTAATATTTTAACGGATCTGAATATTGAGAACAACAAGCTTTGCATTATAATCCTATATAATAAAGAGATAATATGCAAATGGTTGTGACACCCTTATGAAGTAACACCATAATGGCTCAGACATGCAACACTGAGGAGAGAGAAATGGGGACCAGCCAGGCACAAACGAGCTCATGAGAGAGGAATGGGGACCAACCAGGCTGCAGACTTGGAGAGGGACAAGCCACCTGCCTTGTGGTCCCAGGCATCAGCGCCTGCAACTGCGGCCTGGGGGAAGCCACCTTCCCATGGTCCCCTATGGCTATGGCTGGCACAGGTGAAGCTGGCCTAAGTCTTGGGTGCCTGCAGCCAGCCAAAGGGAGGGAAACTTGGGTCCTGTGACCAGTTGGAGGAGGAAATCCTAGGTTCTGGGTATGGGGTGAAGAAGAGGCATTTAGGGGCAATAAGGTCAGCAGGGGAGCAGTTAGGGGCAATCAGGCTGGTAGGTGAGCAGTTAAAAATAATCAGGCAGGCAAGCAGGGGAGTGGTTAGGAGCAAATGGTCCCAGATTCTGAGAGGCAGTTGGACATCCCCCAAGGGGTCCCAGATTGGAGAAGGTGCAGGCCAGGCTGAGGAACCCCCTCTCCACATGCATAAATTTCATGCACTGGGCCTCTAGTCTAGTAATAAATGAATGAAGGTTCCTACATATTAATTTTTACATTATGAAACAATTGTGATACTCTAAAAAGCAGTGAGAAAAAATAAACACTGCTTATACCAAAACTTGACTTTAAATATAATTGTAACATCTTTCATTAAATTTATTCCTAAATCATTTTTTGATGCTAGTGTAAATGTTCTTTATTTATTTAATAGATTTTGTTTTCTAAGTATTTGCTGCTAGCATATAGAAATGCAAGTTATTTTACTATGTTGACTGGTTATCCTACAATCTTGCTATGTTGACTTATTAAATCTAGTTGGATTTTATAGATTCCTTAAGATTTTCTAATAGTCATGTTTTCTGCAAATAAGACAGTTTTAATTTTTTCTTTCCTACTTGTATGCCTTATATTTCCTTTTCATACTTCATTTCAATGATGACTTGAAATGGTAGCCATTCTTGCTTTTTTTTAATTTAATGTTTTTGTTGTAAATATACTAGAATAATGGAGGATAAATCCATATTGTGGATATGTCCTTCAATGTATATATGTATAATTTCCCCCCTATCCCTGTCTTTTTTTAATTATTATTATTGATTTTAGAGGTTTTCTTGTTGTCTTTTTTTTTCCATGTACTTGGATTAATTTCACATTCATTATTTTTTTTTAATTGATTTTAGAAAAAGAGAGAGGAAGGGAGATGCTGGGGCTGACAGGCATACACTGATTGACAGATGAATGATTACCCTGACATGCATTTCTGTGAAAGAGAGGGCTAAGGGACTGCCTGCCTAAAAAAACCAGACAGCCCCTTCCTCCTTAGGCACTACAGCTTGAACTAAAATTAACTATTAACTACTATTAGCAGGGTAAGTATCTTAGAAAAAACACATGTATTTGTGGTGTCTTTTAAATGACGATGTTTTGAAGTCTAAAAATAAAAATTCTAGTAAAATACCCAGGAGTTCAGTTGTTTGGAAAAGTAAAGGCAGGTTCTGCTGCTTTCAGCTGGGTCCCGAGAGGCTTCTGACTTTTCAGAGAATCCTCCTTACAGACTTTCCAACCAAGTCCCATGCTTCCCCACAGGGAGATAGATATATGATAGGTAATTAGATAGATAGATGATATATATATATATATATATATATATATATATATATATATATATGATAGATAGATAGATAGATAGATAGATAGATAGATAGATAGATGGAAACATTGTATTGTTTTGTTTTTGTTCCACTTATGTTTTAATTAATTGGTTGCTTCTTATATTCTTGTATGTGCCCTGGTCACATTCATTCTTAGGCTAAATGTGTATTCCCACGAACCCAAGTTTTATTCACTAGTGTCTTATTAATTTCCCTAGCATGGACATTCTGGATTTTTATTCCTCTTTCCCAATTCATTCATATAGAAGTCTTTTATATCCAAGATTCATTGAAAATTATTGGGCTGAGTACAATGTTTGGCATCTATGTTTCTTCTATGACATTAGTTGGAAAGAAGATATGTGGATAATCTGAAATATTAAATGAGATAGAAATGAACTCTGCCTGAGAAGAGAATGAAGAAGAAGCCACATTTGCTGAGTGCTTCATATATACCAGTCACATGTATTTTACATAACATTACTTCATGTAATCTGAAAGCTGTAACTTCAAATAATGAAAGTTAACATAATTACTCACATAATTATATGACAAAATTGAAATACAAATGATTAAATGTAAATCCTAAGCCAGCTTGTAGATGATTAAGCTTAATTTTTAAATAAGATTATTTTTTTAAATTAATGAGTACAGTACTTAGTACCAGTTGGTATTTAATAATTATTCTACTATATTATTAATTTTGCACCTAACTTGTTCATAATGCAACTAACTTGTTTATTATTGAATCAAAGAAGTTACAGTTGTTCATGTACTCATTTTGAAATAGCCAAAGGATTATATAGATCAAAAGTTGTCACATATTTGTAATTCTTAAAACAACTAGAGGCCCAGTGCATGAAATATGTGCATGGGGGAGGGGTGTTCTTCAGTTCAGCCTGCTCGCTCTCCAATCTGGGACCCCTGGAGGGATGTCCAACTGCCTGTTTAGGCCTGATCCAGGTAGGGGCAATGCATATTTTCCTCATTAGGTATGGATACTAATATACATTTTTCCCTACCTAGATTGGGCCTTACAGTCAATCGGACATCTCTCTCACAATCCAGGACTGCTGGTCCTCAACTGCTTGCTTGTGCACCTTCCTGATTGCCCCTAACCACTTTTGCCTACCAGCCTGATCACCCCTAACCATTTCCCTGCCAGCCTGATTGTTGATTAACTGCTCCCCTGCCAGTCTGTTTGCCCCTAATTACCTTCCTCTGTAGGAATGGTCACCCCTAACTACCCTCCTGCATAGGCTTGGGTCCCCCACAACTGCCCTTCTCTGCAAGCCCAATCACCCCCAACTTCCCTCCTCTGCTGGCCTGGTCACCCCTAACTGCCCTTCCCTGCAGGCTTGATTACCCCCAACTGACCTCCCTTGCAGGCCTGGTCCTGTCTAACTGCTGTGACCTGCTGGCCTGATCACCCACAACTACCTCCCTTGCAGGCCTGGCCCCTCCCAATGATTCTCCCCTGCTGGCCATCTTGTGCTGGCCATCTTGTATCCACATGGGGGCAGGATCTGTAATCACATGGGGCAGCCATCTTGTGTGTTGGAGTGATGGTCAATCTGCATATTAATCTTTTATTAGATAGACTAGAGGCCTGGTGCATAGGTGAGGGTCAACTGGTTTGCTCTAAAGGGTGTCTCAGATCAGGGTGGAGGTTCCCTTCAATCATTTGGGGAGGCCTGAGTGAGGGGCTGTGGTGATTTACAGGCCGGTCATGCCCCGCCCCAGCGACCCAAGTGGAGGCCCTGGTATCTGGGATTTATTTATCTTGTACAATTGAAATTTTGTAGCCTTAAGCAGAGGCCTGGGTCCACCAGAGTGTGCGGAAACCTTGGCTCCACCATTGCCAGGGCAACCCATGCCTCCCTCCTGCTCTCTCTGTGACTTTAGCCATCTTGGTTGGGTTAATTTGCATACTTGCTCCTGATTGGCTTGTGGGCATGGCTCATGGGCACGGCTTGTGGTATAGTGGAGGTATATTTGCATATTAGTCTTTTATTAGATTAGAATAGTGTCCATTCTATATCTCTTCTTCAATGTAACAATAATATGTGCCAAATCTATAGTTATTGAAGTAATCATTTTAAAGTTGATAAATTTGAGGCACAGCAAAATAAAAATGAAAATTGTGCAGTACCCTTGCCTCTTATGGTACTTTTTTTTTATGTAAATGATAATACACAGTTCAAGTAAAGGCATATAATCAACATATTTGAAATTTCAATGCATAAGTATATTAAATAAAAAAATCATCATACCAAAATAAAAGTACACGACTTTTAAGAAAATGATGGTTGGATGATGGCGGCTGGCAGGATGGAGGTGAGGGAGAGGAAGTGAGTAAGGGGACAAAAGGAGAGTGTGTGGGTGTGTGTGGTGGGTATGTGATTGAGTGAGGGACAGTTGAATCTCTCGGGAGCAGTAGGGGCTGGCAGTCCAGGCTCTCTTGGATGGGGAGAGACTGCCATCGTGGCTTTAACTCCTCATACTGTGGAACTCGGCTGCGGAGCCCACACCATCTTGAAGGGAAACAGGGCCTTTCTTTGGGAAATCATCAACACCACCAGCTAGATGGGCATTAGAGTTGCCCTGTGACCCAAAAGCCACTCCAGCCAGAGTTCCTCAGACCCGTGGACCCTGCATTCCCATGGACCCTGAATTCCCGCGGACCTTGGGACCTCTGCCTCCAAAGCAGTGAGTACAATCTCCCCCGCCCTAGTGACATCTGAGTGGCTGCAGCAGAGGCCACACAGAGGTCCCTGCTTGCAATCTCACCAGTCACCGCACATACCGTATGCAGCGTGCCTTTGCACCAATTTCTGTACACCCTAGTCCCTGTGTTTGCGCATCAGGGGCTAGTCCCCACCTGCAGAACTCCCAGGTCAAAGCATTTCTGTGCACGTTTGCAGTGGGCCTTCATGCCAGCTTGCAGACACCCTATTCCCTGTGTTTGCGCTTCAGGGGCTAGTCCTCGCCCACAGAACTCCTGGGTCAATGTATTTCCATGCACATCTGCAGAGGGCCTTCTCACCAGTTTGCAGACACCCTAGTCCCTGCATTTGTGCATCAGGGCTGCCCAGTCTGTGGCGCCCTAGACCCTGTGTGTTGTGTGTTCTGGTCGCCCTGTCTGTGGCATACCTTCCTATTTGGTTTGTGGAGCTCCCTAGTCATCAGTGATTGTGGTGCGCCCTTGAGGCCGCCACCTAAGGGAGGTTTTTAGCAGCACATTTTTGTTGGTCCACCCCTTAAACAGTGCCTGGGAGCCACTGGGAACACCTGGGGGTGTGATTATTTAACTCTGGACACCACAGTCATGCCTCTCCAGGGTGTAGGTCCCTGAAACACATCACTCCGACAGATATGTCTTTGGTGCCACTGTGTATCCTCGCTGGGAAAGCGTGATCTCAATTAAGGGTGCAAAAATAGCAAAAATAGGGACACTCCTCTCTACGGTTGCCGGATTCTAGACACCACAGTTGTGCTGCTCAAGCTCGCAGATCTAGATCAAGAGAACCCAAATAGCTCAAGTAGGAAACTATAATAAATTAACAAATACAGGACAATTGAGAGAATACACTAGTAGCACCACCACCAAACAACAACAACAACAACAAAACAAACAAACAAACAAAAAACTTGGGTAGTAAAACAATTGGATCTACAATTAAAACATTACAAGAAAATATAGGAAGATGTAAAAGCAATCCCCAAAAGAAAGAAAAAGAGGAATCACCAGAAAGGGAGTTAGATGAAATTGAAGTGATCAGCCTTTCAGAGAAAGAATTCACAGTAATGGTTTTAAGGATTTTGAAAGGATGGAAGACAAATACACACAACTCAATAACAATATCACACAACTCAATGAGAACTATAAGGAACTGAATGCAAATGTCACCAACATGAAACAAAACCGAGGGGAGATGAAGAATGACATAGCTGTAAAAAGGAACACAATGGCAGGCATAAACAGTAGACTACAAGAAGCTCAGGACCACATCAGCAAATTAGAAGATGAGGTAGAAAAAAACACACAAACACAGAAACAATTGTAAAAAAGACTTAAAAAAACAAGAAGAGAGCCTAAGGGAGCTTTGGGACAACACAAAATGAAACAACAAACGCTTAACTGGGATACCAGAAGGAGTGGAAGAAAAGGAAGGAATAGAAAAGCTATTTGAAGAAATAATGACAGAAAAATGTCCCTGATATTGGCAAGGAAAAAAATATGCAAGTCCAAGAAGTACACAGAGTACCAAACAAGCTGAACCCAAAAAGCCAACACCAAGACACATCATAATTAAACTAGCAAACACTAACAACAAAGTAAGAATCTTAAAGGCAGCCAGAGAGAGACAGAAAGTTACCTACAAGGGATCTCCTATTAGAATAGCAACTGATTCCTCAACAGAAACACAAGAGGCCAGAAGAGAATGGAATGTAATATATAAAGTGATGCAAAATAAGGGTCTGAACCCAATTATACTATACCCAGCAAGGCTATCATTCAAAATTGAAGGTGGAAGCAGGAGTTTTACAGACAAGAAAGGGCTAACAGAGTTTATCACTACCAAGCCAATAATGCAAGAAATGCTAAATAGACTGCTATAAAAAGAAGAAAGAGAAAGGAAAAAACAAAACAAAACAAAAACTAAGGAAAAATATGACAACAAACATGAACTTGTCAATAATAGCATCAAACATTAATGGGTTAAATGCACCAATAAAAAGACATAGGGTAGTTGAATGGTTATGAAAACAAGACCCATACATTTGCTGTCTACAAGAGACCCACCTCAGAGAAAGGATTCACACAGCCTGAGAGTAAAGGGATGGAAAAATATTTTTCAGGCAAATAGAAATGAGAAAAAAGCTGGGGTAGCGATACTTATATATGATAAAATAAACCTCAAAGTAAGGGCAATAACAAGTGATAAGGAAGGCCACTACATAATACTAAAAGGAACAATTCATCAAGAAGATATAACTCTAGTAAACATATATGCACCCAATACAGGAGCCGCTAAATACATAAAAAAAAAAAACCTCCTGGAGAATATCAAGGGAGAGATCGACAGCAATACAATCATAGTAGGGGATTTCAATACACCACTGACATCTCTGGACAAATCCTCTAGACAAAAAATCAGCAAAGAAACAGCAATTCTAAATAACTCATTTGATCAGTGACATCTTCAGAGCATTTCACCCCAAAGCTACAGAATACACATTCTTCTCAAGTGCACATGGGACATTCTGAAAAATAGACCACATATTGGGTCATAAGTAAAGTCTCCCCAAATTCAAAAAGATTGAAATCATATCAAGCATTTCTCAGACCACAATGGCATAAGATTAAAAATAAACTACAATAAAAACATTCCAAAAAATACAAACACTTGGAAGTTAAATAGCATGTTATTAAACAATGATTGGGTTATAAATCATATAAAAGAAGAAATTAAAAATTTTCTGGAGATTAATAACCAGAGCAGAAATGAATGACAGAGACCAAAAAAATGATACAAAAAAATCAACAAAACAAAGAGCTGCTTCTTTGAAAGAATAAACAATATTGACGAACCTCTAGCCAGGATTACCAAGAAGCAAAGAGAGAGGACCCAAATAAACAAAATCAGAAATGAAAGAGGGGAAATAACTACAGACCCCACAGAAACACAAAGGATTGTTAAAAAATATTATGAACAACTCTATTCTAAAAAATTTCACAACCTAGAGGAAATGGACAGATTCCTAGAAAAACACAACCTTCCAAAACTCACACAGGAAGATTCTAAAAATCTCAACACACCGATAACTAGAGAAGAAATTGAAGCAGTCATCAAAAAGCTTCCAGCAAACAATAGCCCAGGGCCAGACGGCTTCACAGGGGAATTTTACCAAACATTCATAGAAGAAGTAAAACTCATTCTTCTCAGACTATTCCAGAAAATTCAAGAGGAAGGAACACTTTCAAACTCCTTCTATGAAGCCAGCATCACCCTTACACCAAAATTAGATAAAGATAACACAATGAAAGAGAATTACAGACCAATATCCCTCATGAACACAGATCCCAAAACCCTCAACAAAATACTATGAAATCTAATCCAGCCGTACATCAGAAAGATCATACACCATAACCAAGTAGAATTTATCCCAGGGATGCAAGGATGGTACAATATCTGCAAATCACATAAACAAATTGAGAGATAAAAATCACATAGTCATATGAATTGATGCAGAAAAAGAAATTCCACAAAATCCCACACCCTTTCTTGATAAAAAATCTCCTCAAGGTGGGAAAAGAAGAATCATATCTCAACATAATAAAAGCCATATGTGACAAACCCACAGCCAACATCATACTCAATGGGCAAAAACTAAAATCATTCCCCCTAAAAACAGGAACAAGACAGGGAAGCCCACTCTCACCACTTCTATTTTACATAGTGCTCGAAGTATTAGCCATTTCTATCAGACAAGAAAAGGAAATAAAAGACATCCAAATATTAAAAGAAGAAGTAAAAGTGTTCTTATTTGCAGATGATATGATACTGTACATAGAAAATCATAAAGACTCCATCAAAAAATTATTAGACGTAATAAATGAATTCAGCAATGTAGCAGGATACAAAATTAACACCAAGAAATCTTTGGCATTTCTATATACCAATAATGAACTTACAGAAAGAGAGGCTAAAACAGCAATCCCATTTACCATTGTAGCAAAAAAATTAAAATACCTAGGAATAAACTTAACTAAGGAGGTAAAAAACCTATATGCAGAAAACTACACAATTCTAAAAAAAGAGATAGAGGAAGACATAAACAGATGGAAGAACACACCATGTTCATGGATTGGCAGAATCATTATCATCAAAATGTCCATTCTACCCAATACAATTTATAAATTCAACACAATTCTCATGAAAATACGAAAGGCATTCTTCACAGACCTAGAACGAACTTTCCATAAATTCATCTGGAATAATAAAAAAAAAAAGACTCCGAACAGCTTTAGCAATCCTTAGAAAAAAGAGCAAAATAGGAGGGCCCTCAATGCCAGATTTCAAGCTGTATTAAAAAGCCACTCTACTCAAAACTGCCTGGTACTGGTGAAAGCACAGACACATAGAACAATGGAATAGGATAGAGAACCCAGAAATCGACTCAAACCACTATGCTCAATTAATATTTGACAAAGGAGGCACAAACATACAATGGATTCAAGACAGTCTCTTCAACAAATGGTGTTGGCAAAATTGAACAGAAACATGCAAAAAAAATGAAACTAGACCACCAACTTACACCATACACAAAAATAAACTCAAAATGGATAAAGAGCTTAAACATAAGATGGGAAACTATTAAAATACTAGAGGAATCCACAAGCAGCAAAATCTCCTACATATGTGGAAGGAACTTCTTCACCGACACAGCTCCTCGGGCAATGGAAACTAAAAAAATAAATAAATAAACAAATGGGACTACTTCAAAATAAAAAGCTTTTGCACAGCCAAGGAAACCATCAACAAAACAACAAGAAAGCCCACTGCATGGAGAACATATTTGCCAAAGATATCAATGATAAGGGTTTAATCTCCAACATTTACAGGAAACTCATACAATTTCACAAAAAGAAGATAAACAACCCAATCAAAAAATGGACAACTGATCTAAATAGGCACTTCTCAAAAGAAGTCAGAAGGCCAAGAGACATATGAAAACCTGCTCAGTCACAAATCATCAGAGAGATGGAAATCAAAACAACAATGAGGTTCCATCACACACCTGTCAGAATGGCAATCATCAACAAATCAACTAATGGCAATTATTGGCAAGAATGCAGAGAAAAAGGAACCCTCGTGCACTGCTGGTGGTAATGCAGACTGGTACAGCCACTGTGGAGAACAGTATGGAATCTCCTCATAAAACTAAAAATGGAACTACCATTTGACCCAGTGATCCCACTACTAGGAATATACCCCAAGAAACTAGAAATTCCAATCAGAAAGTACATATGCACCCCAATGTTCATAGCAGCACAATTCACCATAACTAAGATGTGGAAACAGCCTAAGTGCCCATCAACAGATGATTGGATAAAAAAACTGTGGTACATCTACACAATGGAATACTATGCTGCAGTAAAAAAAGGAGCTCATACCATTTGCAACAACATGGATGAAGATGGAGAGCATTATGCTTAGTGAAATAACCCAGGAAGAGAAAGACAAATACCACATGATCTCACTCATCTGTGCAATATAATGAATGACATAGGCTGATAATCAAGATCAGATTTAGAGAATGAGAAACATAGATCAAAGCATCAAACCTTGGGGAAGGTGGGGGTTGGTGGGAATAAGGGGGAGAGATCAACAGAGGGACCTTCGTACATGCATGTGAGAATAAGCATTGGTGACAGACAATGGGGAAGGTGTGGCAGGAGAGGGAATCCATACAGTGGTCTCCATAACCTTAAGAAAAATTACTTCATGAAACAAAGATTTTTAAATGAAACTCTGTAACATGAAAATCATCTGGAAAGAAAATAAAGAGAAGTTTCCTTTAACTGTCATAAAGATCGTAATTAAAAATCACTATATTTTTCCTCTTGAGCTAACGTAAGTAATCTGTGTTTTTGCCTCCCTGAAATAGTTTATATAAATTTACAAAAAGAAATTGTCAGCCTGTTTGAAATTGAATTGCCATGGCCTAGAGCAAAGAATATCCTTACATGATATTATTCTACAATATCATTTAATTTTTGATATTTCACAACAGCATATTGTACAACTACCCCAAACAAACATAGAAACTAATTCTTTGAATGTTTAGCAGCAATTTAAGAAGAGGACATGAAAGGGATTTAATTCCTTTCAGAAGGAATTGAGGCACTGGAAGTACTTGAGCATTCTATACTGGCCCTCTTTCCTCTTTTGCCAAGAGGGACCCTCTTCTCATAATCCAATGGCCCTCAGCTGTAGCCTGAGCTCTCTATTCATCCTGAGGTTGAAGCCTCCAGGTAGCTGGTATAATGGATCTGTCTCTTGCCAAATGGTGTGAGAAGGAACCTGAAATCTCCGAGATAAGTGAACAGTGCCAGGGCCCCTGCCAGCAGGAGAGGAGATTCCAAGGCAGGTGCTGGGCGTGTAGGCCATGGGAGCATAGGCTACCACGGAGACAGAACTGAACCTCACAGCACCCTGCTTGGCCCCTGAGGATGACTGGTTAGCCAGAGTGGGGTAAGATTCCTCAGGGAAGGAACAACTTAAGACATGTACAGTCGCAGTGGAGCCATTAGGAGAGAAATTGGGGATCAACAGAGGTGGGCCACAGACCCTCACCCCCCACCAACCTTGCAGGGGTCTGAACCTTCACCCCTTCTGAGGGCAGTCTCCTGCCTCCATGGCTACTTTGCTTCCCATGCTCAGCACAGATCAGGACCCAGATAACAGACAGAGACGTGGCCCAACTCAGATCAGGATCCAGGTAACAGACAGAAACATGCCAACAGCAGCTGCACTATATCTAAATTCAGCCTAGCACTAGGAATGCTCAGGGCCAACTCAATGCAAATCAACCTCTCCACTAATATATACAGGGTGATCTAAGATTATTGGTAGAGTATTAAATTTGATGTAAAAGAGTTATCAAGCTTTCAGATTAATTTAAATTGGTGAATTGAAATAAGCGAACACCCAAGAAAATTTAAGTGTACTGGACAAAACACTGTTTCTAAATTATTAATTAAAATTTCTATTGATAGCTCATCTCATGGTAAAATTGCTTAATATGTAATGAACAGAAATCAGGCATATTTGTGTGCAAAAAGTTAAAATTTGAAGTTATCAAGATTGCATTAAAAAAATTTTATTAAATTCTCCATAAATCAAATAAAAGTAGGTTAATAGCATATAAGAAAAAAATATCTGGTAAATAAATTACAGTTAGAAAATTTTCACTTTAGAAAATTAATTTCCATTTATAATGCTAACAACAAGATACCCATGAAAAACACACATGGTGTCAAAATAAACCAAAGGAAAAGTGGGTAGGCAAAAATAAAAAGGACCCCAAGTCAATTTTATAGAAAAGTTTCCTTTAACTCTTGGTTGAGAATATGTTTATATACTTTCAGAAAACAACTCCAAGACAAAGTGGACTCCTGCAACAGAGAGGATCTGACAGGTCTGCACCAAACACGAAGGCAAGAGGAGAAACAGTCCAGAGATGTAAGACGCTGAGGACACCTTGGCATGTGAGCAGTTAGCAACTGAGCAATGCTAAAGGATGCCCAGGACAAAACCAGAGAGGGTCTGATTGGCATTGCCACCATTTCCAGTATCCAGATACAATTGATGACATGTACACATAAGGAACTGTCTGACACTAAAACTGGGACTCAAAGCTATTGGACATTAAAATTGGGACTCAATCATTTTTCTTTTGCTCCAGTGGGTTTATTTCTAGCCTACAGGGGCAAGATGTTTTTAAAGACAAGAAACAGGGGGTGATGGCGGGGGAAGCAGACACAGAAGAAAAGAAGCAATGGACAGACTGTTGTGCTACAATAGGAAGGCAGGGGAAGTTGGGGAGAAGGGGCCTATAGGAGATCAACCGAAGGAATTGTGTGCATGTGTGTAGGCATAGCCAGTGGATACAAGGCAATGGGGGAAGGCAGGGGGAGTGGGGAGGATGAGTGCATGTGCTTGGGGGTGGGGAGTGTAATAGGGGGGGGGAGATAATAATTAATTAATTTATTAAAAAAATAAAAATATTTTTTTAAAAAGAAAAGAAAATCATGGTTATCCTAAAAATAGTACTAATATAGATTAAATGAGAGAATTGGCTTCTATTTTCTATTTTTACTTGAATTATTTCAGCAATAGTCACACATTCATAAAGAGAGATAGTCAAACATAGTGTGCTTGGTAGCATTTTATTGTCACCATCTACTAAACATGGTGCTGGTCATTTTTATAGTTTAGGACATGCTAACTAGTGTGACAAAAACATCAATGTCTTAAACAACAAAGATTTATACCATTGTGTTTTTGTTTTGTTTTGTTTTTTTTGGAGAGGCTTTGTTTTATACACTTTATTTTATAGCAGTGGTTCTCAACCTTTCTAATGCTGCAATCCTTTAATACAGTTCCTCACGTTGTGGTGACCCCCAATCATAAAATTATTTTAGTTGCTACTTCATAACTTCAATCTTGCTACTATTATGAATCATAATGTAAATATCTGTTTTCCACAGGTTGAGAACCGCTGCTGTAGAGCCTAAGACCATCAGAAAACACAGATATTTACATTATGATTCATTAACAGTAGCAAAATTACTGTTATGAAGTAAAAACAAAAATGATTTTATGGTTGGGGTCACCACAACGTGAGGAACTGTATTAAAGGGTCACGACATTAGAAAGGTTGATAACATTGTTTTATACAGTCTTAGTTTATCTAACTAAACTAAGACTTTGCCTATTATCTCAGAACCCATCGAGGCAAGGAGGTAAAGAAAGAGTGAGCATAGAGGATCGCAAGTCAAATGAAATGAGCTGGGCTGTAATGTTTAAAACTTGCTGTTGCCTACAGTCCATGGACAAAATTAAGTCATATCACCATACCTACCTGCAAGAGTGCTGCATATGTTAACAGTGTTCTTATGAAGAGGATAAGAGGACTCTGGTAAACAACTAGCTAAAATACTATACAATATTTTAAAAAATAGGGTAAATGATGTAACTTAGTGCACATTGTTATGCTCACTTGCCCATAGCTCAGACAGGAGGACCAACAAGCATAAGATTACTGAAGCTATAATCAGAAACCATGACTTTAATTTTTTACTTTTTATTTTTAAAATAATTTTTCATTGTGGAAAATATAACATATTTTCCCTTTTTTCCTGATTGACCCTCCAGTGCACTACTGCATCAGGCCTTCATCACCCTGTGGTCTGTGTTCATGGATTATACATATATGCATGCATACAAGGTCTTTTATTGATTAACTCCACCTACCCACCCCTTACCCCTCCCACATCCTCCAGGCTTCCCTCAGAGATTCCATACTTTTAGATGTAGGGCATAACACATCAAAACACATGGGGAAGGAAAAGGGCTTAATATAAAATTTAAATAATTACTAGTAAAAGCATCTTCAAATGATAGGAAAGATAATTTAGGAATTTAGTTTAAGTCTAATTAAGAATTACCGGGGAGGAAAAATGGCGGCGGAATAGACGGATGCTTCTGGAGCTTTGTTGCTGGGCAGAGGGAGAGAGGGCAGCTGAGAGTCGCACTGGGAGTGTTTTTTGGAAAGTTAAGAGTCAGTTATCCTCCAGGAGAAGGTGGGGGACTGCTGGTCAGGGCTCTCCTGATCAGGCAGCCCCACTGCCACGGGGTTTTTGTCTGCCGGAGCCACCAGAGCAAACGCGGAAACCGCACCATCTTGCAGAGGGAGGTGGATGTCTGCAGCGGTCTGAAAGCTGCAGCTGAAGCACTCACCGAACTGCCGGGGACCCAGAACAACACTTTACAATTGACACAAACACGCAGATTCAGAGGAGATCCACATGGCACACGGAAAGGTCAGATTTCACCTGGGCTAAGGTGACGTGTACACTGTGGGAACCCAGCTGCGGGAAAGGTGCTTCTGGAGAGGTCCACGGATGTGGGGTAGGGTGTGATTCCTAAATGTGGAAATGGACTCTTGGAGCTGTTGACAAAGGGGAGCTCTAGAAAACAACACATTTTTATCTGAGGCAGAAGGACAGCCTGGGAGTTATTACAGATTCCCGGCTGCAAAATCCCCACAAACCGGTTTTGAGAACAACAGAGTAGCAGAATCTTAGCACAGACTAGAGAGGTCTTGTGCTTTGTCTCAGAGGTCAATTCCGAAACACTGCCACCCAGTGGATGACTACAAATTGACTCTCACATAACCACAAAAGAATAAAAAGATTAAGATCCAGCAGTGGAACACAGGGAACTGCTATACTCTCCCTACTGGGAAATAGGAGTGCCAAGCAGAATAGTGGAAGTGAATGACCATTCTATATTTTTTTCTTTGAAAAAATTTATTTTATTTTATTTTATTTTATTTTATTATTTTTGCATATTTTAATTGAAAACTATATTTTTCTTTCCTCTTCAATTGAGTTTACCTTTTTAATTATTACATTTTTGTTTTCAACTAGTATCATTACTACTATTATTTTACCGTTTTGGAAAAAAACAAGTGTCATTTTGTTTTCTCTTTATTTTACTCCGGAATTGGAGTTCTACATTCTATTTTCATCTTTCCTTTAGCATAATTTTACTCCATCCCAACTCTACCTTTATGCCAACACTTTCCTCCTAACTTTCCCCATTTTTTTGTCTTGTTTCTTTTTCCATTTTTCACCTTTAGATTCTCCCTATTCTTTCTCTTTACCTGGTTAAAATTTCACCCCACTTATATATCTAATTTAAAATCCACTACTACAAGTTCATACAAACCTCTCTCTTCTTGTCTTCACTATCCAAAAAGTTGTTTTTCTCTATGTCCTTTTGTTGCTATTTGCCTGAACTGTGATTATATCAATTTTTTGTACTTTTGTGAGATTGTTTTAGCCTATTCTACTTGTTTTATTTTGCTTTTTGTTTGCTTTGTTTTGATATGTTTTTTTATCACTCTTCCCATGCCTCCCTCGATCCAGTTGTTATTTGTAGTTTGTATTAATCTCCAGGTACTAGTTGCCGACATTTGTTGGGATTAGTGATTATTCTATTGGAATTTTTTATTGACATCTATATTTTGTTCCCCTTTTATCTCTTATCCTCTTTCTTTTCTCTCTAACTTATTTTCTCTTTCTCTCTTCTTCTTCTTCTTCTTTTTCTTCTTCTTCTTCTTCTTCTTCTTCTTCTTCTCCTTCTTCTTTTTATTTATTTTATTTTATTTTTATTCATTTATTAATATTTTTTTTTCCTCTCCCAATTTGATTTTGGAACTTCTTTTTTTTCTTTTTTCCTCATTTCCTCTTTTTTCTTTCTCTACTTACCCCTAATTTGTCTTTCATTGGTGGTCACCATATTTGTGATTATTAACATCGTGAATACATTTCTGTTCAGTGCCTTGTGTGTTGTACCAGGTCATGTTGTAGTTTGTGCCTTTGAATCAATGTAGGAGAGAGAACAACATAACCAGACACCGGGAGAAGAAAGACCATGGGCAAAAGAATAAACAGCCCACATAGGACAGAAAGGCAGGTATCACCAGAAAAGGAAGTAAACGAAACAGAAGCAGAAATAAGCCTGCCTGAGAAAGAATTCAGAGAAATGATTATAAGGTGGATAAAAGAAATGGAAGACAAAATTGACAATGTGAGTAAGAGCCAAGAGGAAATGAAGAAGAACCAAGAGAAAATGAAGAAGAAGCAAGAAGAAATGCAAGAAGAAATGAAAAATGACATCACTGCTATAAAGAACTCAATAGAAAGCACCAAAAGTAGACTAGAAGAAGCAGAGGACCACATCAGTGAGCTAGAAGATACGGTAGGAAAAAATACCCAAGTACAACAGCTTCTAGAAAAAAAAATAAATAAAAAGCTAGAGGAGAGCCTAAAGGAAATTTGGGATAACACTAAACAAAACAACATCCGCATAATTGGGGTTCCAGAAAGTGTGGAAACTGAGCAAGGATTATAGAAAGTGTTTGAAGAAATAAAGACAGCAATCTTCCCCAATATAGTAAAGAAAAAACCCACACAAATCCAAGAAACTCACAGAGTCCCAAGCAAAATGAACCCCAAAAAACTGACACCAAGGCACATTATAATTAAATTGGAAAACACCAACGACAAAGTAAGAATCTTAAAAGCAGCCAGAAAGAAACAGAAAGTTACCTACAAAGGAACCCCCATAAGACTAGCTACTGATTTCTCAATAGAAACTCATAAGGCCAGAAGGGAATGGAATGAAGTATACAAAGTCATGCAAAGCAAGGGTCTGAATCCAAAAATACTGTAACCTACAAGCCTTTCAATCAAAACTGAAGGTGAAATCAGAAGCTTCACAGACAAAAAAGGACTAAGGAAATATGTTACCACAAAGCCTGCAATGCAAGAAATGTTAAAGTGTCTACTGTAATAAAAATAAATAGGAAGTGAAGAAGGAACTCTGGGGTAAGGACTAAAAATGACTACAGATAAATACCTATCAATAATAACTTCAAATGTAAATGGATTAAATGCTCCAATCAAGAGTTATATGGTAACTGATTGGATAAGAAAACATGATCCATATATCTGCTCTCTACAAGAAACCCACTTCAGGAAAGGAGATGCACACAGATTGAGGTTGAAAAGATGGAAGATGGTTTTTCAGGCAAAAGGAAATGAAAAAAAAAAGCTGGGATTGCAATACTTATATCTGACAAATTAGGTCTCAAAGTGAAGGACATAACAAGAGATAAAGAAGGTGACTTCCTAATACTAAAGGGGACAATCCAACAAGAAGAAATACCTCTGGTAAACATAAACACACCCAATACAGAAGCACCTAAATACATAAAAAAAATTCTGGAGGATATTAAGGGAGAGATTGACAGCAATACAATCATAGTAGGAGACCTTAATACTCCACTGTCACCAATGGACAAATCCTCTAAACAAAAAATCAGCAAAGAATATCAATCCAAATGACTCAGTAGATCAGATCAAATTAACTGACATCTTCAGAACATTTCACCCCAAAGCCACAGAATATACATTCTTCTCTAGTGCACATGGGTCATTTTCAAAGATGGATCATATGTTGGGTCATAAGAAAAGTCTCTTCAATTCAAGAAGGTAGAAATCATATCAAGCATTTTCTCAGACCGAAGTTGCATAAAATTGAAAATCAACTATAATAAAAACAATAGAAAGAAATCAAACACATGGAGACTAAACAGCATGCTATTAAACAACGACTGGGTAACCAGAGAGATCAAGGAAGAAATAAAAAATATCATGGCAACAAACGACAATGACAACACAACAATACAAATTTTATGGGACGCAGTGAAAGCAGTCTTGAGAGGGAAGTTCATAGCCCTACAAGCCTACTGCAAAAAAAAACAAACAGTAAACAATACTAATAAATTACCTAACCCTACAACTCAAAGAGCTAGAAAGAGACCAACAAGAAAAGCCCAGTGTAAGCAGAAGGAAGGAAATAGGAAAGATCAGAGCAGAGATAAACAACATGGAGACCAAAGAAATGATTCAAAAAATCAACAAAACTAAGAGCTGGTTCTTTGAAAGGATAAACAAGATTGATGGACCTCTAGCCAGGCTCACAAAGAAGCAAAGAGAGAAGACCCAAATAAACAAAATCAGAAATGAAAGAGGAGAAATAACAATGGACCCCGCCAAAATACAAAGGATTGTTAAAAAATTCTATGAACAACTCTATTCCAACAAATTGGACAACCTGCAAGACATGGACATATTCCTAGAAAAATATAACCTTCCAAAACTCAATCAGGAAGAATCTAAACATCTCAATAGTCCAATAACTATGGGAGAAATTTAAGCAGTCATCAAAAAGCTTCCAGCAAATAAAAGCCCGGGACCAGATGGCTACACAGGAGAGTTTTACCAAACTTTCAAGGAAGAATTAAAACCTATCCTCCTCAGACTATTCAAAAATATTCAAGGAGAAGGAACACTTTCAAACACCTTCTATGAAGCCAGCATCACCTTAATACCAAAACAAGATAAAGACAACAGAAGGAAAGAGAATTATTGGCCAATATCTCTCATGAACATAGATGACAAAATCCTCAACAAAATTTTAGCAAATCACATTCAGCAGTACATCAGAAAAAATCATACATCATGACCAAGTAGGAGTCATCCCAGGAATGCAGGAATGATAGAACATCCGCAAATGAATAAACGTGATACATCACATAAACAAATTGAGAGATAAAAATCACATGGTCATATCAATTGATGCAGAAAAAGCATTTGACAAAATCCAACACCCTTTCTTGATAAAAACTCTCAGCAAAGTGGGAATAGAAGGATCATCCCTCAATATTATAAAAGCCATATATGATAAACCCACAGCTAATATCATACTCAATGGGCAAAAACTAAAACCATTTCCCCTAAGAACAGGAACAAGACAGGGATGCCCACTCTAACCTCTCCTATTCGAGATAATACTGGAAGTATTAGCCATTACAATCAGACAAGAAGAAGAAATAAAAGGCATCCAAATTGGAAAAGAAGTAAAACTGTCCTTATTTGCAGATGACATGATACTGTACATAAAAAACTCAAAGGACTCCATCCCAAAACTAATTGACTCAATAAATTAATTTGGCAATGTATCAGGATACAAAATTAATGCCAAGAAATCTGTGGCATTCCTATATACTATTAGAGAAATTACAGAAAGAGAGACTCAAAAAGCAATCCCATTTACCATCGCACCAAAAAAAATAAGATACCTAGGAATAAACCTAACTAAAGATGTAAAAGACCTATATGTAGAAAACTACAGGACAATGAAAAAAGAGATAGAGGCAGATATTAACAGATGGAAGAGCATACCATGCTCATGGATTGGGAGAACCAACATCATTAAAATATTCATACTACCTAAAGCAATGTATAGATTCAATGCACTACCCATTAAAATACCAACAACATATTTCACAGACCTAGAAAGAATTCTTCATAGATTCATCTGGAACAAAAAAAGACCACAAATAGCCACACAATTCTGAGAAAGAAGAATAAAGTAGGTGGGATCTCAATACCAGATTTCAAGCTCTATTACAAAGCAACTGTTCTCAAAACAGCCTGGTACTGTGGCACAAGAACAGATATATAGACCAATGGAATAGAATAGAGAACCCAGGTATGCACACAAACCACTATGCTCAACTAATATTTGACAAAGGAGGCATGAACGTATAATGGAGCCAAGATAGCCTCTTCAATAAATGCTGTTGGGAAAATTGGACAGATACATGCAAAAAAAAAAAATGAAACTGGACCACCAACTTACACCAAATACAAAAATAAACTCAACATTGATACTGGACTTAAACATTAGAAGGGAAACCATAAAAATACTATAGGAATCCACAGGCAGCACAATCTCAGATATATGCCGAAAGTACTTCTTCACTGATACATCTCCAAACCTAAAGAAAAGTAAACAAATTGGACTATATCAAAATAAAAAGCTTTTGCACAGCAAAAGAAACCATCAACCAAACAACAAGAAAGACCATTGTACGGGAGAACATATTTGCAAATGTTATCACTGATAAAGGTTTAATCTCCAACATTTACAGCCTACTTACACAACTTAATAAAAGGAAGATAAACGATCTAATAAAAAAATGGGCAACGGACCTAAATAGAACCTTTTCGAAAGAAGACAGAAGGAAATTCAAGAGACACATGAAAACATATTCAAAGTCACTAATTACTCAAGATATGCAAATCAAAATGCCAATGTGATACCATCTTATACCTGACAGAATGGCAATCATCAACAAATCAACAAAGGACAAGTGTTGGTGAGGATGCGGAGAAAAGGGAAGCCTTGTGCACTGTTGGTGGGAATGTAGACTGGTGCAGCCACCGTGGAGAACAGCATGGAGGTTCCTCAAAAAATTAAAGATGGATCTCCCATTTGACCCAGCAATCCCACTCTTAGGAATTTATCCTAAGAAATTACAAATACCAATCTGAAAGGATTTATGCACCCCTATGTTCATAGCAGCACAGTTTACAATAGCTACGATTTGGAAACAGCCTAGGTGTCCATCAGCAGATGAGTGGATCAGAAAACTGTGGTACATCTACACAATGGAATTCTATGCTGCCATTAAAAAGAAGGAATTCTTACCATTTGCTGCAACCTGGATGGAGTTGGAGAGCCTTGTGCTTAGTGAAATAAGCCAGTCAATGAAGGAGAAGCACCATATAATCTCACTCATTTGTGGATAATAAAGAACATTGTAAACTAATGAACAAAAGGATAGATACAGAGGCACTAAAGCATCAAAGAGACTGTCAAATTATAGCAGAAAGATATAGGAGAGGTGGGGTAGATAAGTGATCAATCAAAGGACTTGTATGCATGCATATAAGCATAACCAATGAATATAGACACTGGGCTGTTGGGATAGGCCTGGGAGGGTAAAGGGGAGGGGGCACTGGGGAGATATGTATACATGTAACACACACACACACACAAAAAGGCCAAAAAAAAAATTACCAATGCAGTGATATATAGCTATTGAGTGATTTTTACAAATAGTAAATCATTACATGAATGTGTTATGAAGAAAAATTTTAGAAGTGAATATTATAGAAGCAGGAAAGTTTAGGAGAGCAGTACCACAGAAATTTAAGCCTGGATTGTATGGGGGCAATGAGATAAAAATAGATAAGTAAATTGTAAATATTTTAGAGCTAAATAGAATGGATGCTAACATTTATTTAATAGATATATAATACTGAATATAAATTTTAAAAATAAAGATGTCTTCACATAAATGCAGTGAATGTGTCTGGGCATGACTGGGGTAATATCTCAAGTGTCATAAAAATATAAAAATAACTATTTTTTTAAACATGTTTTTATTTATTTTACTTTAGAGAGAGAGGAAGGGAGAGGGAGAGATAGAAACATTGATCAGCTGCTTCCTACCTTTTGTGGATCAAGCTCCCAACCCTGGCATGTGTCCTGGCCAGCAATCAAACCAGTGACCTCTTGATGCATGTGACAAAGCTCTACCAAGTAATCCACACCAACCAGGCTCAAAATAATTATTAAAAGGACAGGTTACTAGAGCATGTAAATAAAAGGAAAGAGTGACATGTTTGCTAATGGTTACCATAAGATGTTGGCTGTTGTTATAGTTGATAAAATTCTGACAAAAAATAATACAGAGATTATTGAGTATTTGTGAAGCATCTTAACTGTGAGAAAATTATATTCAACTTTGTTTAGTTTGGTCACTAAAAAAATTTTTTTTAAGTAGAGTTTACATGCTAATAAAACACAGGCAAAACTGAAACTCATAGTTTCTTTCTTGGAATCATGTAAAGGTGATTTCTTTCTCAGGTTCTTGTCCAGGTGGATTTGAAGAATAAAACCACTGACAAAAGTTAATATATAAAAAGGTAGAAATTTATTGGAAACAAGTACAGATTCCTACATAGGAAGGGGGTCCCAAAGAAGGAGGCCAATAAGCCCCTCTTTCTAAGGTTTATAAAGGCTGCAGTTCTTTGTGTCCTGATATTCCCTTCTGATTGGTCACTATAGCAGCTTCAAAGCTAAAACTCCATTAGGGACCATCTTTTTTCCTCCCCTTCAGATATAGAATTCTCTCTCCTCAGTGAAAATCTGTTTCTCTCTTTCTCCCTTTTGTTTCTCTACCCACTGTGGCTTTACCCTGTCATCTGTGAATGGATATATTCATCTCCGTTTATCTTATGGAGCTTTCGGTTCTTTGTGAATGTATGCCTTTTGGTAACTTCCAGTTCCAAATTTTTCAGTCTTCCCCCATGGACCCTCTTTATTTCTAAAACTTCCTAGATCTGCCTTATTTACCCCTTTCACTAACTTATATTTTTCATGTTTTATAATATTGAGCTCAAAATATTACAATTAAATAAATTATGATAATTGTTTAAGATATATTAAATAGACCTTCAAAGCACCTCTGCAGATCTATCTGCAGAGATAATTTCATTGTATAAAACAGAAATAGTTAAAGGTATTTTCATTCTAAGTGGACAGTATATTATTTTATGAGAACCAATGAATCTATACTCTTAAGAGAGATCTTTATTCCAGAAGTCATGACTTTAATATGTCTTTAAAATAGTGTCTTCCTTTTAAAGTACACATCTACCAAAACAACAGTCTGCTTCTTTATGGTTTCCACCAGTCAGTTTTATTTTTTAATTTTTTTTTGCTGTCAAAATAACTGCATATTTTCAATGAATTTATTCCTTCTCAAGGCAGACAAGCACAGTTTTTTTTATTATCTGTCTATAGTCCACCAGGTCTGCCTTTAGAGAACTTTTCTGAAAAGGCATAATTTGTTCTCATTAGTATTTTATAATGATTCACTTGACATTGCAAAAACCAGGCAAGTCATGTTTTTACAAATATTTTTTATTTGTTCTTTAAAACCTATAGAAGATCACTAAATTTCCATAGGAAACTTAATTTTTTTTAATTTAATTTTTATGCATTGTTTCTCAGAGGGATAAAATGTTCTGCATCTATTTGGAAAATAGCTTAAACCAGTACAAAAAGTTTCAACTCATGGATAGTTAAAATTACACTTAATAGATTTTTAATGAAATGATGATAAACTATTAAGTAAAACAGCCATTAAAAGCAAATTTTTAATATGTGCTAATTTTCTCATTTAATAACTTTTTTATAACACTATTGTTTTGTTAGATTTGTACTTTGGTAGATGAGAATCTTTGATGTCAAATGGACAATAATGTTTTTGGGAGTATTACTAATATTTAAGGCATTTCTCTCCATATTTTGTACCTTGTTATTAAAATCTTCATAATAATGTTTGAAAAAATAAAAAGGAAAATAAAAATTGTTGGAAGTTATCAGACTATGGCACTGAAATGTGATTATTAATAGAAATATAAAAAAAAATAATTCATTCTTTTTAATTCTATTGCATCAGTCTCCTTGATATTGGATAAGTATGAATAGGATTTCTGAAATAACTTTTCATGGATTCAATTTAAATAGATCCAGAAACATAGAAGCATGGACCAGACTGATGAATCTCAGAGAAAAGGCAGGGGTTGTGGAGCAGGGGTGGGTGGGAAGAGATTAACCAAAGAACTTATATGAATACTAGAGGCCCCTTGCACCAAATTTGTGCATGGGTATTGTCCCTAGGCCTGGCATGCAATCAGGGACCCATCTCCGGCTGCTACCCACCCCCAATTCCCCTTTTGCCATTGGGCAATTGGAGCCTCCCAGCCAGGGAAAGGCACCTAGAGGTGGTCAGTGCACCTCATAGTGACTGGTCGAGCTGTCATTCTGGTTGTTCTGTCATAAGGGTCAATTTGAATATTACCTTTTTATTATGTAGGATAGAGGCCCAATGCATGGGTGGGAACCAACTGGCCTGCCATGATGGGGGCCCTTGATCGGGTTGGAGATCCCCACTGAGGAGCAGGGCCAACTGGGGCAAGGGTCCACAGGTGGTTTGGAGGACATCTATAATGTTTTCAATAATAAATAAAAAATTTAAAAATGACCTAAATAGACACTTTTTGAAAGAGAACATACAGAAAGCCAAGAGACATATGAAAACATAATCAAAGTCACTAATCATCTGAGACATGCAAATCAAAATAACAATGAGATACCATCTCACACCTGTCAGAATGGTTATCATCAATAAACTACAAGTTCTGGTGACGATGTGGAGAAAAAGGAACCCTTATACACTGCTAGTGGTGATGCAGACTGGTGCAGTCACTATGGAATACAATATGGAGTTTCCTTAAAAAACTAAAAATGAAACTTCCATTTGACCCAGTGATTCCACTTCTAGGAATATATCCCAAGAAAATAGAAACATCAATCAGAAAGGATATATGTTTCTGTATGTTCATAGCAACACAATTTACAATAGCTAAGATTTAAAAACAACCTAAGTGCCTGTCAGTAGATGAGTAGATTAGAAAACTGCGATACATCTACACAATGGAATACTATGCAGCTGTAAAAAGGAATGAACTTCTATAATTTACAACAGCATGGATGGAACTAGGGAGCATTATGCTAAGCAAAATAAACCAATCAGAGAAAAATAAATACAAGTCATCTCACTCATTAGTGAACAAAAAATATAATGAACAACAAAAACTGCTGAGCAAAAATAGGACCAGAGTCACTGAAGCATCAAAAAGACTATCCAAACTATGAGGGAAGGTGAGGGATGAGGGAGTAAAAGATCAACTAAAGGACTTGTATGCATGCAGATGAACATAACCAATGGATTAATGAACATAACCAGACTAGGGGAGGGAAAGAGAGCATGGGCTGGGGAGTGGAGATGGCGGGGGAGAAGATAATGGGTAAAAAGGGATATTTACATAATATTTTTAACAATAAATACTTTTTTCCAAAGGACAAAATTCACTGATATAGAAATAGTCAACTTTTGATTAGGAAGTATGAACTTATATTTTCTAACTTGAGCTAAAGAGAAATTTAATAATTTCCTCTAAACTGATTATTTTTCTAAGAAAGTAATCATATTAGGTCTCCACAAAGCAAGCATTTATATATATTTAACACTACTAGTAGGGCTATATACATAGGATCAGAGTACTGGGAGATACCTAGGACAACTGTTCTCACTTTAAAGGTAATTAAAATGTGGTTCAGAAGTGAAAGTTTATATTTAAAGTTCGTAGAGCTAATCTACTTTTGACAAGTTGTCCTTGAAACTCCATAGCAAAGAATGAAAAAACAAACAAAAGCCATAGAGCTCACACCATTACATAACTTTATTAACTTACTAGAGGCCCAGTGCACAAAATTTGTGCACTGAGAGGGGTTCCCTCAGCCCAGCCTGCACCCTCTCCCACTGGGGACCCCTTGGGGGATGTCCGACAGCTGGTGTAGGCCCAATCCCAATCAGGCCTAAACCAGCAGTTGGACATCCCTCTCACAATCTGGGATCGCTGGCTCCTAATTGCTCACCTGCCTGCCTGCTTGATTGCCCCTAACTGCCTCTGCCTCTCAGCCTAATCACCATTAAATGCCCTACCCTGCCGGCCTCATTGCCCCAAACTTCCCTCTCCTGGTGACCTGATATTGCCCCCAGTGGCCCTCCTCTATAGCCTGATCTCACCCCCAACTGCCCTCCCTGGCAGGCCTGATATCACGCTGGCCAATTTGGTTCTATGCCAGTCAGCGTCAGAAGCTCCACTTCTTAGGCAGCTATTGGCTCCTACAGCGCCTACATTTTTTTTTTTTCTGATTGTCTATGTCAGTCAGTGTCAAAAACTCTGCCTCCTAGGCAACCATTGGTTCTTCACAGCATCCACATTTTGTTCTGATTGGTTGGTTCCTATGCCAGTCAGTGTCTCTGGGCCTATCAACCAGGCCTGATCAGAAAGGCAGGGCTGATCAGCAGCCCTGGTGGAGGTTTGGAGAAAAATGGCTGCTGGCCAGACAATGATAGAAAGAGAGAGGTAAGCGCTAATCAAAAGATGCCACAGAGGCAATGGATTAGTACCTGCTTCTCTTTTCAGGCCTCTCTCTGGCCCTGATTCACAACCCCCTCAGCAGTCTGTGCTGAGGTACCACACCAGCCTCAGTTGTTACTGGTTATTATGATTCAGGGTTTTTATATATTAGGATATAAAGTAAGAGCAAAAACTGAAGGTTATTAAGGTTAATAAGAATTCATCTCACAAGTCATATAGAAAAGCTGAGCACTTTCCAATTTCCTTTTTTCCCCTTTACTCCATATTAATTTTATTAGCACTATTTTTGCCTCAATAAAAATTTGGTCAACTGTTTGACTAGATTCATTATTACTATTACTCTTTTGTATGTGAAGAGTCCTTAAGTAACAGTAATAAGACTCCCCAGAAAAAGAGAAACAATAGGATGCATAGGTATACGGAAAGACAGACAGAGAAATGGAGATAGCTGAAAATAAAGAAGAGAGAGAGAGATTTTAGAAATTAGAGACCCAGTGCACTTAGGGGAGAGGGGGTCTCTCAGCCCATCCTGTACTCTCTCACAGTCTATGACCCCCTCAGGGGATGTCCATCTGCCAGCTTAGGCCTGATCTCAGGGAGATCAGGCCTAAGCTGGCAGTCAGACACCTCTCTGGCAGACTGGGAGCCCTTGGGGGATGTCCAACTAATGGCTTAGGCCCATTCCCCATTAGTCGGACATCCTTAGTGTTCAACTATGAGCTGGCTTCTGGCTGAGCTGTGCTCCCCCTGTGGAAGTGCATTGACTACCAGAGGGCAGCGGCTGCATTGAGCATCAACCCTCTGGTAGTCAGTGCACATCATAGTAATGGTTGTTCTTGATCATCCTGCTGTTAGGGTCAATTTGCATATTATATAGGATAGGGTGACCCAATAGTGAAGATAGCAAGTTCAAAATTCTTAGGATACGCTAGAAGGCTAAAATTTCAGACAGAATTTTGAAGTTATAATCTTAAAGCAGAATTCCTTCTTATACATGAATGTTCAGTTTTTGCTCTTAAGATCTTAAACGGAGTGAGACCTCCCCACATTATAGAAATAATCTGCTTGATTTAAAGTCACATCTAGACTGTTGTTTGACAAAAAACTGGACAATATTGCTTAGTAAAGTTGACACATAAAATTAACTATCATAAGCAAAGGGAAAATGAAAACATTTATATAAAATCAAGAAAAGCAAGATGCTCAGAGAAGTTAAACCCTTATAAAACTATCCTCTGGTTGTTTATTGGGGTTTATAATATTTGTGAGTATCAAGTCTGAATTATTTTCCATTAGTAGATTAAGTAGAAAGAATTGCAGGAAGGGTCATTATTTTCTATGTAAAAGTACCATTCATGTTGTTCGTACATCAAGTCAATGATGATATGATCATGGATTAAATCCTAGATTTTCAGCCTTTTTTATCTCATGGCATACATAAACTAATAACTAAATTTCTGAAGCACAGAAAAAAATACAGAGTGTCCCCAAAATATATACACACTTTTCAAAATTGATCTATCAGCTATTAAAGTATGCATATATTTTTTTGGGACACCTCATATACTTTTGCAGCTCTGACAAAAAAGAAATACATATAATTTTGATTCATATTATATTGCCATGGTTGTGTTGGCTGTTGTTATTTTTTATTTGACATCCCAAAGGAAAACAAGTGGATAATTCTTATAATAATTAGGGACTGCATATTTTAAAATTTTTTTGTGGCACACTTGTTGAAAATCACTGGGATTAAGTAAATAAGTAAGTAAAATTCTAAGACAAGAGTTTCAACAAGCATTAGAAATAACACCCAGAATGAACAGATGCACATTTCACATTGAGAACCAGGCTTATCTGGAAACTATAATGAGAGGCTTACAGCAAGGAAGTAAATTAGTTTATGTAAGGTTACATCCTGGTGTTTTGTGTTTTTTTTGTTGTTGTTGTTGTTTGTTTGTTTGTATTTTCTTTTTCTTTTAATGACTTTACTTTGAGAAAATACAAAACTTTTGATTTAGCAGTTCTTTTCACCGGTGCAATGGGATTTCTTGCTAAAATAATTGGTATTAGAATTCAATGAAATAACTCTTGTAAAGTCTTAACCTTTATTTATGACAGTTAGTATATATTTAATCAACCCTAGCTATTATTAAAACTAGTGAAAGTTTTGTATTGTTTAGTTTTTTGTATTCAGTCCGTAGCATTTAATAGGATTAGCACTGGCTTTATTTTTGACATAATGGAAAGAGATTTATAGAAGGTAAATAACTTGAAGTAAATCACAAAAGTGGGGAGGATTTGTTGCTAAAATTAGTAAATAGAAGATTAAGTATTTTATAGTTAGATTGAAGAATGTCTAACAACATCTGCAACCTGGACTAATATTGTTAGATAATTGGAAAGTATCTCAAATGAGGTCAGTTTTTGGTGACACTGAGCCATGAAATAAAAATGACAGTTATGCTGAATAGACTTTCATGTGTGCAATATGAAAAGGACACTATTATTAAAATAATTATAGGAGTTTCTTTTCTAATTTAGCATAGCATATGTTTTTGAAGACTTGGCAAAAATAATAAAAGCATGCATAAGAAAATGATCTAATCAGTATTCTCTGTTAATATTTTCTTACAAATACACAGATTTGTTCCTTTTTTTCACTAAACAATGTAAACATTTCTAGCAAATGACTTGTCTGAATTTCTGACTGAATTCTAAGTAAAATAATTAATAATTATGAATATTATAATTTTCCTATCTAATAAAAGAGTAATATGCAAATCGACTATACCATCACTATACTGACAAGCCATGCCCACCAGCCAATCAGGAGTGAGTATGTAAATTAACCCAACCAAAATTATTGTAGCCATAGAGAGATCCAGAGGCTTGAGTTTCTCCTACAATGGAGGACACCAAGCTTTCTGCCTGCCCTGGCCTGCTTTGACCTCCACTTAAGGCTACAAAGTTTCAATTATAGAAGATAAATAAATCCCAACAAAAATGGCAGCAGCCATGGAACTGAAGAGAGCAGAAGGCTTGAGTTTCCCCTGGCAATGGAGGAAGCCAAGTTTCTACAGCCCTGACCTGCCTTGGCCTCCTCCACTCAAGGCTACAAAGTCTCAGTTATAGAAGCTAAATAAATCCAAGATACCAGAGCCTCTTCTTGGGTCTTCAAGGGGCTTGGCCAGTCTGCAAACCACCAAATGCCCCTCATCCAGGCCACCCACACCCCAAGGGAACACCCATCCTGAGCTGGGACATACTTCAGGGAAAACCAGCTGGACCCCACATGCACCAGGCCTCTATCCTATTTAATCCTATCTAATAAAAGAGTAATATGCAAATTGACTGTCACTCCAACACAGAAGATTGCTATGTGACCAAAGAAGACTCCCCCCATATGAACACAAGAGGGTCTTCTACAAAATGGCCAGTAGAGGAGGGCACTTGGGTAGGACTAGACCTGTAAGGAAAAGTAGTTGTGGGTGATCAAGCCTGCAGGGGAGGGCAGTTAGAGGTGACCAGGCCAGCAGAGGAGGGCAGTTAGGGGCAACCAGGCCTGCAGGGAAGGGCAGTTGAGGTGGGGGGACCCAGGCCTGAAGGAGAGGGCAGTTAGGGGCAATCAGGCTGACAGGGAAGCAATTAGGCATCAATCAGGCTGGCAGGGGAGTGGTTAGGGGTGATCAGACTGGCAGGTAGAAGCAGTTATGGGCAATCAGGAAAGCAGGCAGGCAAGCAGTTGGGGCCAGCAGTCCTGGATTGTGAAAGGGATGTCCAACTCCCCGTTTAGGCCTGATCCTACCTGGATCATCCCTAAACAAACAGTCAGACATTCCTCAAGATGTCCCAGATTGGAGAAGGTACAGGATGGGCTGAAGGACAATCCCTTCTCCCCACCCCCATGCATGAACTTCCCTCCTCTACTGGTCTGGTCACTCCTAACTAGTCACAATAATAATCACATAACAAATAATTGAATTTATTTTATTTTTACTAAATTGGTAAGTTAAAATGGTAGCTCATTGATATTTAATCTAATTTTGTGCTTCTGAGATAATTAGGGAAACTAAATATTTTTCTTATTTATTGGCCATTTATTTTCCTTATCTTATGGAGAGCCTCTCCAGATGCTTCAGTTCCAATCAGATTCAAATAATTACCACTAACATCTTCAGCATCTCAGGAAATAAATTCAAATATAACTACATATTTGAGTAAAAGTAATTTAGATGTTCTGTAGTTTTCTATTATAAATATAATTAATTTTTACTATTGAAAATTCAAAGAACATAAATCATATTAAAAAAGAAAGTCATAAAGCATAGGAATATTCTACTATTGTAATCTTTTGATAATAATAATGGCTAACATATTGTTGTATGACTTGTTTTTTTTGTACATATACGGTATGTTCAATCATATATCCTTGTTTCTTGAAGCATAAATGAAAAGATAGATAGATAGATAGATAGATAGATAGATAGATAGATAGATAGATGATAGGTAGAAAATAGATAATAGGAAGTAGAAAATACTCTCTTCACACTCTATTAAAAAATTCTTCAAATCAAACTAAAAATATCTTAAATATTTTTTATTTTTATGTCATGTTATTTATCTACTTAAACTTCAAACTTTATATAAAGTCATGTATGGATATACCACATTTGTTTAGCTATTCATCTCCTAGTGAAAGTTGGTCCTACCTTGTTAAATCTGTAATTTCACATGTTAAAATTTATTTCAAGAAAATAAATAAATATGGATACAGTGTTTTATAAATAAAAATGTTGAGGAATTTTTAATAGAGGTTTATTATCTACTCTGTGCCCCTAACTACATTAGTCACTGGAATTAAAACAGTGAATGGTACTAACCAAAACTGTAACTCCAAAGAAATTATACTCTAGTAGGAATGACAGATAATGAGAATATATAATTTAATATACTTAGGTAAATATAAAAAAATTATACTTTTATATTAAATAAAAATATACATATTGTCATATCCAACAGTTTTTTGAACATAAATATTTATATATAATATACACAACTATATAAATATACTCTCTAAGAAATATGAATCTTTAATGTAAATGAGCCTCAAAATTATTATACTTTGTGAAAGAAGGCTGACAGCCAAAGAAAATATGCTGTATGGTACTATTTTTATAAAACTATAGAAAACACAATTTAATCTATATTTAAACAGATCATAACTTGCCTTGGCTGGAGAGGAAAAAAATGTAGATTGCAAAGAACAACAGAAAAAAAAATTGTAAACTTATTGCACAATACACTAATTGAAATCATGTCTATATTACATTCTTTTACTTTGTTCTTTCTTTTGGTTATTAATGGAAATAAAACTATTTTTGTCATTTGTATATGATCCATAAACTTTCTTTGTGCCCAGTTTCTGACTTTATTAAAACTAAGGTTAATTTTTTCATATTGATTTCAAAGCCATATTCAAATATAAAAATAAATTATTTTAATATACATTGAAAATATGTTTTAATTTATTTCTCACTTTTTATTTTATTTAAAAGCTTAAATAAACTTATAAAGAAGTTTTACATTTATAGATAACCCACTCAATTCAATTAATTTTTTCATCTTTTCAACAGCATATCTATGTTGGAGACTGAATGAATACATTATTATCTTTATCAAAGAATTTTAGTTCTGTTAGAAATAAACTGAGGCAACTTAAAAATTTAAATAGTTGATTCGAGCAAAAATTTATTCCAATAAGGCAGTGCCAAAGGAGAAGTGGTTAAAGCAAATTCCATCAACAGGAGCCAGGGCTTTTAACAGAAAATTCAGAAGCAAAGGAAGAAAATTAAGTCATTGGCTATAGCTTAAACAGTACCCTTATCGGGGAAAGCCTAGTTGGCTGCTTGTGATTGTGAGGTTTTGACTTTTTAAACTAAGGCATTTATAAGCTTTTGTTTGGGTTTGCTTCTGTAGGCTGCTAAGGCCTTAGAAGCACCTCAGTCTAATAGATTCCTTGTTTAATTAATTTAATCATTCCAAATAATATTATATTGCCTTTTAAAAAAATAATATGAATTTTAATTATAGACTGTGTTCTGTTTTTAGGTAAAAATCCAAGAAAGATTCTTCTATAGTCTATTTAAGAAGGGGTTAACAATAAATAAGCAAAGCATGTGCTAATTTCAAGAATCAGAATTAATCACAGTAGTTGCTAACCATTATACATTCTAAGTAAATATTTTCATTATTGTACCTTTTGTTTTAAAAAATCCAACAACACAATTCAATCTTTTTTTTTCTGCATAGGAGTTATAATAACCTTTAAAATATCGCTCAGCCTTTTATAAAAAGTGAAAGGTGTGTGATTGGATCCTACTAAATGTCTCTAGCTGCAGAGAAAATTCCATTTTTAATTGTTTTAGACATGTTAAAGTTTACACAGAGTTGTGAGTTAAAAATGTTCATACACCTAAGAATGAGAAACTTTGTACATACATGAAAAATCACTTTCATATTGCTATGAAAGATGTCTGAGATTTTGTTGCCTATAGTTTCTTCTGTGATTTTTATGGTTACCTCCTTGTTCCACCAGCTGAGTGACCAAGCAGAATCAATTTGTAGTCAAGAGATTATTCTTGGTTCCCCAGCAAAAACAGATGGTGAAGTTTCAACAACTTTACAAAATTACTAAAAGAATTTATAATTTTAACTTCCACTTGTCAATCAATAATAGCTATATATTCTACTCACTCAAATTTCAAAATTTATCATCTATGCTTATGATGCTAAAATAGATGAATTACTTATTGAAGATGTAAAGCCAGAAAGAATGAGATAAAACTTGGCTCAGTGTCAAATCTGAAGCTATTGCAATTGAGTGCTAGATTCAAAAATACTACAAATACAATAAAAGATAATGGTCAAGTCTAAAATAACTAATGTGAATTGGTTTTGTTTCCTATGTTAACTTTCATCGTTTGTTTTTTTTTATAGGTTAAAAAATGCTTTGTTTTTCCTGTTCATAAATAATTAGAGGCCCAGTGCATGAAATTCATGTATGGGTAGGGTTCCTAGGCCTGACTGATGATCAGGGCCCTTTAGGACCTTCGGGCTGCTGGCCAGGGCTTTCCTTTGTTCCTCTCTGCCCCCTGGTGGTCAGCATCCATCTTAGTGATCAATTGAACTCCTGGTCTCCAGTCGAAATTCTGAGGGGACACTTTACATATTAGCTATATATTATAGCATTTGTACTGAATTATTGCAGAGATAGATAATCCTTAATTTGGAAAAGGATATTATAAAACATAAATCTATATTTTCATGTGCAACATGTTGGTTTCACAACTTAACACCTATATCATGTCCTTATCTATTTTTGCTTCTTCTTTTTGGAGTCCTAACACACACACACACACACACACACACACACACAGCCACACCTATACACACACTCATACACTCATACACACAATGTACCCACCTATTGAAAAAAGGAGTTGCCAAAACCAATTTGGCTCAGTGGATAGAGCATCAGCCTGCGGACTGAAGGGTCCCAGGTTCGATTCCAGTCAAGGGCATGCACCTTGGTTGTGGGCACATCCCCAGTAGGGGGCGTGTAGGAGGTGGCTGATCGATGTGTCTAGCTCTCTATCCCTCTTCCTTCCTCTGTAAAAAAATCAATAAAATATATAAAAAAAATAAATAAACATAAAAAATTAAAAAAGAGTTAGCTTAGGAGCAGAGTGTGTTATGCAATTACCATCTAATTATTTTCCTAGGTATAATTTTGTGAAAGATTGAGAGCTTAGAATAAATAATCAGATGAGTCAAAATTGTGATTCTTTAAAAAATATTAGTGTAAATAACTTACATGACAAGACAGAAAAGTAAAGAAATTCTAGTTTTATTAAGTTAAAGATATCTTTTTAAGTCACCTTCTTACACCATACATAAGAATAAAATAAAAATGGATAAAGACTTAAATGTTAGGCTTGAATCCATAAAAATTCTACAAGAAAACAGGCAGCAAAATCTTGGACATTTCTCATAGCAATATTTTTTTTTTCTGATATACCACCTCAGGCAAGAGAAATAAACAAAATAATCAAATGAGACTACATCAAACTAAGGTGTATAGAAAAGTAAACCATCAACAAAATGAAAAGACAACACACTGAATGGAAGAACATATTTGCCAATAATATATCTGATGAAGGTTTAATATGCAAAATTTATAAAGAATTTATAAAACTCAACACACACACACCAAAAAAAGTATCCAATAAAAAAAAAAATGGTCCAAAGACCTGAATAGATACTTCTACAAAGAGGGCATACAGATGGCCAATAGATATATTAAAAGATGCTCAACTTCACTAATCATCAGAGAAATGCAAATTAAAACTACAATGAAATACCACCTCACACCTGTCAGAATGGCTATCACCAATACATCAACAAGCAACAAGTGTTGGTGAGGATGTGGAGAAAAGAGAACTGTTGTGGACTGTTGGTGGCAATGTAGATTGGTGCAGCCACAGTATAAAGTAATATGGAGTTATCCCAACAAAATTAAAAATTGAACTGCTTTATGACCCAGCAATTTCACTTCTGGGAATATATCCAAAGAAACTCAAAACATTAATTTGAAATAATATATGCACCCCATGTTCCTTGCAACGTTATTAATAATAACCAAGATTTGGAAGCAGCCCAAGTGCTTCTCAGTTGATGAGTGAATAAAAAAGCTGTAATATTGCCCTGACTGAGTGGCAATATTATGCTCAGTTAATTGTAGCATCCTCCCATAGACCAAAACATTGTAGGTTCATCCTTGGTAAGAACATGTAAGGGAGGCAACTGATGTATGTTTATCTCTCTCTCTCTCAAATCAATAAAAAGAACATATCCTTTGGTGAAAATTCAAAAGAAAACCTGTGTTACATTTAAATGATGGAATATTATTTGGACATAAAAAAATAAAGAAGTAGCCCTACATGGTTTGGCTTAGTGGATAGAGTGTCAACCTGATTGGGTCCCAGATTCGATTCTGGTATGATCCCCAGTAGGGAGCATGCAGGAGGCCACCATTCAATGATTTTCTGTCATCATTGATATTTCTAACTCTCTCTCCTTCTCCCTTCCTCTCTAAAATCAATTTTTAAAAATGTAAAATACTTTACCCTCCAAAATCTTATATAATAAAAGGCAAATATGCAAATTGACTGAACAGTGGAACAACTGGTCACTATGACACGCACTGACCACCAGGAGCAAACACTTAATGCAGGAGATGCCCTCTGGTGCTCAGTGAGCTTCCACAGGGGAAGCAGCTCTCAGTCAGAAGCTAGGCTCAGAGCTGGGGAGTGCAGCAATGGTGGCGGGAGCCTTTCCTGCCTCTGGGGCAGCCTAAGGATGTCTGACTGCTGACTTAGGCCCAGGCCCAAGCTAGCAATTGGACATCCCTGAGGGCTCTTGTACTGTGAGAGGGTGCAGACCAGGCTGAGGGACTCTCACTCCTCTCCACCTCCCGAATATACAAATTTTGTGCACCAGGCCTCTAGTTCTCTCTCTCTCTCTCTCTCTCTCTCTCTCTCTCTCTCTCTCTCTCTCTATATATATATATATATATATATATATATATATATATATATATATGAAGTAAATCTTACCCTTTGCAACCACAGGGATGGACCTGAAATATATTATACTAAGTAAAATAAGGCAGTCAGAGGAACACAAGTACCATATAATTTCACTTATATGTGGTATCTAGTGAACAAAGTAAGCTATTAAACAAGATAGAAATAGACTCATAGATATAGAGCACAAACTGGCAGCTGTCACAAGGGCAAGAGTGTGGGGCCTGTATTTAGAAGGTGAAAGGATTAAGCAAAAAAGGAAAGAAAGAAGAAAGAAAAAAAGAAAGAAAGAGGAAAGAAAGAAAGAAAGAAAGAAAGGAAGGAAGGAAGGAAGGAAGGAAGGAAGGAAGGAAGGAAGGAAGGAAGGAAGGAAGAGAGAGAGAGAGAGAGAAAGAAAGAAAGAAAGAAAGAAAGAAAGAAAGAAAGAAAGAAAGAAAGAAAGAAAGAAAGAAAAGGAAGAAAGGAAGGAAGGAAGGAAGGGAAGAAGGAAGAAGAAAGGGAAGGAGAGAGAGAAGGGGAGAGAGAGAGAGAGAAAGGAAGGAATGAGGGAGAGAGGGAGGAAGAAAACCTCATAATCACAAGCAACATCATGATGATCACCAGCAGGAAATGGGGGTGGAGGGAGGTTGAAGAGGGTAACGTGGGATATATGGTGATGGAAGGAGACTTGACTTGGGTTGATGAACACACAATGCAATATAAAGATGGAATATTAAGGAATTTTATACTTGAAACCTATTTAAAATGTCATATATTTATTTCTTCATAATATGTATTTTAAACACCCTGTTTTTAGTTGCTTCCTTCTCTATTGATACCACACATCTGCGCTTTGCAGTGTGGAAGCCACCAGCCAGGTATGATAATTGAGCACTTAAATATGACTAGCACAATCAAACTGTATTTAATTTTAAGTAAATTAAATTAAACTGAAAATATTTCTATTTAGTTATTAGAAAACTTTTAAGTAAGTTTTGAATACCCTGGAATATTTGTATCCAATTTATCAACTAAATTTTATTAAATCTAAATGCAGGTTATTTATTTTTCTATGGAAATTTAGCTTCCTAATTGATATATGCTATAATTACAAAATATACACTAGATTTCAAAAGTAAGTAGAATAATGATATAAAATACTAGAGTAATAATATTTTATTGATGAAATATTAAAATAATTTAGATTATAGGTTTACATAAAATATACTTTAAACCTAATTTTACCTGTTTTCTTTTTACATTTTTAATAAAAAAGAAATTATAAAATAAGGATTAAGACATTTAATGGTGGTAAAGTAGTTAACAAATCCTAACACACAATTTTCTCATCAATATTTAGAAGTTTCACAAGAACCCATTTTATATCATAAGCAAAAGAGCATTTAAAAAATAATTTTAAGGTTATAATTTAAAAACTTGCTTAAAAGTGTCACTTTATTGTGACATGGCCTGGGACTGAGATTTATTTTTTTAGAATAACTTTATATAAGAGCAAGAATGTCCTACCAAAATTCATACCCAGATCTAATGTTTCTAGTATTTTCAAACTCAGCTACAAGAGCAGTACTATCTGCATTTTCTGTATGATCTTACTTAATTCTTACAAAAACTCAATATGGTAGCTAATAACTCCCCAACACAATGAGAAAGCAATTAAAGTGCCCAACATATACATGCAGTCATTCAACAAATGTCTTCTGAGCTCTCCCTAGTACTTAGGTTACTTAATGTGAATGAAAATTACACAAGAATGAAAGCAACAAATATTCTTATCTTTCTGGAGTTTATTAAAGCTACATAACTTTTAAAAAATTCTCTGCCTTCATTAAATCATACTACTAACCTTACAACTTTGGGCTAGGTACTTAATTTCTCTAGTCTTTATTATGTCTGAAAAAGAATGATTAATAACAGTAATAATAATAATAATAAAGCAAATATAACCATGTTGCAGTTAGGGCTAATAAAACATCTTATAAAGCACTGCTTTATTAATTATACTTTCCATATATTTAGTTTTTAAATGTTTACATTATTTTAAAACTATTCATTATGTCATATTTTACTATAATTTTTTTATTTTTATCAGAAATATTTAATCATTTATTTCAGAAAATGAGTATAGGCATATTATAACAAATATATTTGTAAGATTTTGATAATAAATCCTCAAATTTTGATACAATAAAATGTAGAAATAGAAAGAAAAACATAACTTTTTTACATATGACAGAACAGAAAGCAGTATAAATTTTATTCTCTTAATATTTTAAAAGTATCATCAGATAATTCAAAGATTTTTGTTTTTATTTGGAGAGTTAAAAGTTAATTATTTTTTTCTCATATACAATTTAAGAAAACATTTTGTATTTTTATTAACTCAGACATCAAACAAAGATGTTTTGATATTCTTAAGAGAGAAGTGTCTCAAGACACACTTTATTTTTCATCTCTGCTTCATTTTCTATATCTGTCCTATTGAAATATATGCATATTAAAAAATCTAAAATAGTACGTGTTTCCTGCAGCCTATTTACAGAAGAAAAACTATTCATGAGAACCTAGGAAAAACATTCTTAGGACATTTTAAATAGAGTAATCTTGTAATAAATTCATTGCATTATTAAAAGGAATCTCATGTTTTTCTTTGAGAAGTTAAGAGTAGGTTTAAAAACATGTGTAAAATGACTCCTTTTGAAGTTTTGAAGTGAAAATTAATTCTGGCCTTTTAATTTTGAAGATCATATTACCATTGAAATGCCAAATACCAAACAATTAAACAACTTGCAAACATAATCTGACCATGGACTGAGTGTTTTTATTAAATATATTTCATGGGTTTTGGCCTATTTATTGACTAACATATTATAGAATGGTCAGAATTTAGCTATTCTAACAATTCAGAAAATAAACTTTGAAACAAGTGCTTCACAATACCTTCCATAAATAACTTTATGAAAGTATTAATTTAAAAAGCAAGACATATTGTTTTGTCTATTAACTTTTTTCCTGATTGATTTAGCCTGTCCTTATTTGGCCAAAAGAAACATCTGAGAGATCTGTGATTAAAATATAAGTGAATCTATTTGTGCAGAAAAATCTTATTCCTTCAAGTAGTGATTTGTGATTTGCTTAAGATTAATTAATAAATAGAAAAGAGTTGTTTTAAGGGCTTTTATTATTGAAAACTGATAGGTTATTGAAAACTTATATTTTATTAAAACTAATAGTTTTTCTTAAGAAACAAATGGCTTATAGCAATAAGCCATTAAAATTATTAGCAATTATTCTATAGAGATTTATTTTGCATACAATTATGGAGATATTAGAAATGTTATTAATATCTCCAAGAATACTTTTATCATAACCTCAATAAAAATGATGCTCTCACAAGCTTAATTTGTAAGCTTTGTGTGACTTACATGTTGTATTCTAATGCAGTTTGTTAGATGTACTAATTTTAACAAATCAACTAATAAGACAGAAGATAAAATAAATAGAAAATTTGAAGAATTAAATAGGTCATAAATTATGAGAAAAAAAGAGAAGTTTATTAGAAGTCACAAATTAACTCACAGATGGTTCTATTTATAGAGCTGCATTATAATGGAAGAAAATTAAAGATCACCAATACTGTGATAATTTCTTAGTGAGGAAATGTAAGTTGGAAGGTTCAACAGCTTGTCAGAGTTGAATGTCCATTGGCAGGAGAACAAGGATGGAAGTATGGATTTCATTATCAAAGCCTTTGCTCTTTTGGTTATATCATTCCTGCTGACATGCTAGTCCTTACTGGTGCATAAGAGGTCTCTGAAGGATTTTGAGCTTCAGTTGCCTACTGAGAGAACTGGAAATGTGATTTTAACCACAGAGCCCTTTGGGAAGTTTTGCTTAGTGAATTGGAATACACCATATTTCATAGTGTTTCCCTGTTTATCTCATTCATCTTATTTAAGCAGTGAAACTGCATCCATGGGACATATATGAAGGCTAGAACAACTGCATCCAGGCTGTGTCTTAAATAAACAAACTAGTGAGCAAATCAGTAATCAGGTTTTTGCTTCTACTTAAGCTGAGATATATATTTTCTAATATTGATTTTTTTTCTCAGGAGTTAAAGGTTTATTTATTTTTTAAATAGGATGAGTGGAAAAACATTATTGATCTAGTTAGAGTTAATCTGAAATTCACCTTAGAATTAACAAAGGATAAAAATAAAGTTACCTTGGGAGAGGTAAGTATTATTTATGCTAGTTCTAATTTAAATTTTTTAAACATATTTTATTGATTTTTTACAGAGAGGAAGGGAGAGATAGTTATAAACATTGATGAGAGAGAAACATTGGTCAGCTGCCTCTTGCAAACTCCCTACTGGGGATGTGCCTGCAACCAAGGTACATGCCCTTGACTGGAATCAAACCTGGGACTCTTAAGTCTGCAGGCCTACGCTCTATCCACTGAGCCAAACCGATTTTGGCTCTAGTTTAAATTTTTTAATTGAAAAACAAAATAAAATAAAGAATATGTTATTAAATGAAAGTGTTTTAAACATTTTATTAAAATTATTAAGTACTAAATAAACACATCAACTTTTCAACTAAGTTATTTTGTTAGTTTCAGTTCTTTGTGTGTAATAAAAAGAAAATTATGTTTAAAAATCCCCAAGAAAAGAAAAAGCTATTCTGATTTACAGTTACCACAATATGAAGTAATTCATGCTATGCACATTTCTTAAGTTGTAAACTCTCTGAGGAAATTGGATATATTTTTATTCTCTATCCATAACTTCTGCACAGCATATCTGAAATAGAACAGATCCTCATTAAACTTTTATAGAGAAAGGGACTAGCAACTGGTCAGAAATTGGAAAAATGGAGATGAGAAAAACATACAGAAATTGTTATTTTTAAGGAGATAAATGTACAGTATGTTGTAGAAAAGGTCATTCTTAATATCCATTAATTGACTATTATAATAAACAATACTGTAAAAGCTGATTTGTATTATAAAGTGAATTTATCTTCAAAGCTTCTAAAAACCCTACCAAATTTCCACATTGATATATTCTGTTATTAGTAATAATGTTTTTATGCCTAAATAAATTATAGAAAAGCATCTAGATACATGTTATCCAAAACCTTGAACTGTTGAGAATTATGATCTTTACCATGCCATATTTGGTCTGCAATATGAGTGGGCTTTTATTTCTTTGTTTATTTACCTTTTTTTGGCATATTTATATATTCATTCTTTAATTTACCTAATATCTTATTTCATCTTGTCCCTAATATTTTTGCATCCCATTGCTATAAAAATGACAAGTGGTCTTTATGAGGTTGATACTTAAAAAAAATCTTTAATCAAAATATTGATCAAATAACCAATTAATTATATCAAAATGTCACCAGCAAAAGGGTTCTTGACCTGCCTTTTATCCCAAAACAGAAATCAAGAGAGGGAGCTAAACAGATTAAAAAGAAGATGTTTAGTGAAAACGAAATGGAGGGAAAAGAGAAAGGGAAGGAACTTGGTGCATCAAGGGAGCACACGCTAAGTCAAGCATTGCTCCCCAACTACTGTCTGGGGTCTGGCTTATATAGGGTTGTTTTCTTCACACAGGTGCAGAGTAGATTCTTGGCTTTCCAGGTTTCCATGGTGAACTGGCATCATGCAGAGACCAGCTCTTTGCTTTCTAAGTCCCCTGTAGGTTGTGTACACTTGCAAAGGCACAGTGAAACTCTTTGCTTTTCAGGTTCCTGCCACTGACCTGTGCAGGCACAGAGCAGAGCTCTTTGAGGAGTGCCTGGAGATTATTACACTAAGTGAAGTAGATCAGTCAGAGAAAGACAAGTATCACATGATCTCACTCATATGTGGAATCTAATGAACAAAATTAACTGATGAACAAAATTGAAACATGGAACAGACTGTCAAATTTCAGAGGGAGAATGGGGATGGGGGGTGATAAGAGATCAACCGAAGCAATTGTATGCATATATGCATAGCCCATATAAAAGAGGAGTATGATTTTTTAAATATATTTTATTGATTTTTTACAGAGAGCAAAGGAGAGGGATAGAGAGTTAGAAACATCAATGAGAAAGAAACATTGATCAGCTGCCTTCTGCACACCTCCTGTTGGGGATGTTCCCGCAACCAAGGTACATGCCCTTGACCAGAATCGAATCTAGGACCCTTGAGTCTGCAGGATGGCACTCTACCCATTAAGCCAAATTGTTTAGGGCAGGAGTATGATTTTTTTTTATCAGAATATAAGACACTGGAGTTTAGAAATTCAGACAATAGGGTGGTGAAGATCTGGGCAAGGGGTGCAGGGTAGCTAGCTAGAAGGGGCCAATGGGAGAAAAAAGACTTATGTAAACTTTCAACAATAAAGATTTTTTTAAAAAGAGAGAGAAACTTATCTAGGAGATGCTTAAAAAATAACTGAAGAACCTCTCCATTCATCTAAGAGAGGTTCAATTTGTCTCAAAAATATGTGACCAAATTCTTATGTGCTTAAAAAAATATGTGACCACTCCTCCAGTGCTAAGAAAAAAGTGACTCTGTTATAAATAGGAACATCTACCTTTATGAACTTTTAATTGTTAAAAATTATTAAATATGGGATACCCAAAATAAGCTATATATTTTTTTTACTCTTTACAATTGTTATATCTGACAACAATATCATTTAGCAACGAAGTATCAACATTAGCTTGAAATTCCAAATGCCAGTTAGATTTTGACTGCCCATCTCCAGTAACTGTTTGTGTAATTTCTAAATCAAGATTTACCTATCAGTTTGCATTTAAGATGAATTAGAATTCATATTAATAATTCAGATTCACCTTAAAGCATCCAGTTATACTCCTGCATGCTCTCCTATATTTTTACAACTAAGAGGTTGCACGTTTGGGGGTACTTTGGGACTAATATACTGTGTTATAGATTTCCCTTTCACTGTTATTGAACCAAACCACTTAGTTTAACTTAAATATTTAAAAAATATTTTTCAGGACAAAAATGACCACTTATACAAGTGATCTAAGTTATCTCTTGTAAATTTAGAGAAAAACAAGGATCAAATATTCCCTTAAATCTTAATGAATGTCTACATTCATTATTCAATTTTATTTGAATGCCAACTCTATACCCTAAAAATGTAATGTTAGAGAGTTCAAACCCTGACCAAACACTTCATTCTGTCATGGAGGCAGGTATAAAATATTACCTCAAAACATGATAAATTTTAATTTGTAGCTATTATGTATAGCTGGTAACAGAAAATTCAAAGAAGAAATGACTCATTTGATATGAAAAGGTTAGAAAACACTTCACGGAGAAGGTGACAGTTAATGCTTTGAAAGAGGAATATGATTTTGACCAGAATATAAGACACTGGAGTTTAGAAATTCAAACATCTAAGTAATTTATCAAGTTCAGGATGAATAAAAATGTATGATGTATTTTGGGAATTAGAAGCAAATCAACTCAGCTTATTACCTCTTTTGTGCAGCCGTAACTGTTCTGCTCAGTTTAAATAAATCCTTCTCCTGAATATCCTCTTGTCACCTTTCATGCAGTGCAGTCTGATTTCTACCTTATGATTTTCTAGGGAATGTGTTTGCTGATGGTATAGATTAAGGTAATTGAGTTAAAAATTATAAATTCATAAAAATAGTTACATAGAATTGCAAAAATGAAAGAAAAAATGATCTGTGTTTAGACCAGTGATATCGTCAAATAAAATGAAACTATTCTCTGATATTCTAAAAGTAAATTAATTAATATAAATGAATAATATAATATAATTTAACATCCCTGGTGTAAAAGATAGATAAACACATAAGAATTTTTATTATAACAAGTCACATAAAATGTATATGCTATTAATTTTTTCTGATTTCTATCATATATTGAAGTTTCATTTTTGCAAAGATTTTCTATCATTCTAATTGTCCTGTACCTTTCTCTTATAAATTATTTTGTTGTAGAAGAAATAGAATAATCTGCCAGTCAATGAACTACTGAAAAGGTCAAACATTTTTTCATGAATATGTTGTCATTGTGCTCTTTGTTCCTCAGATTCTGCTGAGCAACAATTAATTCAATTTAACCAACTCTAAAGCTGTGAATTGTCATAGATCATAAACTTTCAAAATGTCTCTGTGTTCTTCCTCAAATTTATTTTAGTTAGAATATTTTAATGGTATCATATGAAAGAATATTATTAAGTATTCTTGCTATGCTCAAGAATACTTAATGCTATGCTCAAGAATAAGTATAATGCTATTTTTGCCAATGGCATTATAAGGAGAATGAGAGGAGTGGTATTTCAAGACAGTAAGATATCAACACAATGAACCACATACAAAAGATCAAGAATGATAAGGATAAATATACAAAGTGACATATCAACCTCAAACATTTATCATGTTGGCATCATGGTTCACCTTCATCTCTTCAGTTGTATTCAAAAGGAAAGAAGTATCAAGTGAGAAAATCTAAATGCTATTCAGTTAATTTAAAGATTAAGGAGAAATAGCATATAATTTTTCACATAATAATGGGTAAATTTTTATTATTGGATTATTTTGCACTGATACCTGGCATTTATTATGTTTTTTCTGTTAAAGAAAGATTGTCTTTATCTAGGATCCAGTTTGTTTCATTAAATGTAACAGAGTAAGTGTGAAAAAAGATGCAGTATTATTTCTCCGAAGCCTATAGTGCTTTATTTTAGACTAGAGGACCAGTGCATGAAATTCATGCACTTGGTGAGGGGTTGGGCAGGGGGGCCCTGAGCCTGGCCTGCAACCTTTCACAGTGTGGTAGCCCTCAGGGGATGGCTTAGTCCTGCTCCCTCCAAGGACATCCTTATTGCTGCCACAGAGATGGGAAAGACTCCCACCACCACCGTTGTGCTTGCCATCTGTAAGCCTATCTCAGGTCTTCTGGGTGAGTAGTGCTCACCCAGTGGGAGTGCACTGACCACCAGGGAGTAGTTCCTGTATTAGATGTCTGCCCCCTGGTGGTCAGTGGGCATCATATGACCAGTTGTTCTGCAGTTTGATCAATTTGCATATTAACCTTTTATTATTTAAGATACTAGTGGCCCAGTGCATGAAATCCATGCACAGGGGGTGTCCCTCAGTCTGGCCTGTGCCCTCTCCAATCTGGGATCCCTCAGAGGATAACTGGAAGGCTGTCGGACATCCCTCTCACAAACCAGAATGGCTGGCTCCTAACTGTTCCCCTGCTGGCTTGATTGCCCATAACCATCTATGCCTCGGCCCTACACCCAGGATCCAGGCTTTCCTCCCTCTGGTCAACCATAGGTGCCTGGGCCAGCTGCAGGGATTGGCTTCACCTGGACTGCACCATAAGTGTTGGTGCCCGGGACCACAAGGTGGCCTGCTTTTCCATCTCCCAGGCCACAGCCAGCCATAGTTACTGTTGCCTGGGATTGTGAGGTGGGCAGCTTCTCTCTCTACCAGGCTTCAGGTGCTGGGGCCTGTTTCTCAGTCTCCCCCAGGATACAGGGCAGGTGGACGTGAGGCTTCTGTAGCTGGCTGCAGCCTGGGATCACAGGGCAGGTGGCTTCTTCATCTCCCAGTCCACACCCAGCTTCAAGCACTGGTGTCCAACTTCTCTGACTCCTACAGGCCCAAAGCCCCTGGGGGGTGGGGCTTCTACCATCTTTGTCAGGTAAATTTGCATACTCACTCCTGATTGGCTGGTGGGCATAGCAGATATATGGTTAATTTTCATCTTTCTCTTTTATTAGTGTAAATGTTATTTACAACAAGTATTTAAACAGAAATTGCATTTCCACAAATTTTCAGCTATACAATTCTATACTACTATAAAATTTCTAGATGAATTTAAATTTTTAATCACATAATAATCCAATGCTACAGAAAATTTGAAAAAAAAATTAAAAAATCTATAATTTTAAAGTAAAATCCAAAATTATAGTTTTGTGTATTACTTCCTCAATTTTTATATATGCCTATTATGTATATTTATATATGCATATTCTATATGTGATATAGAAAGGAGTAATTGCAACAATAAAAAGGGATCAATTAGTTGCTGTTTTCCTTTTGATTGTGTTGATATGTACTAATATATCTGTGATATTTGATGGGTCATATTTTTATCCATTTATATTGCCAATCAAACTAGAAGTTACTGAGAGATAGTGTGCACAACATCATTCTTTTTATGGAGCATAATATCTGATATGTAGTCAACTCTCAATAACTTTAAGAAATGAAAATTATTTTAACAAAAATGGCATAGAAATCTAGCAATCTTCACAGCTTTGGGTGAGTAAATCAGAAATATTTGCTTGTTGCATTTATTTTTAAAAATAACTACTGTAGATACATTCCATAAAAGTGATGTTTACTACTTTGAATAGCATCCAAAATTAATTTTATTTTAAAAGTGAAAAACACTTTCATTGTCTGTTTTTTGAGATCTTGGTATATAGGTAGATACAGCTGTTTCTATCACAGGTAATTGTTATTTGCTTAATTCCAAAAGCAAGTCATTTACTTTCTATAAAAATAGTTTTATAAATAGGGTTGTTATAGGTGGACTTTTGTCTCCCCAAAAGATAAGTTAAAGTCCCAACTCTTCATACCTCAGGATGTAACTATATTTGGAATATGGTAATTACAGATATAATTATATAAGGTGAAGTTATACTGAAGAAAAGTGGTGTCCTTATGAGAAGAGGAGAAGAAATACAGAGACAGACATACCAAGGTAGAACACCATGTAATGAAGGCTATAGCTACAAGCCAAAAAAACGTCAAGGGTACCTGAAAAGCCCCAGAAGCTGGGAAGAGGCAATACTTCATGAACCAAGTAACAGGTCCTCACCAGACACAAAACTCTGCCTTCAGAACTCTGAAAAAAAAATCTGTTGTTTTTTAAAAATAACCCTGAATGGACTAAGACAGTAGCTCTAGGAAACTGATATAATGGGCATTAGTGTTTATTATTGTTGTTGTTGTTGTTGTTGTTGTTGTTGTTGTTGTTGTTATCATCATGATTATTATTTAAACTAGATGCCCAGTGCATGAATTCATGCACAGGTGAGGTCCATTGGTGTGGCCTGTGGGAATTGGGCCAAAACTGGCAGTCCAATGCCACCTGCTGCTCCTGCCTGATGCTCCTGTTCATCCTGGCCCTGCTGCTCCTGCTGTGGTCTTATGCTCAGCCAGCCCTGATTGGGAGAAACTCACACCACCACCACAGCAGTGCTTGCCAGCCGTGAGCCATTCACCTGACACCTGTCCTGAGGGGAATGGGATCTGGGACATGATCTACCCTCCAAGCAGGCAGTGGGATGCCCCTGCCAGGCCAAATTCCAGATCCATCCAGCTGACTTTCATGCTGGTTGTTGGAAGCCACCTGGTGGCCACTGATGTATTATTTCTTGCTTGCAGAACATCTAGGGAAAGAAAGTGGCTGCAGTGCCTGAAGCTGATTTGCAGATGGCTGCTGGTGCTGTTGGGGTTGTGCTGCCAGCACCAGTCCATTGGTGCCTGGTCCATTATTTGGAGATTGGACCTGTAGGATTACTGAGAGAGTGAATGGCTGCCACCAGCCTGCTGAGCACTGGAATGGTCAGTAAGCTGAGCAGGACTCCCACTGTGGAAGCACACTGATTACCAGAGGGCAACTCCCGCATTGAGCTATGCCTTCTGGTGGTCAGTACATATCATAGCAACCAGTCGACCAGTTGTTCATTTGTTCCCTCTTTCAGTCACTTAGACTTTTATATATATAGATTTTTATTGTTTAAAGTATTACATAAGTCTCCTTTTCCCCCATTGTAAAAGGCATTAGTTTTATCAAGTTGTATATATATATGGGCATTAGTGTTTATTATTGTTGTTGTTGTTGTTGTTGTTGTTGTTATTATTATTATCATCATCATGATTATTATTTAAACTAGAGGCCCAGTGCATGAATTCATGCACAGATGAGGTCCATTGGTGTGGCCTGTGGGAATTGGGCCAAAACTGGCAGTCCAATGCCACCTGCTGCTCCTGCCTGATGCTTCTGTTCATCCTGGCCCTGCTGCTCCTGCTGTGGTCTTATGCTCAGCCAGCCCTGATTGGGAGAAACTCACACCACCACCACAGCATATATATATATATATATATATATGCTCAGTTATATTTGAATTTCACAAAAACAATATATCCCAACTATTGCATGTGTGTGACAACCCTATTTATAAAACAGTCTAAGCTTTAAGATTTACAAAGCCTGCAGACAGTCAATGAGATTAGATTTTCAGAGGAATATTGATATTTGACAGATAAATAATATGCAAAAGCAAAAATGCATTATATTCTCCTCAAGTTTCCTTTAATGAATAATGAAAAAAATAATCTACTTTTTAAAAATTTAATTTTTCAATTACAATTTCCATTCAAAATTATTTTATTTTAATGTTGGGTGTATAGCATAGTGCTTAGTAATCATATACTTTACAAAGTGACCCCTCCAATATTTCAGTACCCCCTGGCACCATACAGAGTTATTACAGTAGTAGAGGCCTGGTACACAAAATTTGTTCACCAGATGGGTGTCTCTCATTCCAGCCTGCACCCTCTTGCAGTGCAGGACCCCTTTGGGGATGTCCAACTGCCAGCTTAGGCCTGATCCCTGCTTCTTAGTGGCAGGTTTCTTACTGCTTGACTTGCTGCTCCTTAGTACTACTGTGGAGATAGGAGAGACTCCTGCCACCGCCACTGCTCTCACCAGCCATAAGCTTAGTTTCTGACTGAGCAGTGCTCCCACTGTGGGAGTTCACTGACTACCAAGGGACAGCTTTTGCATTGAGCATCTTCTCCCTGGTGGTCAGTATGTATCATACCAACAGGTCATTCTGGTCATTGCACTATATTGGTCACTTGGTTTTTATTATATAGATTGAATATACTCCCTATGTTGTCCTTTACATCCCATGCATTATTTTGTACCTAGCCTTCAATATTCCTTCCATCTAACAGCTGTCAGTCTGTTCTCTGTATTTATGTGTCTGTTTCTATTTTGTTCATTCAGTTAATTTGTTCTTTAGTGAAATCACATGGAGTATTTCTCTCTTTTTTATTGACTTAGCATAATATGTCCCAGGTCCATCCATTTTGCAACATTTTAATAATTAATATTCCATTTCATATATATACCAACACTTTAATATTCAGTCATTTATTGATGGGCAATAGGGTTGCTTCCATATCTTGGCTATTGTAAATAACATTGCAGTAAACGTAGGTGGTGCATATATCCTTAGTGTTTTGTATTTTGGGGAATATATTCCCAGACATGCAATCGCTGGGTCAGAAGAGAGTTTAATTTTTTGAGGCACCTCCATACTGTTTTCTATATTGACTGTACCAATGTACATCCCTACCAACAGTGCACAAGGGTTCCCTTTTCTTTACATCCTTACCAACACATGTTGATTATTTATTTATTTATAATAACCTTTCTGATAGTTGTAAGGTCATATCTCATTGTGGTTTTAATTTGAGTTTCTCTGATTAGTTATTTTGAACATCTTTTCATATGTATTTTGGATATCTACATAGCCTTTTTTGGAGAAATATCTATTCAGGTGCTCTGCTCACTTATTTTTCCTTTTTTATTGTTTAAAATATTATAAATAGTAGTACATATGTCTCTTTTTTCCCATTGACCTTCCCCTGGCCTTTGCTACCCCCCAGTACATGCTTTCACCTGCCCCCCCTCAATGTCTTGTAGCCATTGGTTATGCTTATATACATGCATTCAAGTCCTTCAGTTGATTTCTTACAGCTCCCCACCAACCTCCCCTACCTTCCTGCTGTATCATGACAGTCTGTTCAATGCTTCTCTGCCTCTACATCTGTTTCCCACCCCCACCCCTGATTCTTTTCTTTAAAAACATCTTGCCTCTGAAGACTAGAAATAAACCTATAAGAACAAAAGATGTTTGAGTCCCAGTTTCAATGTCAAACAATTTCTTATGTGCACACATCAGCATTGGTTTCTGGATGATGGACAAACGGTGGCAATGCAGGTCCGACCCTCTCTGGTTTGGTCCTAACTTCTCACTTTTTAATTTAATTTGGTGTTGTGTTATCTGAGTTCTTTGACAATTTTGGATATTAACCTCAATCAGATGTATTATTGGCAAATGTCTTCTCCCATTTAGCAGGTTGTCTTTGTTTTGTTGAAGTTTCTTATGCTGTGCAAAAACATGTTACTTGGATATAAATACATTTTTTTCTTTTGTTTACCTTGTCTAAGGTAATATATCAGAAAAAGTATTGCTAAGAGATATGTCAAATAGTTTACTGCCTTGTTTTCTCCTAAGATTTTTATGTTTTTGAATCTTTAATGCATTTTGAGTTTATTTTGTATGTGGTTTAAAAAGATTGCCTGGTATGATTTTTTTTTGCATGTTTCTATCTAATTTTCCCAGCACCATTTATTGAATAGACTGTCTTTACCCCATTGTATATTATTGCCTCTTTGTTCATATATTAATAGATCATATAGGCAATGATCCAAATTCTTAGTTGACATATTATAAAGCACTTACTACAGTTTTGAAAGTATATGTGAACTAACAAAAGATCATAAAAAGCATTAATTTTGACAAAAATAAAGATAATTTGTAGAAAAAGTTAAATACTTATGAACAACCAAATAGGTTTATTTATAATAAAATTGCTTTGAGGGTGAACAAACATCCAATCTTTAGCCATTAAGGACATTTGAAAATTATAGACCCATATGGTCCTCTCAGTTGATACTGAGAAAGTAAAAGAGACCTTCTATGGGATATTTATGAGAGGCATTGCTGACCATCCCCAAACTTTATCAGGATTTCTTTGTGAAAATCTAAGAAATCTAACACTTTCCATTTTCCCTGGTGAGAGTTTATTTGAGAAGCAGAGCTGGAGTGCTTGCCAGGATGACATTACTGAGCTGTGTTTGAAAATACACAGCAGATGGCAGTAGCTAAAGTCATGGTATGATCAGTTAGAAGATATACCAAGAACCTAAAAAGTCTAGGTGCACAGAAAGCAAATGTGTGCCGATAGTCTAAATGATTGTGAAACTCCCATGCTAGTGCCAAGCACCATCAGAGAAAAAGTATACTGTTCTCTTCCTATGATATATAAGACATAGTCACCTAAATTAAACCCCTCAAAACTTCCATAAGGACACTTGGGCTTTAAGAAAATGAATTATCTATGGAATGGTGAAATGGAGTGTTACTATGCCCTGTAGCTATATATTAAATCATGAATTTATTTGACAAATGATGGTATTAAATTAAGAAAAACTAAATTAAAATTTGTTTGTTTTTCATTGAGATTTTCAGTCTTCACTCTGTACAGGGAAATCAAGTTTCATATGCACAATGGTAAATGATCTTCATCACAGTAATTATGCAATAATTTGCAACACACAATATTTGAAATACAATGGAAATGTCAACTTTTTTTCCTTTAGCTCTCTGATATTTCAGAGAGAAGTGCACTTTATTAAGAGGACTACTCAGTAGACAGGTCCTTTCTCTTCCTGCTGTCAATTTTCTTACTTTGATATAAAATTAACTCTATTTGTGAAGGAGCTGCAATTTTTGTTGAGTGGAGAAAGTGACTTTTCTCTAAGATCATCTTATCATTCGGAGGTTTTTTCAACCTTCAATAATTATTTCAAAACAGAAACATTTCCCTAATAGTTGAAATATTTACTCTAATAAAAAAAAAGCTGAAGTCTCATTTTCTTTTCATTATTTTTCCAAAATTAAGCTTACAAAATGCTCTTAACCAGTATGTATTGCTTTTAACAGTGCATATTTCTGGCTGAATAAACATCACATTTTCACTGCTGAATCTCATTTTTACTTTGTGTAATAGCTCTAAATTTTGTTTGAAATATCTGAGTGCATTTTTTTCTGATTCAATATTAAGTAAGTGATTTTCCTGCTTTTTAAAGTCTTACTTATAAAGCTGATGAAGTTACTGTTTCACCTTTACTATGTTATCTTCTGACTTCACACATATATATAAGTACAGTTATCTCTGGTTGTCAAATACCAATCTTTTCAAAACAATTCTAATAACACTTTCACAATATAACCCTTCAATTTTTTTAGGACATTGAATGAACCCATATTAAAATAAAATTAATAATAAAATGATCACCTTTAGTACTTATTCACTTCTGTGATTTTTAGAGATGGGGCATAAAACAAATCAATATTATTTTATAACTACGTAGATAGTTGAAAATAGAAATTAATTTAAACATTAATAAAATGTTTTCTGTAAAAGGACAATTGTTTTTTACTACTACATGATTTATACAAACCTACTCTAAATACCTGCTATACTCTTGTAGAAAATAATTTGTTTAGGCAACACTCAGGTTGTTTTTCTCAGGAATTTTGTCTTTCTCTGTAAGCTATGATATGTCTTAGATAAATGGACAAAGTTCTTATATCCCATCTTTAACATTGCCATGTTTTCACTGGAAATAGATTCTAAGTTTTCTAAGTTATTGCAGCAGTTCAGATTAATGATTACTCTGACTAAAAATATCTTAGATGAGAAAATATTACTGAAATATATTTGAGTCCTTTGATTGATTATTTTATTTATTCTTAAATTTCTATTTTATTTATACATAACATTTATCATTAATAGACATTTAAATTTATATGAGCATCTATGTTTCCTGTATAAGAAACTGTGTGGATAGCCCTCTACATAATGTATTTATCTTTCAATAATTTATTTTATATGGAAAGTTACTTTTCTAATTAAAACTGCTTTCCTACTATAACAAAAAAACACTTTATATAAATATAAAACTAATTCTTATGTTTAGTGAATATAGTCAAGGAGAAAAATTTTAAAATTACTTTCTGGAGGAAACAGCTATACACTTTGATTTTTTTAAATATAAAATATAATCTCAGTACAAGTCGTATACCTATAAAAAGTTAGGTCTTCAACTATCATCCATACAATAGAAATTAAATAGACAGAAGTTCAGGTACAGTGATAAACATTATATTCCTCCTCACCCAAGAAAAAGTACTGTGCTTTAATTCTTTATTTATATATATTATTTATATATTTATATAAATATATATTATTTATATATTTATATATTTATATATATATTTATATATTTATATATATTTATATTTATATATATTAGAGGCATTTATCATTTTATAACTTGGCACCATAGTATAAATGCAAGTCAAATACAAGAAGCAACAAACCTTACTTTGATTATTTTGAATTTTCCCCCTAGACTTTAAATTCTTGAAATAGAAAATAGTTTAATTTAAGGCATCATCAGGTGACAGTTTAAGCATCTTTAATTTATATTTAGAAGATTTAGTGATTTGCTTTGAAAACATGTAGTTCTTGCAATGCATTGGATTATAGGCATAAACTTTCAGTAATCAAGGAGATTATATAATGGCAAATTGAAACATATCATTTAGCATGGTGATAGTATTTGTAAACACAGATCCTTCTATATGATGTTTTTGTCATGCACATGACTGATGCTGCTCTGGAGCACATGAGTATGATTTGTGAGCCAGTCATGTCCCTTATATTTGGAGAGTAGTGAAGCATGACAATCCATACACTATCATAGCCTTTTTCTGTTATCCTTGATGACAGCATCTAATAGCATCTTTGGTTTCTACCATTCCCCAACAGTAAAGCTGAATAGTTGTGATGTCTTTCCAATTTCCCACCAAACAATTGTTTGGGAACTTGACTTTACTTTTATTAACCCCAAAGGTCTCTCCATTTATTTAGTTTCTCCAAACTGTATCCAACTTTCAAAATTCAGCAAAATAGATGTTGCAAAGTCTATACAAGGTACTTCTTTGTAAGATCCTTTTAAAAGCTCAACACTTAAGGAAAATCAATAGTGCTTGATGTGGTTTTGTGGCTCTGTTTTTTGAGCACTAAATTCAATTTGATTCATTGCTATTAGCAGCTTAGAGTTATAGTGCATCCATCTAGAAAGGTGAGAGTGTTTTGCCCATCATTTGCCATAGATTCACTCACATTGACCAAGTTAATAAGTTTTAAATTTTTAGATTTCTTTAACAAATAAATGATAAATATAAAAGATATTTTATATAAGCACAATACTAAGTGGTAGAAAGTTGGTTTTGATGTGTCATTAAAAAATTTACATTAAGTCATTTATTAACCCAGTCCCCATTTAAAGTGAAATTTAAATAAGCCTGGTCAATAGTGTGATGAAGGCCTACGCGGGATGGGTGGAGGATACGTGGGTCAATGATATTAAAAAAAGAAGGAATTCTTACCATTTGCAGCAACCTGGTTGGAACTGGAGAGCCTTATGCTTAGTAAAATAAGCCAGTTAATGAAGGAGAAACACCACATGATCTCACTCATTTGTGGATAATAAAGAACATTATAAACTGATGAACAAAAGGATAGATACAGAGACAGTAAAGCTTCAAACAGACTGTGAAATTACAGCAGGAAGATTAAAGTTAGGTGAGGTAGATAAGTGATCAATCAAAGGACTTGTATGCATGCATATAAGCATAACCAATGAACATAGACACTGGGGGGTTGGGGTATGTCTGGGAGGAGGGGCAATGGGGAGATATGTATAAAAAATTAATAAAAATAAAAAAATAAAAAAGGACATTTGTAATACAACAATAAGGATGCATTAAAATAGATAGATAGATAGATAGATAGATAGATAGATAGATAGATAGATAGCTAAACCTAGACATACATCATAAATTTATGTCATGGGCCCAACCATTAGTATATCTGTATGGAAACTGAGAACTCTCCTAGAAGAGAACTCAAATTGCATATTTTAAGTTTTAGAAATTGCTGGACATATTCTATGTAATTTATCCTAAAGAAATTTATTGAGATGGAACCAAGAAGTTATCCTATATTATAAAAGACTAATATGCAAATTGACCAAACGGCAGAACACTATAACATGCACTGACCCCCAGAAGACAGATGCTCAATGCAGGAGCTTCCCCCTTGGTGGTTGGTGCCCTCCCACAGGGGAGTGCTGCTGAGCCAGAAACTGGGCTTACGGCTGGGCAAGTGTAGCTCCAGTGGCGGAAGCCTCTCCTGCCTCAGGGGCAATGCTAAGGATGTCTGATTGTTGGCTTAGGCCCACTGCCTGTGGTAAGCAGGCCTAAGCTGACAGTCGGACATCCCTTGAGAGCTCCTGGACTGTGAGAGACACAGGCTGGGCTGAGGGACGGCCCCAAGTGCATGAAGGTCATGCACTCAGCCTCTAGCCTATTATAAAAATTAATTATTCTAAGGGAAAAACAAACAAACAGGAATTTGTACCATAATGTATAAATTAAGTTTTTAGTACTGAGGAAGAGTAAAGCTTTTGAGTATAATGTGTTGAAAACATGCCTAGACTCTAGTAAGAGAAAAGGTTTATTTTCAGGAAACAGGAAAATAAAATCACCTTATGTTCTCAATATTATAAGATAAATTTAAACAAGGAACGAAGCTCTCAGTAGTATTGTTATAGACATATGACTTTGAAATTCTGTTCAATAATAATTTAAGAGAATATTCCTTTAGAAATATTCCAAACCAATGTTATTTAAGAAGCTATTGTTTATGTACATGAGCTGATATGCATATGAAGGGAAGGGCAGCAGTTCATCACTGACTATGTTGCCTGAGAAACTAGCATGTGGGTATCCATGTCCAGACAAATTGATGGAGAGGCTGAACCATGAAGAACTAAAGCCAGTCTTGTCCCTCAGCCCCAGAATGAGGATGTAATGAACTCATTAAGGGTCACATGCTATTATTTGAACACATTATATATATAATCACTGCAAAACAGAATTATATGTACATAAAGTACCAAAAAGTCAACATTTTAAATATAATCAAGTACTTTACTAACATACAATATTTCAGGGATAGGCAAAAGTATGTTTACAGTTGCTCATATGGGGAGAAAAAGACATGAGGTTATGACTATTACAATTTTGAGTTTTAACTCAAAAGAATGTCATATCTGGCAGCTGTGGCTCAGTGATTTTTTTGAGCACTGGTCCATTATCAGGTTTCAATTCCAAGTCAGGCACATTCCTGGGTCAGAGCTCAATCCCCAGTAGGGGGCATGCAAGATGAAGCCAATTAATGATTCTTTGTCATTGGTATTTCTATTTTTCTCTCCCTCTCCCTTCCTTTGTCTGATATCAAATTTTAAAAAAAGTCACAATGCAACTCTAACCCTACTTTTGAGACATATTGGAGGCTTAAGCAAAATCATTGGCTTTACTGAAAACTCACATTGCAATATATTATTATGTATAACCACATTACATTTTATAAGGAAAATCAAGTGATACATTCAAGGATTTTACCTTCTTTGATTTGGTTTTTAAATGGCCATATTATATTTGAGGCTTATGAAGAATGCTAGACTTGTATTTAGAAAAAGACAAGCCTAAATGATGCATAGACCAAAGAGATAAGTATAACCTAAAATGTATCCTCTGTCTTAAGAAACCATACAGATAAGGTTATTATCTAGTATTCCAATGAACCTTGAAATTATAAAATAATAAAAAGACATCCATGGAGATTATTTTAATTTTAAAACAACTTTTATGAAAAGCAATTTTGGCATTAATAAATACATAAAAATAGTTTTACATATTTAAGGTTTTGAAAGCCAGATTTCAAAATGATTGGCAAAGTCAAGGAACTATTAATTAATTCATTTTCTGGACAATATTTTAGCAAAACAAGGAGTAATTATGTTTTACTTGAACAGTTCCAGAATATTTGATGAATTTATGATTCAATGAAGTGAAGATTTTATGAACATAATTTGTTTTAAAATTCAGTTTCATTAAGTTAAAAATTTTATTATGAAACAAATTTTCTTTATAAGGACTGTGTTAAATATATAGTCTTAAGAACTGTTATAGGAAAAATAAGAGTTAATTGCATGTAGTACAGATCCAGGAACTGCATTGTAGTCTGTATTGATTGCCAGATATCCAATCATTTTAATTTTTACTGTGGTAATGATGAATGCAAATGAGAAACCTGAATTCTCAGCATTTACTGTTTCTTGGATGTTTTATTTTGGTATCTTGCTTAACTACTTGAATAGAATAAGAACAGTAAGATTTTTCTGTGCACATTTCTATGTACTATGTATTATTCATATCGGATATGTGATAGACAAATACATTCACTAAATACCAATTATATGCCACCATTACATTAAACTTTTTCATACTTATTAACTTACTTAATCTTCACAACAACTAGTGTTAAAAATACAATGTATTCCTTCAACTTATAAATGAGAAAGCTAAGCCACAAAGAACTTGCAACAAATATACACCCAGTTTATTATTTTCAGGAATCATCAGCACACAGATTTAATCTCACCTATTTTCTTAAACATTATGAAAGTCAATGAAGGAGAAATTAATTTTTAATTATAGACATAAGACTTTTAAATACACTAAAATATTTTAGGAGTTCATTTCTTTAAAAATATACTCTAAATTTTTGCCCAAGCTACTGTGAAGGGGAGACTTTGGTTGCATCCTGCATGAGTGCTGACCTGGGTCCAGGCCAGGGAGGATCCTGAAACATAGGCACATGCCCTTGATCACTATCAAACCCAGATCCCGTAGTCGGCAGGCCAAGGCCTTATCCACTGAGCCAAACCCACTAGGTTTGAGTCATCTTTGTTGGGTTAATATGCATACGCATTCCTGATTGGCTGGTGGGTATTGTGGAGGTATGGTCAATTTGCATCTTTCTCTTTTATTAGTTTAGATGTGTGTGTGTGTGTGTGTGTGTGTGTGTGTGTGTTTATATATGAAAAATTAACAAAAGTTAAGAGGAAATAATTTAGCTTTTCCTTTTTAAAAGTTATCTCTAATATGTCCTCACACCTGTTAGAATGGCTTTCATCAATAAATCAAAAAACAAGTGATGGCAAGAATGTGGAAAAAAGAGAACACTTTTGCACTATTAGTGGGAATGCAGATTGGTGCAAACACTATGGAAAGCAGTATGGAGTTTCCTCAAAATATTAAAAATGGAACTGCCTTATGAGCTAATGATTTTACTTCTGTGAATATATTCAAAGAAACCTGATCCTCTAATTTGAAAGAATATATGCACCCTTATGTCCCCTGCAGTGTTTTTTACAACAGCCAAAATTTGGAAGCAGCCCAAATACCTATAAGTAAATGAGTAGACATAAAAGCTGTGATACATTTACATTATAATACTCAGCCATAAAAAAGAAGGAAGACTTGCCTTTTATAAATAAATAAATAAATATATAAATTTAAATATATATAGTTATATAAATATACATATGCACATATATATATATATATATATATATATATATATATACATATAATTGACTTTTTACAGAGAGGAAGAGAGAGGGATAGAGAATTAGAAACATCTATGAGAGAGAAACATCAATCAGCTGCCTCTTGCACACCCCCTACTGGGAATGTGCACGCAACTAAGGTACATGCCCCTGACTGGAATCGAACCTGGGACCTTTCAGTCTGCAGGCCGATGACACTCTATCCACTGAGCCAAACTAGTTTCGGCAAGACTTACCTTTTGTGATAGCATAGATGGACTTGGAGAACATTATGAAATAAACCAGTCAGAGAAAGACAAATACTACATGATCTTACTTATATGTAGAATCTTAATGAACAGAATGAAAAAAGAAAAGAAAAAAGAAACAGACTGATAGATACAGAGAAAGACTGACAGTTGTCAGAGAGGAAGGAACTGGGTGAAAAAAGTAAAGGGATTAGGCAAAAAAAGAAAGGAAAATAAAAGTAAAAACATTAAATAGTGTGGTGATACCAGAGGGAAAGGGGGGAGGGGATGGGAGAGGGGAAGAGAGGTAGAAGAGGGTAAAGGGGAAAATAAGTGTTATCCTAGGAATCTATATTGTGGGTAAAAGGAACCTCTCTGTATTATTTGATTCTGTAATTACTTCAAAACTAGAAAGTAATAAAAGTAAATAAAAAAATAAAAGTAAATAAGCTCAGGCAAGGTAGCTCAGTTAGAGCATGAACATCTTTTTTTACATATTTCATATAATATACTTTATAAGCACAAATTTAAAGAAATAAATTCAACTTTCATTTTATTGTTAAATTAAATATGTAATCTTTATAAGTTTAAAATTTTAGTATTTATTCATAAACCACATTGTTTACTTTTTGATGATTTCAGAAAGCAAGAGATCAATATGTTTAAATAAATCTTTTTACATGATCACAAACTTTGGCAAATAGTTTTCATTTATAAGGTTTAACAATTAAATACTGTGTTTTTTAATTAGATATTTATTAATTCTACTTTACAGAAATTTGAATTGCCTTATTGCTAGAACTTATACAAAGTAGAGGATGACTTTGCAAATTGTCCCTCATCTTTTTATCCACCACAGTTGTATAAGAAGAATAGAGACTGAAAATAAATACAAAACATTAGGAAAGCCTATTTGTAATAAGAACATTTATCCTACATACAAAGAGCAAAAGCTACTGTGATGGCAATTATTTATTGGATTTCTGAAAAATTACTTTTCTGTTGAATGACAATGTTTTTCATCTAGTGTTAGACTAGGGAGGAAAATTAAGTCAAATATTCACATGCACTAACTTCAAAGGAAATTTGTCATGGTAACCATACCTCTAAGGCCTGTGGTTGCAGATTTTTGCCAATTAGTAACTCCAAAGGGTGTTATTAGTTCCTTCAAAAACATAAGGAACGTGATTTTTATTTGTTATTTCTATTTTTCTTTTAAAATATGCCATGTAAAAGGTAAAATACACAACAGCATACTGTTTAATTCTTACAGCTCATTAATAAAGAGAACAATGCATATTTTGATATAGTACTTTTCAATTTAAAACTTGTCCTTGCTAAATCATCATAATTAAATTTAAATTATTTCATTAAAGCAGATTATACCATTCCAACACCAAACATATAAACCACATTTAATATCTAAACTATACATTCTTTTTAAATTTCCTATATTCTAGGCTATGAGCTAGGGAGGGAATGGATGACAGTACATAGTGAGAAGCTTTATTTAGTACTATGAATATGGCAACTGGAGATGGTCTAAGAATTATTCTTTACAATTAAATATCAATTACATATTTTGATTGACATTTGAAGAATATTTAATTTCAACTTTATTTTTAATTTTTATTATATTTCCTAAAGTCTTATGAGATATTTTCTACCAGGCTTTCCTAATGTTCTGTATTTAACTAGTTATAAAATTATTATTTTAATGCACTTCTACAGATGATTTTATAAAATTACAAGGGAACATAAAGAAAATTAAGAGCATTTTGATTCTTTATAAGATAAAAATTTAAAAAACTTTGTCTCTTTATCATTAGCAAAGTATTTGACCCATTTAAAATAGAAAAAAAAAACCACAACAGTATGACACTATCACCGGCATAGCATTATTAATTTTAAGACATCATTTAAATGATTTGAACAAGTCTGCTATAATAAGTTAAGCATTAAGAATAATAATGTTTCTTAAAATGATGACATTATGATACAGCTCTAAAACTAAGAATATAAATAATTCTCATGTAATAACAAATACTTCAGATAATAAAAACTTTGTGAGGAGAAAAAAAATCCCCAAAGAATATTAAAATTTCCTTTAAAAAATGAATCTCTATAAAAAAAAACAATTATTTTTTATTTTATTTAACTGCCAAAAAGTTAATACAAATAACTTAGACTTGAAGACAAATTATAAAAATGCTCTCTTAATATAAGTTGTCAATTCAACAAACTGTTACAAAACATTTAAGAATGCCTGTTAATTTTCAATTTCCTACTTAAGGAAAAAAGAACAGCATTTTAACAATTCAGATAAAAATAAAATTCAGGAGTGGCAATTTGTGTTAATTTTTATTGAGCACTGATATTTTAGCATTTTATACTATATATGGCATTGTCATCTCCTTCTTAGAAGACTGTAATAATATAAATTACATTTAATATATTTTCTTAGATTAGCATTCCATATATATATATATATATATATATATATATACATATATATATATATATAATAGAAAGCACATAAAATACCTCTGAAGGAAAACAAAAGAAAGGAAACTGAAAGGATAAAAGAAATCCATGAAAAAGAAATTTTCTTAGAAGTACCAACTGTCAAAAAAGACGTGGCTAATGATTATAGGGAATTTTATTATTCTGGAATAACTATAATTGAACCTGTAAGGTGAGATAGATGTTTTATTTAAAAACTAAATTTTACATTTCAAGATTCCTTTTTTTAAAAAATTTCTTTATTGATTAAGGTGTTGCATATGTGTCCTTATTCCCCACTTAGTCCCCATCCCCCCGCTCATGCACTCACCCCTTGTTGTCTGTGTCCATTGGTTAGGCCCATATATATGCATACAAGTCCTTTGGTTGATCTCTCCCCCTTACTCCTACCTTCCCCTACCTTTCCTCTGAGGTTTGATGGTCTGATCAATGTTTCTCTGTCTCTGGAACTGCTTTTGTTCATCAATTTATGTTGAAAGTTTTCTTTGTGTTGCTTATCAATGTTTTCTCAAGAAGGGAAGAGCAGAGTCTTATGGGAGTACCTCCATCTGAAGACAGTAAACATTACATGGAAAAAAAAGGCCACTAGCACATCTATATCTTGCCTTGAATAAAATAAAAACATATTTATGTTTCCTCCAGTAAATAAAAAGAGAATTTTCAGTGGTGGACTTCTTTGTGCCTTATACATGCTAGGTATTTAATTCAATTGTTTGTGCATCAGTCTCTGCATATCATAAAAATTACTTATTAAAAAACATTCTTGTACTTTTAATCTAGAGTGACTAGTATGTCTCTAGGGCACAGTATGAATTACATTAAAGATTTCTTTTTAAAAACCAGTTTTTAGCTCACCCGAATGATTTATGTATGGTGGAGAAAATATATAGTGATTAGAAATATTAAATATTGTGACATATTAGGTTTGTTTTGTTATACTAATTATTTTCTAAAACAGTTCCTAATATATAGGAAGAGAGAGGGATAGAAAGTTAGAAACATTGATGAGAGAGAGACATCGATTAGCTGCCTCCTGCACGCCCCCTACTGGAGATGTGCCTGCAACCAAGGTACACGGCCTTGACCAGAATTGAACCTGGGACCTTTCAGTCTGCAGGCCGACGCTCTATCCACTGAGCCAAACCGGTTCCGGCAATAGTTCCTATTTTAAAGTAAAAAGGATATTGGGAGACATGACAGTGGCAGATTTTAGCAGAGATCAAATTTGTTTTTTATTTAAAAATAGTGATAATACCTCAGACAATGTGGCTCAGTGGTTGAATGTTCACCTAAGAACCAGGAGGTCACAGTTTGTTTCCTGGTCAGGGCACATGACAGATTTGTGGGCCCGATACTCAGGATGGGGCATGCAGGAAGCAGATTACCAATGATTCTTTCTCATCATTGATGTTTCTATCTCTCTCACTCGCTTTGTCTCTAAAATCAATAAAAAATATATTTTTTTAAATAATAAAAATATTAATACAAACTTTGTTTTAAACTTGTTGAGCAGATTAACTAATTAAACTTTTAATTTCAGAATCCAACAAATTATTTTGATAAAAGTGAAGATTATATCACTTAAATTCAGCTTTAAAATTGAATCTCAAAAATGCATTTTTCTTAGTTCATTTAAATTTATTGTAAATCTAATATGAAGCCAGGGTTTACAAGAGGTTGTACTACATGCTTAAAACATGATAGAGGTATTCTCCCTCCTCTTGGAGTATATCTTCCACATAGAGGAAAAAATGTAAACATGTAATTGCAAGTGGAGGGAAGAGGAAGTGCAGATAACTACAAATGCATACAGTAACAGAACCAGTTGGTAACAGTAACAGAACCTGCTGGGTTAGGGAAGGTTCTGTTTTAGGAATGGGGAAAGTTTAGCTTAGAGGAGAAGGAAGGGAATATTGGCAAACAGGAAAGAGGTTTGAATTTACATAACTGCGAAAGATCATGTTTCTATTCTAAGATACAAAAAAAAAAGAAAGAAAGAAAGAAAGAAAAGGAAAGGAAAGGAAAGGAAAAACAGTGAAAATAGCTATAGCTGGAGCATCAAGGAATGTAGAAAAAGTGAGGTAGATGAACAAGCTTTATCTATGGTACTTTTTAAGTCCTGGAAGTGATTATAGAATTTATCCTAAGGATAATGGTAAGCCGAAAAAATAACATAACAAATAACACTTTAAAAGATCATTTTTATGGAAGTGGATTAAGAAAGAGGGGGACAGGGCAACAACTCTCATAGGAGATCCATTCTCACTTGAGAATGCTGTTGTATTTACCTAAATTGAGATCACTGTGACTTTGAATAAGTGGGTGGTGCTATGGACAGAGACAAAGTCATGAATTTAAGAGATATTTGTGAGTGAGAAATAACAGAATTGGATATTATTTGAATGAGGCTGGATGAAAGGGAAAGGAGAAACTAAAGATACACTATTCCTAGTTTTCTAATATTAAACATATAATAGGTGGTGCTACCATTAGTAGAAATAACCCCTTACAGAAATAAGAATAATAAAAAAGTTCTTTGGGTGTTTTTTTTTTTGTTTGTTTGTTTGTTTTACCTTTTGAATTTAAGCTTATTATGAAACACCCAAATATAAATAGTATTCACATCGTAAAAAACACAAATCTGGAGTTTGTGAGTAAATTCTGAGATGGGAAGGTGTTAACCTGGCAGTAACCAATGAGAAGGGTGACTTTGAGAAGGAGGTTTCTATAGATAGTGCATAGAATGATATTAATGAACTAACAGTTATTTACTGAAATTGGAAGTATAAATGAATGAATAAAGAGAATGTTATAAGTAGTTTTTATTTATTTATTTCAGAGAGATGAAGAGAGAGAGAGAGAGAGAGAGAGAGAGAGAGAGAGAGAGAGAGAGAGAGAGAGGAGAGGGAGAGAGAGAGAACAGGAACTGTGATGTGGAAGAGAAACATTGATTTGTTGCCTCCCTCACATGCCCAATGGGGATCAAAACTGTAATCTGGGTGATTAGAAACCAATCTGTCCCCTTTCTGTGTATGAGATGATTCTCCAACAAACTGAGCCACATCGACAAGGGCTACAGATCATTTTTTGATTCACAGAAACAAAGGTCAGAATGAAGTAATTTGAGGAGTGAAAAATAATATTTGTAAAGAAGACATTAATAATAGCTAAAAAAACAGCATGGGATCTGTAGATACATTTGATTCTGGCACTTTTTAGTTTGGGTTAACTGTATCTTAATATGGAAGACAACTGAAACTAGTAGGAAAACTTAACAAAGAATTGGAGAATTTTGGAGAGGAAATTATCCAAAATATTATTGTTCTTGAAAGTAATTAAATAAAAAAACACGGGGCAGATTCAAGGCAGTTTATAATTTGGGTGACAAATGTTCAAGTGTTTCTCTCAAATGACTTTCACTCTTTTTCCTAAGAGACTGAAAGCACTGTCATCCTCAAAGAGTATGAAGAGATACAATAAATTTTAAGAATGGAGATTACTTAAGATAGCCATTCCAGATATTTATCTGTACATATGAAATAAAGAAGAACATGCTGTAGCTGCTATGATACATTTATCATCTGAGGAAAAGTCATGATTATAAATTATATTGCTAAAAATGTTCCTTCATATTCCTGGAGAAATCGTTTTCTTAAGCAGTGCTTGAGAAGAGCAGGAATGACCACATTCCCCAGTGCCAATTTGTAAATCTGCCACTTCCTTCAGTTTCTGTTCAGTGATGCATGTATTTTGCTCAAGAAGACAGGCATGCTAGAAATTGTCAGTTATGCATAAGGAGTCTGTCCTTATTTAGAAAAGAGCATAGAGAATTTCATTGGTAAGAGTGTTGTCAAAAACAATATCAATATGGGAAGACAGCAATTAAGAGACAGCTCAGAGCTCCATAACAAAAGTAGTAACAAGCAATATGACAGTGAAATAAAGACATTCCAAGGTGAACAAAAGCTGAATTTTTGGGTAGTAGATATACTTTAAAGAAATACCAAAGAAACTTTTACATACTAAAAGACACTTCCATCACACAATAATTTGAAACCACACAACCAAATAATCAAAAGCACCAGAAAAGGTGAGTTTGAGGGAGATAATAATGAAATATAAATACAAAAAGTAAATACTGCATACTTTCTCTCTTAATTTAAAAAATAAGTTGAATAACACAATTTGATTATAATTAGATTTAGGATGTTTCTATTAGAAATACAACATATTTCATTATCTATACTAATAAAAGGGTAATATGCAAATTGATCAGGACACCTTCACAGTAACAACTGAACAGCAGGCTGCATGGGTCTATAATGCAGGCAGGAGGAATGACCAAACGACTGAACAGCAGACTATATGGGGTGATCAGGCTGGCAGGAAGGGAGGGTTGTGCACCCCCACAGTGCAATCCTCCTTCCAGTGGTGGCAGCCTGGGGTCTCATCAGCCAGGCAGATATGAAGAAATCTTAAATGTTTCTTAAAAAATATATATATGTATATATATATATATATATATATATAGATAGATAGATAGATAGATAGATAGATATAGATATATATAGGTATATATAGATATAGATATATATAGATATATATAGATACATATAGATATATATATAGACATATATAGATATAGATATATTGATATATTATTGAGTTTTTCTACATAAAGGAAGGGAAAGGGATAGAGAGCTAGAAATATGTATGAGAGAGAAATATCTATCAATTGCCTCCTGCATGATCCCCACTGGGTATGTGCCCCCAACCAAGGTACATGACCTTGACTGGAATCGATCCTGGGACCCTTGAGTCTGCAGGTCAATGCACCATCCACTGACCCAAACCAGTTAGGGCTGTGCAATATATTAAAAAAAAAAACACCCTATCTCATAAAGAGGAAATATGCAGAGGAGGGCATTTCGGGGTGACTGGGTTATCAGGGAGTGCAGTTGAGGATGATTGGGCTGGCAGGGGAGCACTTCAGTGTTGATCAGGCTGGCAGGGGAGTGGTTAGGTGGTGATCAGGCTGGCAAACAGAACGAGTTAAGGGCAATCAGACAGTTGGGAGCCAGCAGTCCCAGATTGTGAAAGGGATGTTTGACTGCCTATTTAAGCCTGATCCCACAGACAGTTGGACATCCCCCGAAGGGTTCCAGATTGGAGATGGTGCAGGTTGGGCTGAGAAAAACCACCCCAGTGCACAAATTTTCTGCACCGGGCCCCTAGTCCTAATAAAAGCCTAATATGCTACATTGAAACTGGTTTGGCTCAGTGGATAGAGTGTCGGTCTGCGGACTGAAAGGTCCCAGGTTTGATTCCAGTCAAGGGCATGTGTCCTGGTTGTGGGCATATCCCCAGTAGGGGGCGTGCAAGAGGCAGCTGATCTTTATCTCTCTCTCATCAATGTTTCTGACTTTCCCTCTCCCTTTCTCTCTGTAAAGAATCAATAAAATATATTTTTAAAAAAGCCTAATATGCTAAATGCTCAGTTGTCCTGCTGTCTGTCTAACCAATCAAACCATAATATGCTAATGATATGCTAAGGCTGCTCAACCCCTCGCAATGAAATGCCCTGATCACCAGGGACCAGATGCTCCAACCAATAGGTTAGCTTACTGCTGGGATCCAGCCAAACAGGACTGAATGAAATGGGCTGGACATGTCCTGGAGCTTTCCCATGGTTCTTCCCTGGCTCTGATCATACTGCAGTGGGATCCCTTGGTCTGCACTCTTTCACAATCTGGTACACTTTGGGAAATGTCAGAGAGCTGGTTTTGGCCCCATCCTGCAGGCCAGGCCAAAGGACCCCACTGGTGCATGAATTTGTGCACCAAGACTCTAGTAACTGAATAATAGAAAGGCAACCTTAAAATATAGGAAAATAACTTGAATAGGTATTTCATCAAAGAAGACTACTATTCAAATGATCAAAAGCACATAAAAAAGTACTCAACACAAGCTATTAGAAAAATGCAACTTAAAACTACAATTAGATATCTTTTCACACCCATACCCATTCACTGGATATATTTTTAAAAGTGAGACAATTAAAAAATATTTCCAAGTTATGGAGAAACTGGTAGCTACACTGTTTATTGGCGGGACTGTAAAATAATGTAGCCATTTTGGATTTTAGTTTGGTAGTTTCTAAGGACCAGTAATTCCACTCTTAAGTATATATAGAAGAGAAATAAAAACATAGTTTCACAAAAAGAACTTGCATGAAAATTAATAGCAATATTATTCACAATTGCATCAACCCAAATGTTCATCACCTGATGAAGAGAAAAAACAAAGTGTGTTTATTTGTACAATAGAATATTATTCAGCAATGAAAAGAATAAAGTCCTGATACATGAATAAACCTTACAAATAGTATGCTAATTAAAATAAGCTTGACATAAGACTATATAATGCAAGATTCCATTCATATAAAATGTCCAGAAAAGCAAATCTATCAGGACACAAAGTACATTAGTGATTGCCCAAAACTGGAGAGGAAATGGGAGAGAATTGGTAATGCCTACTAGTGGGCACATATTTAATTCAGGAATGACAAAAATGTTCTAAACTTAGATTGTGGTGATGGTTGCACAATACTGAATATACTACATATATTGAGTGTTACATTTTAAATGTATAAATTTATGGTATTGTGATAATTATCTCAATACATGTGTCTGAAAAAGTGTTATAAGGAGAGGCGAGAGTAAGATGAGGGGAAAAGAAGATGAGGCAGAATTCAGGAGATTTCAGTAAACTGGGCTTTGATATATGTTGAATAAGTCATTTACTTTCCTTTTAGTTCCTCCACTAATAATTGAGACAAAATATATATATTTTAAAGTGTTCTTTTTGCAAGGACTGGAAAAGATGATACCTGTGGAGTACTTTATTCTATCTTTGATATATGGTGACTGCTTTTATTGGTATAACAGACCAAACTATCAAAGGATTGACTCAGGTCTAATTTCTTCAAATGGGCAATAAGAATACTAACTCAATTATGAGATTAATAAAATACTTAAATTGAACCTCAAGTTAATTTTAAACTACACACAATAAATATATCCAATAGTGATATATTCAACAGTGTTCAGTAATAATATTCATACTTATTGTGATTTTAATAGGAACATGCATCTGTGCTAAATACTTCAAATGGAGCATAATACATTTTCACAGGCAGAATGCCTTAGTCACCACAACAGCTGTGTGCTTCTGAGGAAACAAACAAAAACAAACAAAAAATGACAATAATAAAAAAAAAATGTTACAAGTCACGTGAGTAATCATGTCTTACCAGGTGTGAAGAGGTGGAAAAAACAGAGAAAATATTCTTCTTTATACTGTGCAGAGTGTTTATAGTTTATGCCCAGTCTACTTCTAAAAAAGATTTGTAACTTTTTTTATTAAAACAAATCAGGATTCAAAGGCAAAAATCTGACTTTATATTCTTACTACATGTATATTGATCAAGTTATGTCTGGAGTCTTGGACCCCTCATTGTTAAGTTTAAGTTTATATTGAAAACATTGATCATATTAGAGTGATCATAAAACTCCAATGAGATTATATAAAACACACTCTGTATCTTAAAAAAATTTCTATCCTATGCTAGGTAGTAGTAGGTGTGTTATTTTATAATAGTATAGTAATGTCAGCATACACATCCTATCTAATAATGATGGAATATGCAAATTGGCCATAACTCTGTGACAAAGATGGCAGTGCCCACAGCCAATAAGCAGTAAATATGCAAATTGATGCAACAAAGTGAGAGACAGAAGGTGGTTCTGGCAAGAATGAAAGCAGTTCCAGCAACCAGGGGAAGGAAAGTCTATTCTTGCACGAATCTTCATGCATTGGGCCTCCAGTTTTAAAGAAGGCTTACAATTAAAACCAAAACTGAAGCCCATACATTGAGAAACAGAAAGACAAAGAGTAATAGTACATTTAGTTAGTCTAGGCTCCCTGACATCTAAAATAAAGAAAGGAAAATATTTTGTTCTTATTGATAAATTGTTTTTAAAAATAGAAAACCATTCTCTAATGCTAAACTCAAAGCAGCTTATCAAGGATCTTTAAACAAGAATCATTGAATGTACAATATTAGAGATGATGTCTTTAATTACAGTTTTTCAGAAAATATATAATTCTTATAAACATTTTAAATAAAAATCCTTGATGAAATTAATATGAAAAGATTGCTTAGTGAAAGCATTCTCTGGAAACTAAACTGCAGAAAACTATAATATAATTTTCTGGTGATGAAAGTTATCATCTCTTTTTTGAGCTATTGTGTGTACAAGAGATGGGGCCATCATAATGCATGCATTATCTCTAATTCTCATGACAGCTGTAATGAGAATTGACATACATGTTATTATCATCTTTCACTACAGTTAGCAGGAGATGGAAACATCTTACTTTCCATCTCCTGCTAACTGTAGTCTTAAACTTAATACATGGATTAGCTTTATGATTTGAGTGACTATTCAAATATCAATAACTGCAGTGAGGCTTTGGAGAGAAGTCAGAAAATAAGCAATTCCAGGGTCACCTTGTAGGCAAGTATCCAGCAATCCACTCTCACCTCATAGAGCTTTTTTGTACTCAAATATTTAGCAGCATTATATGGACTATACTTTCTGTTTCAGAAACAAAATTAAATGAATTTTATTTAATTAAATTATTAACACATTAAGTATGTGATTACTTAAATTCTTCATTGCAAAGGTCTTTTTCCCATTCCTGGTACCTTCATTGTTAGGATTGCTGAAGGGAAAATGCACGAGGCCAAAGTGGTAGGGATTATAAATTTATTAGGTCATCTGGATACCAAATGTGCTGAGCCTAAAAATGGAGCCAGCTTCCAAAGTGAGGAGTCAAAGGTTTTTAAAGGACTCTAGGTTGGCTTTTTCTGAGCAGAGCATTATTTGGTTAGGTATGGATACAAGGAAGGTCTGGAGGGGAAGAATAATGGTCTTAGTGAGTGGAATGTGGTCTAAGCAAAAGGAAATGTCCATTGTGAAGTGACCTAAAGGTCAGTTCCCAAGGGAAAGAGTATCAATTCAATTATTTGATCAGACCTAAAATTCCAGTTTTTTGTTTTGTTTTGTTTTGTTTTGTTTAATGAAATAGGGACAAAGGTAATACCAGCCATAGTTACATCTTGCTGAAGGGGAGGACTTTGAGATCACAGGGGGATGGACTTTGATGTTGGCTGGAACACTATATATTCCTCCTTGCTGGAGTGAGGGATTGCAGCAGCATGATTTCCCCAAGAGACTGGTTGGAGAATGCACGAAAGTAGTCCTGTTGAGTGACTTGGGAGGTAAAAACTGGTTCTGAGGCTGCCACAGCTTCACTTGTCTGGTTTTGCTGCTTTTCTGGGCCTGGAGCTGAAATATAACTGAGACCTAGATGTTATTTTTAGAGAGGAAAAGATAGTGGTCCAAGTTGCCTGACTAGTGATATGCTAGTGGAAGATAGATTAACCTGGAGGTGAGATTCTTGTTTTACCAGTTTTGCATCCAGAACTTTCTTGTATGTCTTAAGATAGGATTTCAAAATATGATAGAGCAGTGGTTAGTGCCTCTATGACAGTTCCAACCCCTTCCGTGATGCTGAGGATTATGAAGAGAGGGATTATCTGGACTGCCCTTTTGTTTCAGAGATAATGGGTTATAAGGACAAGTAAAGACTGATTATTGGCAGCTATGTCAACATTGGGTGAGAGAAGAGAGTAAAGATTCCTGTCCAGTTGGTTGGGAGGCAGATGAATGTGTTTTTCCCACACAGGAAGAAAAATTCCCTGATACTGAGACAAGCTGAAAGGAATAGGGAGAAGAGGTAGACTAAAAGACATGAAGTTACTTTTCCTGGTTCTGTACTCCAAATCAAGAGGGTAGTCATCATGGCGTTACCAATAAGGGGTGATAGATGAGTGGTTAAGATTTTATTGTAGTAAAAGTGGGTGCGAGTGCTCGATGGGCTGTCATCCAAGGGAAAAGTTAAAGGGAAGGAAAGGAGTGGTTGAAGGCTCTGGCATGGATGGTTGGATAAATAAAATGGAAATAATCATTGGCTTCTGGGGAGACCTGGTTGTCAACCCATTGGAACCAATGGTTGTTCTATAGTTTTAGGTAATTCTGTGGTGTTGCAAGCTGATGATGGGTGATGGCTTATTGTTATATTTCCCTGTGATCTTGTAAGGCATAAATGTGCTTGGACGATTTGTGGGGTGTGCAGAGTGATAGGACCTGTGGTCAGGATGGAGAAAGGAACTACCTTAGTAAAGATAGAATATAAGTACTGTAGAAAAAATAAGGGAGGCTTGATTTGCCTGGGCTGTAGGATGATTACCTAGAAGGGTGTCTGCCTTTTTGAGAAATATAGTTACCTTTCTTTTATCTGGTAGAGTGAATTTTTCCTGATTCTGTCTCTTGATTGGTATAAGGATGGTAGTATATAATGAAGAGGAGAGGGAAAGGCAGAGGCAGAAATTTCTTAGCAAGGTTGCATTGCCCCCAAGGGCTGAGGGGGAAAGGGAAGGATCTAGAAAAATGGAAATATCTTCCCATGGGTATCAAAGTTTGTAGAGGTGAGTCCCATGGAAAGATGGGAATCCAGATGCAAAGGGAGAAGTAACAGTACCTAGGACCTAGAGAACTTATATTGGAAGAGATGGTGGACTTTCAGGTAAGTCAGGGTTTGTAGGGTTAATACATAGGGGGCATGTGTAGGGATATACACTCATTTTTACTCTTTTTCTGGGATGTGGCTAAGGCAAAGTCTGGTGGGCCTGGTCTGGTGGCTATTTTACTTAAAGAACTCCAGTTCATGAGATTGAGATGTTCCTGGGATGGATTTTAATCTGAAATGATGGAACCATAGAGTATGCCCCAATAATTTAGCTGCAGTTGGGAAAGTTAGGAGTACCTTAAAAGGGCCTTGCCATCAGGCATGTAAATTATTAATGGATATCCATTAAGAGACCCAGACCCCTGGCTATAGAGAGTAGGAGGAATGACTTCCGTAAAAGTTTGAGGGAGGACCTTAGCAGCATGTTCTCTCAGTAATTGATAAGATTTAAAATGGAGACATAGTCTCCTAGAGGGGTCTCTGTGAAAGGGAAGTTTCCTAATAAGAAAGATCTTCCATACATGAGTGTAAAGGGACTAAGAAAAGATGGTGCAAGGGAGAGTTTCCCTGATGCACATAAGGGCTAGAAGTAGGAGAATAGTTTAAGGTTCTTTCGTTTCATAGTTAATTTAGTTAGTTGAGACTTAATTAAGGAATTTTCTTCTTTTTTTTATCTTATCTGAAGGTTGGGGCCAGAAGTGGGGCATAAATTCCACTGGATGTTCAGAGTGGAGGAAACTTGTTGAGTTATTTGAGATATGAAAGCAGGCCCAATATCTGGTTGTAATGAGGTGGATAGGCTGAATCTGGGAATGATATGCTGAATGAGAGCTTGTGTGAAGCTAGTGGGAATGCTTCTACCTAGTCTGAGAAGGTTCCTACCAGGGTTAAGAGATATTTGGTTCTTTTAAATTCCACTGGATGTTCAGGGACATGTGAGTGAAGTCCAGGGATTTGGCTCCTAGCCTGATGAGTAGGGAAAGAAGGTCCAACCTGTCCTTGAGGAGATACTGAGTAACAAGTAGAACAGGTTTTGCTGATATCTTTCAATAGGGAGACTAGGCTAGGACATGTGATGAGGAGGTTTAGGAGTTGTAAAAGTGGTCTATATCCTATACATAGTGAATTGTGAATAGCCTGTAAGATATTCTGGGTCTGTACCTAAGGAAGGATATATTTTTCCTGAAATATTATCTGTGATTCTTCCTGAGTGACCTCAAGAGCCAATAGGGATCGAAGTTCCTCTGGAATAAACTTGGGAGTTATATGAGGTATAGCTAAGAATTGGCGAGAATTAGTCTTCCTCTGAGTTGCTACCTTGGTCTCCTGGTCTGCTTTGTTATTTCCATGTCTCACTGGATCATTTCTAACTTGATGTCCATTGCAATGTATGACTTTTAAGAAGGCTCAACAAGGGGAGGTTCCTAAATACCAAGCAAGAAGACATTTTGAAGCTTTCAATGATAGTGTCAAGGACTGTGAGCAGTGAGAATAAAGAAAGTTTCCAATATAAGGACTTAAGCAATAGGAAAGTCTAGGCAGGGTTGTGTTAGTTTACTAGGAGAGAAGGGGTCTCTTCCAAAGTCAGGGGGTGTGTGGGTGTGTGTGTGTGTGATCACAATTCCAGGTCCTGACTCACTAGACAAACTTTTCCACAACTTTCACAAATAACTAGATTTAAACAAAAAGTAATCAACCAACATTTCTTAGGTTGATATTTATGAACACTTTAAACATACTCTTACTTTCAAGAAAATACACCATCAACAAAATACAAGAGATATTGTACTAAATAAAAGCTAATAAAATGTAATAAAAGCTAACAGCAGGTGAGTTTAAAACTTGTTTAGCAATCAATGTAAATGTTTAAATGTTTATCATTTAACCCAGAAATACTTCAAAGCCTTTAAGTATCAAAGACTTCGGAAAATTATGTATAGGCCTATGAGGCTGGAGAAAAGGTGAGGGGTAGAGAGGGGAGCAGGCCCTCCAGCCTGTTCTAGGACTACAGTTTCCATACCTCCAACCACTTTGATTTAAAACTGCCACCTTTTTCCTTAGAGATAACATACTAAGGGTTGGGTGATGATGAGTTCAGCTTCTGATAGTAACAGGACTTTTCAGTAAGCATTTGCAATTTTGCAGTAAAGAAAATTGTTCTTTTGGAAGTGTGGAAAGAAGTCTCTGAGGTGAGAGCAGTTTTCCAAGTATTAAAGGGGTGAGAATGTTGGTCTTGGGATCTAAAGGTTCGGTGTGAGGTCCTTTTACCATGTCATAGAGGAGCTTTGTGAGAAGACTGAAGTTGGGATCCCAGAGGCAAAAATACCCAGCAAGCCACAGAAAGAACAGTATTTCTTGTATAGAAGAGGGAAAGTCATTGAAGAGATAAGGTGTTTATGGTCTAGGGCAGTGGTCATCAAACTGCGGCTCGCAAGCCAAATGCGGCTTGCGAGCCGCAGTTTGCTGCTCTGTTAGCTAATGAGTTTGCTGACCTACTGACATAGACTCTTGATTCCAATAATTATAGGCTATTGTTTTTCCTTGTGATTAATGCCCTATCCCAGTGGTCAGCAACACATTAGTCAACAGAGTGGCAAATCACAGCTCATGAGCCTCATGTGGCTCATGAGCCACAGTTTGTCGACCAGGGGTCTAAGGTAATGGCTGAACTTTGTGAGGTGAGAGTGAAACCAAGTAGGTCTGTGGTTCAGGAAAACTGGTTTTTATAAGGGGATGTACAGTAGTGGGGCACCAAGGTAGAAAGTGAAAAGAATGGATAAAGGGGGTGATTAGTAAGATGCAGTATAAAGGTGAGGTGGCTAATGGTTGTAAGGCAGTCTGTCAACATCCATAACAGAGACTGAGGAGGGGACAAGGGTTCCACTGAGTTTGGGGAGGGCAGAGTAAGTGGCTCCAGTGTCAATTATAAAGGATATAGACTTATCTGCCACCACAATAGTTATCTGAGGCTCTGTACTGCTGATGTAAATATGTGGTGCTTTGCCAGGAACTAGCCAGCTTCAGTCTTCAGTAGCCAGTGTCAGGAAGTCTGGAAGCTCCCAATCATATCCAGAACGTGGCCTTGCTGGACTGGCCAAGATCCAACCTGGGGGAGCCAGAAGGCAGTCTGATTTCCAATGTCCTTCCTTCCTATACCTCAGGCAGGGCCCAGGCAGGGGTCTCAAGTTTGGACAGGACTTGGCCCAATGTGCTTCCTTGTTGCATTTGAAGCATGGTCCTGGAAGAGGATTAGCCAATGACTTACCCTTGGATGGAGGACTGACACTTCCTTTGTGATTCATGATAGTGGTGGCTAGGAGCTGGAAGGTCGTCTACTGGTCCTCAGCCTTGACCTGATACTGCCTTGGTTTTTAGACTTGGGTCTTATTGTTTCTATTATTAAATATCTTAAAGATCAGGTTAAATGAGGTCTTTGTGAGGGTTCTGTGGACCTGTGCTTATCTTTTAAAGTTTGTGTTGTATGTTGAGGGCTAAATGGGATATAAAATGGGTGTTCAGAAGAAGGGTTCCCTTGAGAGAGCAGAAATCTAAGGTGTTAAATTTTTGTAAGGCCTTCATGAGGCAGAGGAAAAGAGCTGAGTTTTTGTCAGGGTTCTGGGTAATTTCATTAAGTTAATCATAGTTAACCGCATTATGAGCTGCCTTTTTGAGTCTGCCAATTAGATAGGTGATTATATGGCTATGGAGCCAGTACTCCAGCAACTTGTAGCAAGCTGAACTTGTAGCAGGAATTTCAGGAAATTCCAGAAACTGCTGAGAACTCTTATTATTATTGGGGACCTTCCTATTCTTCCTCTCAAGACATCAGCCAGTAGAAACTCTTAGCTAGTAGAAGTTCTTGTCTGTCTATAATGTAACTTGGTTACTAATGTTCCTTACTCATTTTCTTATCTTTGAGGGACTTAGTTTGCACTTCACCATTTTATAAATATAGGGAATTGTCTGTCTCTACTACTTGGGCTTTATGCCACTCAAAACCTATTTGCTATACTGAATTAATCTATAATAATAAAACTGTAACATGCTAATTAGACCAGATATCCTTCCAGATGTCCTTCTTTCCAGACAAAACCACAGCAGGTGGGGGCCGAGGCAGAGGTGACAGAGGCCCCTGGTCCATTGGTGTGGCTGGGGTTAAGAACTTGCATGAATTTCATTCATCAGGCCTCATGAAATAAAATTCTAAGGCTAATGTCCCAGTCCACCTTTTATGAGTACTCGTTCATTTATTTTAGGGTCTTTTTTGTTCTGTTTTTAAGATATCTCTTATATACAAAACTTAATTTTATTATTCTACTAAAAAAAATAAAAATATGGGAAATAATTATTTAAGTGTCGGAAACCAAACATTGTTCTCACTAAATGGATGTAAACAGGAGGCTAGAAGGCTGTTCAACCTTGAAGCTCAGAAAGGTCAAAACCAGCCATTCCCTATCTAATTGAGACAATGAACTTCCCCATCAAATAATTATGTCAATCCTGACTGATAAGATAATCTACTTGTTACTGGAATTGCCTGCTTCAGGGCAAAGGGTGTATCCCAAACCTAAATAAAAGGGATGGCAAGGCCAAAGGAAGGTGGCAGTCATTTCCACTAGAGGAAGGCTTCCCTTGTAGCCCCCCAATATCGCCAAATTAATGTTTCCTAGTCTCTCATTTCGTTTGCATGCGGCCTCCTTCAGAACCCGAACCCTGACCCGGGAACCCTGAACCATGTGGGAAGTGGAAAGAGGTTCCCACATTTAAGTTCCCCAAATATTTATCCTAAAGGGCTGGAGCTATAGAAATACCCTTAAATAGGCTTCAGAAGTGACATCAGAGAAGTAGGGAGGGAAGGAACACTAAATTCATTAAAGGCCCAGGCGTTACTGCACTGCTGGGAACAAACCGCATGCACACTCACCCTTTCTCCAGACTCCTGAGAGTTGTCAAGGCCATATTATCTCTATTATACTTCTTAAGAATGTGAGTATATTTTCCTTTGGAAAAAATAAGCCTATTTCTAAATGCAAAGAGAGAAAGGGTTTTCTTATATTTTCCTAAGAAGCAAAGGTTTTATATATATACTAGAGGCCCAGTGCCCAAATTAATGCACAGGTAGGGTCCCTTAGGATGGCCTGTGAGGATCAAGCAGAAATCCGCAGCCCAACACTGCCTGCAGCTCCTACCTGCTACTGCTACTCATCCTGGCCCCATTGCACCTGCAGTGGGCTCATGCCCAATCAGTCCCAATGGGGAGAAGCTCATGCTGCCATAGTGAGCCCTGCATCTGGCACCCTTCAGAGGGAAGTGGCTTAAGGGATCGGGCTGAAACTGATTCTCTGACATCCCCCAAGAGGTCCCCGATTGCAAGAGGGCACAGGCCAGGCTGAGGGACCCCACCAGTGCACAACTGGGGCTGGGGAGAAACTACAGGAGGGCACCAGGGCATGTCTGGCCCATATCGTTCAGTCCTAATTGTCTGGACCCCAGCAGCAAGCTAACCTACTAGTTGGAGCATCTGCCCCCTAGTGGTCAATGCACATCATAACGAGCAGTTGAGTGGCTTTAGCCTATCATTAGCATATTAAACTTTGACTGTTTGAACAGTCAATCTATCACCACATGAGTGGACATTTAGCATATTAGGCTTTTATTATATAGGATTATTAAAATAATTATGTTAATCAGAAACTTGATTACTTTAAATGAATAAATTACTTTTTTTAACATATTTTATTGATTTTTTACAGAGAGGAAAAGAGAGAGATAGAAAGTCAGAAACATCGATGAGAGAGAGACATCGATCAGCTGCCTCCTGCACGCCCCACAGTGGAGATGTGCCCACAAGCAAGGCACATGCCCCCAATCTGAATCGAACCTGGGACCTTTCAGTCGGCAAGCCAATACTCTATCCACTGAGTCAAACCGGTCTCGGCTGAATAAATTACTTAATACTGCATAATAATAATAATACATAAGCTTTTAGTCTAATATATTTTACTAACCTTCCCAGGGTTTAAATTTTAATATTTTCTTTCTATCTTTATAAAAAAATTATACTTAAGATATATGGGAAGCTCTGTCAAATAAAAAAATAATAAGTATATTCTATTTATATAAGCATACTAAATAATTTCTAATAGGCTTTCATTTATAACTAATTGTTATACGTTATAGCATTGTGGAATATTATGTTTTACAGAAAGGACAAGATTTTATGTCATTTGCATTACTCTATATAATATCTGAATTTATGAAATACTGATAGAGGCCTGGAGCAGCTAGGGTGGTGTGGAATGCCGCCAGCAACTCAGTGCCTGCATATGCAAATTAATGTACCATCTTTGTTGGTTTTGAAACAATTTGTTAAATTAAATATTTCTCTCACCAGGCAGTCTGACCTGCAGTAATCTGACTAATAGTACTGTGCCTCCCAGCCCTCTATGTAAGCAAAATAAGTGGTGGGACTTCTCCCCTGAGGCATTCCATTGGGAAGTTTGAGGAAATCAAGCCCATTTGATGGTCTTTAGGAGACCAACAGGCTATGGAAAAGCCCACATGGTCATTTTCAATCCAACCACATTTACATTCGGGTACACAGTAAGTCTAACGCTAGTTATATTGGTTATGCAGGCATGCCTAAGATTTGGACTAAGGGAGGGATGAGTTCCCCATGACCTCAAGTACTAGGCTTGCCAGTTCAGGAAATTTTATAAAGATTAGGCCATATTTTCAGCCCTTTGAAATTATAGTATGATAACTGCAAGAACAGCTCTGGCCATGATAGTATAATTTTACTAATATCTTACTGACAATTTACACCACTCACTCTATTTCTTCATTATTTGTCCCAATCTACTAATAAGCCATAGTTCATCTTTTCTAGTATAGGTTGGAGAAGGAGCTTAAACATCAGCACTATGATGGTACTTAGGAAACAAGCAGAAATTCTGATACCTGTTAATATCACCAGGAAATGGTAAGGCTCTTAAAGTCTTATAAAGAATATTGAACCGATTATGACCCAGAAGATTTTTGGGAATGCTCATTGCAGCCATTCTCTCATCCGTTGTTATTCTTACTACTGTCAACATTGCTGTGGCAGCTCTTTCTGAGTCTGTGCAGACGGCCACATTTGTAGACAATATGACCTATAATGTAACTAGGGAATTCACTATACAACAGCATTTAGATAAAAACATATTGTCCGACCCACGGGTTAACACAAGGAGGACCCTAGAGGGGGAGTGGGGATGAAAGGGACAAGAGACACAAGGAATGGAGATAAGACAAAGTTCTGATCAAGTCTCATTTATTCAGGAAGAGTTTGGGATATTTATAGGGAGAAGGAGGAATGAGGAAGTTAGTGAAAATTCCTAGCCCTTAAGGCGAAACACCTGGCTTACTGGAAAGAGATAGAGTTTGGGATAATAGAAACCTAGCCTGAGGTTAGTACTAACGTGGCTGGAGCTTACTACAAAATGGCTGTCAAGCACAAGTTTCCCACAGGTCGCCCTTTTCTTTAAATTTTGAAAGGCCGAATATCCTTGAGGGGACTGTGCCTATCTTAGGTCAGGAACTACCATACGGTATCAACTCACCTTACCCGTCATTGGAAAGCAGGGCAGCATAAGGCCCAGTTCCTGGCTTAGGTGGTGATCGATATCACGCATAAGTTCCAGTTGCCCGTCTCTGGCTAACCAGCCCAGTGCACCAAGGTGGAAACTTTGCTATCAGAGTAATTCCTCAATTACTCTATTGAATGTCATTGTATTCCTTGAATATTAGAGTAATTACCTCAATTACTCTATAGAATGTTATTGTATTTCTCCTTTCGGCCATCTCAAGTTTATGATAATGGACCTGTATAGATTGCATCTTAAAGCCATTAATTTATTAAAAAGAAAAGGTCCTAGCAATAGGATTATTAGTAAGTCAAGCAGAGGTCCTAATAAGGGTAGGGTAATATTCCATTTAGCCCCCTCCACAAAGGGTTGTCAAATAGTTCTCTTCTTCTTTTTATTATGTCTTCTTGTAGCTTCTTTATCTTATCACGAACAATGCCTTATTTGGATAAAAGCAGCAGTAGAGCCAAACAGATCCCTCCCTGTTCTGCTGTCAATAAATCTAATCCTCTTCTATTCTGGAAGACTTTCTCCGCTAAAGAGTCTATCTGATCTTGAATATCATTAATAATACTGGGTAAGGCCTGAACATCATCAATCAGCTGATTTGAGAGTTTAGTATATGAATGAACAGCAACTCCTAATCCTGCTGTTCCTGTAGCTAAAGCTCCAGAAACCCCAAATACTACTAATAGGGGAAATATTCTCAGGGTGAGTTTTCATCCCTGGAGTTATCTGAGTGATAATCCTCAACTTCTTGAGTTTGACTGATCTGTTTAACTAAGTGTTCTGGTAGCCACCTTGCAGATTTCATTTCCTTAGAATAAATGCATACTGATCCTCGGCCCCAGATAAGAACTGGATCTGGGCCATGCCAGGAGTTAGTCAAAGGATCCTTCCATAATACTGAAGCAAATTGTCTCTGAATTTCTGTATGCCAAAAGCGAGCAGCTGCTGATTGTCCATTTGCATCCATATTTAAAAAAAATGAGAATAAATAAGGAATGAGATAATATGTTTATGGGTGACCACCTCGTGGGGTACCATTCCTCCTTTTTTATTTTATCTATTGTGAGTTTTAAAGAGAGATGTGCCCTTTCAATGATTCCTTGACCTTGGGGATTATAAGGAATACCTGTTGTATGATGGATATTGAGGCACTTACAGAATTGAGAAAAGGCTGAGCTGGTGTAGCCTGGGCCATTATCAGTTTTTAATTGCTGTGGACATCCTAAGACTGTGAAGGCAGTTAACATATGGCTGGTTACATGTTTAGTGGCTTCACCGGTTTGGAGGGAAGCATGAATAAAACCGCTAAAAGTATCTATAGTTATATGTACATATTTGAGGTTACCAAATTCAGAGATATGGTTAACATCCATTTGCCATAATGCATTAGGTACTAACCCCCTACGGTTGACTCCGAGATGTAATACTGGGAGATGTATGACACAAGAAGGGCAATCTTTGACAATTTGTCTGGCTTGTTCCCTAGTAATATTATGCATAAGCCGGAGAGTCTGTGCATTGAGATGGTGTAATTGATGACTTTTCTGTGCTTGAGCAATTTTTAGAGAAGAGTCATCAGCATTGATAGCAGGTAATACAGAAATATGAGCTTGTGGGCGAGTGGCCAGATCTGCTTTCTGATTTCCTTCCGCTAGAGGACCAGGAAGCCCAGAGTGAGCACGTAAATGCTCTATAAAAAAAGGGGGTGCATTCTTTTTGTGATAAGTACCTGTAGCTGTCTAAATAAGTCTGGCACCCTTAATTTGGCCAGCAGTTTCTAATAAGGGTACAGAGTGTGCTATGTAAACGCTATCTGTGTAGATGTTAAGAGACTGATTAGGAAATGCTGATAGGACCACAATAACAGCGAGTAATTCTGTTAATTGGGCGGAGGAGCTGTTTGTGGCAAATTGTACCACCTTGTCCTGGTAAGTATAAGCAGCTATACCTGTAGAAGAGCCATCAGTAAACACCAATAGGGCATTATTTAAGGGGGTAAATGTGGTGATTTTAGGGAATACTAATTCATGTTTATTAGCAAAATCAATAAGTTTGTCTGGTGGATAATGATTATCTAGGATGCCAGTATAAGAAGCTAAGGCAATAGGCCAGAATTCAGTAGTCTGTATGAGCCAATTAACTTGTTCTTTGGTATAAGGCTGTATGATAAAATCTGGTTCTTTACCAAAATATATTTTCCCTTGTTCCCTGCCTAGGATTATAAGATCAGATACTGCTTGATAATATGGCCCAATGACCTTTTTAAGTGTAGCAGGCAGAAGAGCCCACATTAGGGGGGCTGTTTGCCAAAAAACAGCGGTTGGTGAAAAAGCTGTTTTGCAAATGATGAATTTCAAAGGTTTACAATAGTTTAAAAATGTAATAGTTTGTGACCGAATGACTTGTTCTACTATACGTATGGCTTGTCTTCCTTACGGTGTCAGCTCACGGGGAGATGTAGGATTAGCATCCCCGTGTAGAATATGGTAAAGAGGTTTTAAATCACTTTTACTAAGCTTTAGATAGGACATGATCCAGTTGATATCTCCGAGGAGTTTCTGAAAATCGTTTAAGGTTTTGAGCTTGTTTAATCTTAATTCTAAATTCTGAGAGGAGACCTGAGGTCCTTTCATTTGAAAGCCAAGATATGTATATGGATCTGTTAATTGGACTTTATCAGGGGCGATCTTTAATCCTTTGTCTTGTAAAGCATTTTTTAACTCATTATAACATCTCAAGACCTCACCATGATCCTTCCCAGCTATTAAAATATCATCCATGTAATGAATAATATACATTTCTGGCCAACGATCTCTTACTGCTTGTATTGCAAGAGCAACAAAAGATTGACATAAGGTGGGACTATTAGCCATACCTTGTGGGAGAACAGGCCATTGAAACCTTTTCATAGGAGCTCTAAAATTGATAGCGGGTAGGCTGAAGGCAAAGCGCTTTTGGTCCTCAGGATGTAGAGGAGTGGTAAAAAGGCAATCTTTTAAGTCTATGATTACTTTAAAATGCCCTAAAGGTATAGCAACAGGAGAGGGGAGTCCAGGCTGTAGGGCTCCCATTTGCACCATTGTTTTATATACTGCCCTTAAGTCTTGTAATAAATGCCATCTACCTGACTTCTTCTTAATGACAAAGATAGGGGTATTCCAAGGAGAGTTACTCGGGATAATATGGCCAGCTTCAAGCTGCTCCTCTACCAGCTGCTGTGCAGCCAATAGTTTTTCAGATGTTAGAGGCCATTGATTGACCCATACAGGCTCTTCAGATAACCACGTTATTTTTTCTGCATGAGTCACAGGAGTGTCAATGGCCCCTATGGAAAATGGCCTAATCGTGCTCTGTTTGATCTAGGATTGGCTTCTATAGGTTTTAATATTCTTGTGTTGTTCTTTCCTAAACCTTGACCTGATAGATATCGATTTTTTAACATTTGAGTAGTAACAATGTCATTTGGGCTACACATGATTAGTCCAAGCTGAGACAATAAGTCCCTACCCCAAAGGTTGATTGGTAGTCCAGCTATAACATAGGGTTTATGGTGCCTTGGTTACCTTCCTGATCTTTCCAGATCAAAAGCTTTGAACTCCTTTCAGGATTTTGACTTTGGCCTATTCTTTTTAAAAGGGTCATAGTAGTTTCTAGAGGCCAGGTCGTGGGTCATTCTTCCTTTTTGAGAATAGTAACATCTGTGCCTGTATCTACTAGCCTGAAATTCTTTACCATCTAGCCGTAAAGACATAAGAGGTTTTTGTGTTGATATTATCTCTGCCCAATAAACATCTGACGACCCCAAACCTTTATTACCTCTTTGTTTAATAACTGTATTATTAGAGGTGGGGATTAGAGGTAGGAGTAGTATTTGAGCAAGTCTCTGTCCTGTTACAATAGTATTAATATTTTTTGGAGAAGATACCATAACCTTAATTTCACCCGAGTAGTCATTATCTATAACCCCAGGAAAGACTTGTAATCCATTAAGTGTAGAACTGCTACGTCCTACTATGAGGCCAAAAGTATCTTTTGGTAAAGGGGCAAAGATCCCAGTGGGAAGGGCTTGAACTCCCATCTCAGGGGTTAATACTGTGTGGGCGGTGGAACTGAGGTCCAGTCCTGTGCTTCCTGTGGTGGCTCTGAGGAGGTCTGAAATGGATTGTTGTTTGCTGGAACAAAGCTGACTGCCCCAAAGATTTGTTTCAGTGTGGGGGCCTGGGGCTGGCCCCTGTTCCCGTTTCCCTGAACCGGAGGTAGAGCCTGACCTTGGGCATCTGTCTTGGATTTACACTCATTAGCCCAGTGTTTCCCTCTTTTGCATCTAGGGCATAGACCTGGAGCTTGAGTTTTTGTGGAGGGGCAAGGACCAGACTGCATTTCCCCATAAAGAATGAATCAGGGTCAGGGTACCCTCAGGCCTGGAGTCAGAAAGAACAGGGGGTTTCCCAGCTGACATCCTGTGACATAGAACACCAGGTGCCTGAAGGCACTCCCGGCCTTGAGAAGACATAAAGTTTTACAAACAACTCCTGCAAGGACAACCATTATCTAGACTGCTTACTTGCATAACCAAAAAGCTTAGACAAAGAGTCAGTATATGAAATTTAGTAATGCTTAGCCAATTAAAGTTAGCCAAGTCCTCCTGCACTGAGGATAAAAAGCACTTGCTTCAGAGGTTCGGGGCTCTCATGCTTCCCTGCTGTGTCAGTGGAACCGTGAGCCTGGACTCGAGTTCGTAATAAAGGCTTCCTAAATTTTCTAATTGACTGTCTGGTGGTCGTCTCTCTAGGCCCACTACATTTTAGTGTTTGTATTTTTGCTCCCCTTATATTCTCAGGCAAAATTCCCTGATTCCCCACAGTTAAAACATTTATTCTTATTTTGCTGTGATAAGTATTGTCTAACTGTATATCCTTGCACGGCAACAGCCATGGCGAGGCCCTGTTGATAAGCGGCTCTGATATCAGAGCAAAGGCGGATGTAGCCTGATAAATCAGTCTTATAGGGCCGAATGGCCCCTTGGCAAGCAGCATTAGCGTTTTCAAAAGCCAATTGTTTGACAAATACTGTGCCTGCATCAGCATTACCAAAAATTCTGCCGGCTGCAGTGATTAAATATGAACAAAATCTGCAAAAGGCTCGTCTGTCCCCTGTTTAATATTAGTTAAAGAGGAGCTCATGTCACCTTTAACTGGTAATTTTCTCCAAGCCTTAGTAGCGGCTGATTGAATCTGGGCAAAAAGTCCTGTATCATATTGCATTTGCACGTTGCTGGTAGCATAATTGCCTTCTTCTATGAGCATATCTAGATTCCACCTATTGCCAGCTTGCGTGTTGCGTTTAGCAGTGTCCTTGCATGACTCTATGAATTCTGATTTCCATAGAAGATAATCCCCTCCTGCTAGTGTTGCTCTAGCTAGAGCCTGCCAATACCTGGGCATAAGCCAATTTTCAGCTACTGATTCTACAATTGCTGTAGTATAAGGTGCTGTGGCTCCATATTGGGCTACCGCGGTTTTTAACTCTTTTATTAATTTAAAATTGAAACCATTGTGATGACGCCAAGCCTGTCCTTGTGTGTCTATTGTTTCTGTAACCGGGAATGCATCTATTTCATCTAATTCTAGAACTGGTTCTGACCGGGAAGAAAATTTTGGAGCTGCTCCTCTTATAGGTCGTCTCTGATTACGAGAGGTTTCTGGCTTGGTTTCACTTTTAGACTTGCCTATTTTTAGACCCTCTAATTGTGCTATAAGCTCCTGGTGCTCTTTTTCTAATTTTATTTGTTCTTTTAGGAATTCAATCTTATCTCTTAGCTCCTTTTTGGGGTCAAGAACCGGGCATGCTAAGGAAGGAGCGCTGGGGATGGGACTAGATAGCGGAGGACGCTGAGCGACAGGCGGCCAGTCTGGATTATGATATCTGGCTGCCTGTTCTTCTAATTCCTCCCAATCTGTATCACTAATGTCTTCCTTAACTTCAAGAAATTCTGATAGGGTTGGATATTTATTTGTCTTAGGTTTAGCTCCCTCTAAATTATAGAGTTTTACTTTTGCTTCTAAAGGTGTTCTTTTTTCAGGTATCTTTGATTTTTTCTTTTCAGTTTCTAAAGTCCTCTCTCTTAATATAATATGTGGGCACCTGGATGGCTCTTTTTTTTCAAGTTTTTTCTTTTCAGTTTCTTGGGTCGCCCCTCTTTCTTCCTCAACATCGCTATGGAAAGACATGAGGTCCTCTCTTTCTCAATCCTTTTTTCTTTTTGATCTAATTTCTGCTGCTCTTTTAAATCCTCTTTCTCTTTATCTATTTGAAGGATTTTTTCTCCCTTTTCAATTACATTAGCAACCATAGGATCCTGAAGCCGCTATGATATGACTTCATCGATTAAATTCTAGTATGATAAGGCAGTTATAGGAAACTTTCAGGCCCAAATCTTTCATAAAAATCCCTACGGGTATCTCCAACCCTTTTCCATCTCTTACTATCAATAGTTCCTTCAATAGGGAACCAAGGACAAACATCTTGAATATAATAAAAAAAAAAATCACATAACTGTTTCATTTTAACCTTTACTCCTCGTGCCTTTAAAGCTTTTCTAAGTCCATTAACAAACATTTCATGCTGACTCATTTCTTGACCCATAATCGCTATCTAATCACCGAGGTGTAGAAAACCCAGCAGGTTCCCACATCAATTTATCCTCTGTCTTCTCCTTTTTGTGCCAGCTCTCCAGACAGCGTCCCTCACTGGATTCCACCGTTCTCAAGCCACGTTGGGTGCCACTTGTCCCGACCTGCGGGTTAAGTCAAGGAGGATGCTAGAGGGGGAGTGGGGATAAAAGGGACAAGAGACACAAAGAATGGAGACAACACAAAGTTCTGATCAAGTCTCATTTATTAAGGAAGAGTTCGGGGTATTTTTAGGGAGAAGGAGGTATGAGGAAGTTAGGGAAAATTCCTAGCCCTTAAGGCGAAACACCTGGCCTAGCCCTTAAGGTGAAACACCTGGTTTATGGGAAAGAGATAGGGTTTGGGGTAATAGAAACCTAGCCCGAGGTTAGTGCTAACGTGGCTGGAGCTTACTACAAAATGGCTGTCAAGCACAAGTTTCCCACAACATATATTAGCTAGACTACAAGCAATGGAGGCAGCCATTGAATATCTGGGAGAAAGAGGACACCATAACATACAGGCAAGTGTTTAATTGTGATTGGAACAGTAGTCACCACCATTGGATTGATGTTAACAATAATCTATTGGAAGTCTTTCATGATAACCTTACTGAAGAAATAAACATGTTGCAAAAGCATATTAGAGAGCCCTTACTTGCTATCAATAAACATGAAAAACAGACTACTGTTTGGAATACAAGGGGCATTTGGAGTGGATAGACCTCACCACATAGTTTCCTAAAATCAATTGGTACTTGATCAAACTAACCATTGCTGTCAGTGAAATTCTCTTTTGTTTTTTCTTATAGTCTACAAAATCAGAACTCGAGCAGTGAATGAGCTTTGTAGACCTGACCTTCCAAAGCAGAAAGTCTGCTGCCTTCTTCTGTCTTCTGCAGCTAGAAAACAAAAAGAGTAGGATGGTGGACAGGGGAAGGGGGGTTGGAGGGTGGGGGAGAGAGGTGATATGGTAAAGAATGGGACTTGATTGGAATGTCTATAAGGAAGATCCCCTGAAAGGTCAGGGGTGCCTGAGGGGACCTTGCCAAGGCAGCAGCCCCTACCTTGGCTTTTCCAAACAAGCCCAATTCCCTTGGGTGTTTTTCTAGAATCTGTTTAATCTTTTAGACCCAACCTTGTAGAAGCATATACATTCTCAAGGATATTTACCCTGCTGTTTATATCTAAAGGTTAATTATAGTTCAAGCTGTTGTGACAATAAAAGCCTAAGAAGGCAGAATAGGACTGCTATTTTCTCCTAAAGTAAAACAGTTCATTAGCCCTCCCTTTCACAGAAACATATGTCAGAGCAATCTGTTCATCCATCGCTCAGGGTCTGCTGGCCAGCCCTGCAAGAGATGAGGACAGATGACATAGATGACATGCCAGGTCAGGTTATAGGACTGGGTCAGGTATTCAAATTCCTAATAAAGGTGGTCAGGCTCATGGAAAAATATCTGAGATGCCTCTCAATCTATGTAAGATCATATGTGGAAAATGGAATATGTATCTAGACAATACCTTCAGTTCCTGCTCCCTCCATCACACAGAAGTGTCTGTTGAGAAAAGTGATCTTTGGATGGCCCCAGAGTGATGTTAAGTGGGAAAAGGCTGTTTTGGAGCTTGTGTTCTCAGGGTTTGAACCCTCAGGGGGCAGAGGAGAAGGTGGTTTCTGGTTAGGAGGGTTTAGTTTGGGGGAATGTACTACATATGAAGGAAGGAGCTCATAAGGGTTGGAGGACAGTGGTCTGCTGGATCAAAAGTAAATTTACAGTCAGAAGTATTAAGGGTATGATGTTTTGCCTGAAGGAGTAGGATCTGATGGGTAGAGCAGGACTGACAGAGAAAGTGTCAAGACTAGAGGGTGAAAAAGGCCTGATGTAGGGAATCTCTGACCATTTTTCATTGTGGTCAGAGCAATTATCTATATCATACAAATTAAAATTATAAGGTACTATTCCAGGGCATTGAGACTTATTATCTATTTTATATTGTGACCAAACATTATTACAAAAGAAAACGAGGTGTTTGGGCATTATCTCACCTGTGAGTGTGCAGAGGAGTATAGCATGTCCTATGAGAGGGAAGGGTGAGTAACAGACCACAAACCCAAAAGTGGCTGTTTAGGGCAGGAGTCCCTGTTGCTAAACAAATCAACCTTGAGAAATGGACCCAAAGCTGAATGGTTGAGGAGTATTCTGACCTAGTGTTAGGACTTTTGATTCAAGAGACTTTAGAGAAGTCTATGAGAAAGAGTGGGCAGGAGACTTGAGACAAGGGAAATTGTGGAACATCTAAAGAAGATTGGCTGGTGTGGAATGGAAAGTCAGCGATGGAGAAGGAGAGATTCCTGATCTTGTGTCCTCCTTGGCTGGTTCTGGAAGGCCTTTTAGCGAGGGGAGGCCTAATCTAGGCTGGAAATTTAATCACCTGAGTAGGATTCAGATGTAAGACCAGATTGAGCTGCTGCCTACCACTCTCTGAGTAGCAGGTAAGTTCAGAGAGACAAAGAATAAAATTGGGGTAAAGAGTTCTTAATCCAAAATATCATCTTTCTATCTTGCTCCCCTCTGCCATCCTGATAAATCCATGATTCTGTTTCTTTATCAAGTTAACTGGACTTCTTTACTCTATATGCCCATCCCCAAGAAAAAACGGGCAACTATGATAAGCCATTATCTATAAGTGTGCCCTTTCTCCAAAATTCTCTGAGCTAATATTTGTTAATTCTTCTTAATGATTAAAGATCTGATCTTCTAAGTTTGCTACATTTTCATCCGGGAAGATCTAAGTTAACTCAATTCTGCTTACATCTCTTAAAAAATGCTTATCTGGAAACTTCTTTTATTATGGAAACTTCTTTGGTCTGCAATGAGAATATAGCCCTGCTTAAAAACAAGGAGTACACCACTCTCTTTGTGTTAGAGGTAGGAGGAAATGAAAAATAATATCTCAACCAAACTGTTCAACTATGGCTATTTACTCCTCAAATTCTTCCTTCTAATATGTGTAGATTTCTATTTTTTTTTAAATATATTTTATTGATTTCTTACAGAGAGAGAGAGAGAGGGATAGAAAGTTAGAAACAAACATCGATCAGCTACCTTCTGCACACCTCCTACTGGGGATGTGCCTGTAACCAAGGTACCTGCCCTTGAACAGAAACAAGCCTGCTACCTTCAGTCTGCAAGCTGAAGCCCTGTCCACTGAGCCAAATGTGTTAGGGCTATATGTTTTTATTGAAGTAGCAAAATAATGCCAGTGGAAACTTGACATTTGTGGCCCCATGGTATGTCCTCAGTTTCCTGAGGTGTCCCAATATTTACTTCATACTTTCATACTTTTGTTGTCTAATTTATAGGCTTTATTTATGAATGCACCATGTTTCAAACTGTTGTTTATTCTATTTGATGAAAAAACAAACAAATAAAAAACCTTGAAATATTCCTCATCAGTGTCTACTGGCATCCTTAAAACTACTAATAACTTCTGAGAGTGCAGCTCATCTCTGCACATCACCATTTTTACCAGGTTATAGCCCTTGTTTCAGGGTCAATTGCCTTTAATTCAAGTACAGTACTGGACTTTTAAGTAGCCACTGTTGCAGTTATGTTCTGTAAGAGAATTCTTTGAAATTTCAGAATGACCCAGTAACATGAAGTGCTATGACTCTCTCTCTCTCTCTCTTTCTCTCTCTCTCTCTCTCTCTCTCTCTCTCTCTCTCTCCAAGGGGAAAAAAAACAACAAAAAAACAACTTTGTTTTTTGTTTCTATAGGGAGTTAGAATGAGTCGCCAGGAATAATTTCAGGTAATTCCAGGTACTCTTTGCTAAAGCAATTTTCTTACTTCTAACAACTTACCCCAGATAGAGTGGAGCAGCAAATAACCTCAGGTTAAGTCCTATCTACAGAGTCAACCCATGGGATAGCCCTTATTTCCAGTTAGCCATTTCCAAGTAGGTCATTGTTGTATCTGTTTGTTTGTTTGTTTGTTTGTTTTCAAAACAAAAGACTTAATTTGGGAAACTTTTACATAAGTTGTGTCCAGTTTCATCTTTCCTCAAATCCATATTTTAACAGATAGACCCCATCCACATTCCTTTATCTTCTATTTATCTATTTTCAAACAAAGAAGCACACTATACAAACTTCCTTTACAAGTCCTCTTTCCCTACCTCTCATTCCTCTTCCTATCTCTTTTCTCTGCTATTCTTATGTGGACTTTCTTCAAACCCATGAAGACAGAAGACCATGATTACTGAATTTTCCAGGGGCAAAAATGGGATCGGGGGTCAATGTATAAATGTCATAGGTTCTAGTCTTTCAGAAAGGAAATTCTGAGGTATATCATAAAGTTCTATAGGCCATTTTTATGTAGATTGTACTACAGATACAAAGATCAGTAAACAAATCAATAATATAGTCTTAATATTCCTACTCCATCACTCTTGTTTCTTAGCATCTTTTCCCTAAAAAAATCATTTATGTACAAGTAATTGTTTCAGGTCTTTTTTTTAAAGAGAACCCACATAAATACAGTTTCTTTCTTTTCTTTTCTTTTATTTTTTACAGTATCCCTAGAAAACAGACCTTCTGAGTGGGAGACTGAGACTCATCTCATATGACAAGGACCCTAATACTACCATGGAGGCATAAAAGGAGTGAGATGCTAAGAGCTTATATTGCAGCATTTGGGTGAGGTACATTTGAATCCTCCAGCCTGCTAAAAGCAGTTCCCTCACTCTTCTAAATAATATAAGGCTCCATTTTTGTTTGTTTGTTCTGAGTCCATGCTAAGACTTCAACTGAGTCCATGCTAAGACTTCAAATGATTTACAAAATGACATGCAGTCTTCTCAGATTCACTGTTATTTCCCTTTATAACTTCTAAAAACAACTTTGGTCAGTGTTCAGTATTGCTCAAGTTGAGTACTGTGTTCCTGAATATTAGAGGAACTACAGAATTACAGAAAGTGTCCCAGTAGAAACTGGAAAAATATAATTAGGATTAGATCTTAAGAATATAGAACCAGGATCGAGAAAAAAATACAACAAGGAATGTTATTGACCTCCAAACATCATTCAAGAATTTAGTATTTAAAATTTTAGCAATGACACTTTGCAATTAATTGAAAGATGCTGCTGCTAGGATAAAGGGAAAGCTCCTTGAAGCTTGGAGATAATATTGCTTGCCATTTGGTTGACAATTTCTTTGCCTGTTGCTCATGTTTCACCTCAAATATTTTCCACTTTTCTCTTTCAGGGATTTTCTCTGAAGCCATGGAAGCAGACTCCAAACCTTTAAAGGTAGCCTCGATGTGTAAATGAATTCCCACCTTGGGGAAAACCTTCAATAAATGAGGGGGAGGTCCTCAGTGTCTCAATGCTCCATTTCTTATTCTTCAAAGAGAAAATCTAAGGCACATTGTACAAATCACTCAGAGGGTCTAAACCAGTATTAAACCTCAGTGATTGCAGAAGTGACTAGCTCCACAATACACCCTTGCTAATTTTTCCTCATTTCAAGTTTTTCTTCTTTAGGGGGTCATCATCCAAAGAATATATCTGTGCCTAGGTCCTTGAATCAGGCTGTGCCTTGGGAGATATGTCTTAATCATTTTCATGATGTAAATAAATAGCTCAGAAATAAAACATATGTGAGTGATGTTCAGTATAAAGAAGGTGGGGTATCTATGGTAACATATAGAAGACAAGTCTTTTCAAATTTTTGAAGTGAATTGATTTATTTTTCAGTAGTAGGAATCAATATTGTGGTCAGGAAAAGAGAGATTTTGAAGGATCAAAGGCATATCAAGTGTACAATGGAGATCTTATTGGGGTGATGAAATTTCCTGAACCTGTATGATGGTGATGATTAAACAAATTAGTAAATTTATTAAAAATAATCATTGAATTTTACACTAAAAGTGGAAGACCATTATTAAATATAGTATCATGTTAAAGTAGTTCAAAACTAAGCAAAATCCCATAAAACAAACAAACAAACATAAAAAGCATATGAGATGTAACATCAGAACAAGTCTCCTGATTTTTTTTTCACCACCTTAACATATTAGACAGAATTCTTTAAATTGAGATCAGAGAGCCTTAGTAATCTTTTGACATATCTGTTCCAAGGCCTAATAAATTTAAGCTCTGTGAAAGAATCTTCATTTTATTAAGCAGAAGAAAAAAAAAAAAAAAAGGAAGATAAAAGGAGAAAAGCAAATCTCTTCATGGCCTAAACCAGAAAAGCACAATATAATGCAGAAGCTCAACTACAGATAGGTGGCGACACTAGTTTTCTGACATGAAGAAATGATTTGGATTCCAGCCCAGGACGATTTGTACCTTTCCAAGTTCAGCTGTGCACAAAACCAGAAAAGATGATATATGATATGGGAACTAGGAAAAACCTTTCTGAGAATTTTACATATTAGCTCTCTGACATTTTTCTCAATGTACTTAAAGCATCAAATGAGCTGGGATCCAGAGAAAAAGTCATCCCAAACCTGAGGCAAATACCATACAGGCATACAAAATTCATGTGCATTGAAACTTGATTGTATGAAGATTTAATGCATTTGTTTTATAAGTGATTGAAATTTATAAAGAAAAGGACTCTCATTTTTTTTTAAAAAAAAGTACTTTTTTTAGAGTACATAGTCTTTTCCTAAAAAAATATTTCCTTATATAATTTAAGTTTGAAAAATACTATATTATATATGCCATTTTATAAATATGATAAGTTAATTAAAACTACATGCTTTAGAGCCAAGCTGGCATTGCTCAGTGGTTGAGCATCAACCTAAGAACCAGAAGGTCATGATTTGATTCCTAGTCAGCCGATCAATGATTCTCTCTCATCATTAATGTTTTTATCTCTCTCTCCCTCTTGCTTCCTCTCTGAAATGTTAAAAATAAATAAATAAACAAAAACTACAAGTTGTATAAACCTCCAAATTTCAGTGACTTTTTGTACAATTAAAAATCTTTATTGCAAAGTTTATGTATTTTAAATTAAAATAGAATATTTAAAGAGATAATAAAATATGAATGCTGACTTAGAAGACTACTATATATTATGTTCACAAAAGTCAGAGAAATGTAGTTTGATGAAGATTCATTTTGAGTCAAAGATGCATCTCTTAAGAGCATTTCTACCATCATTGCTGAGGGAGAATCCAACATTCTGTGACTATGGAGAAGCCCCCATTTCTTGGTATGTTGCAGCAAGTCTTATGGTTTTTACATGTGGAGGCTCCTCTATGTAGGAGCATGTGGAGGAGGAAGAATCCAGCCCAAGGGTGCACCCACTGGTCTCAGGAACCATCAGGTGGAGGTGGAGGTGGAGCTTGGAGGCACAGTGGCACCTGGAGAGGCCACACGGAGAAGTGGAAACAGCTGCTTTAAGACCTAGGTCCACTCCTGAGGAAGGGACCATCAAGTCTTGGCTCCTGGCATCCTGGCAGGTTTGGAAAAAACAGCTTATGAAGTCGAGGTTTTCATGACCTCTTCCAAGGACCTCAGCATCTTTAACATTTCCGCCATCTCCTCCTCTTGCCTGGAACATTTGGATCTCTCCTCTTTCAGTTCATGAACCAGGGACTTAATGTCCTGTTTCAGCATCCTGTAGGTCGTGGTGACCTTTCTGCAAGCATGGGCAAGGATGCGTACATTTAATGCCTATTTCTCACTCGTACCATCCATTAAGGATGACTGGATCTCTGTGCACTCCTCCTCAGCCATGCTCAACTGGTCAATGAGCTGGCATTTCTCCTCAACCTGTGCGGCCAGTGCTTCTTCCAGCTGGGCTTCATGTTTTACATAAAGTTGACTCTGAGCAGACTGAAACAGTCTGACCATAAATACAAGACCCATCAAGAAGCCAATGACAGGTGGGCATGCCTCTAACTCCCAGAGGAGGAGAGGGACAGGGAGACGTGAGCCCAGAGCACATGGAAGCAGATCCACTACCTCCCTGCCCAGATTCCCAAGGGTGGGCCTGAAGTCCAGGTCTGCAGAGGACCACAGCACCTCCATGGACCCTCCGCACAGGGACTGCCTGGTCACCATGGATCCTCTGGACACAATAGACCCGATGACACCCCAGCATTCCACCTGTGGCAACCCTGACTGGTGATGTGGCTGAGATGAGGAAAGGTTTTTAAATAAAGATTCTCCTGTCAATGACTACCTGATGGTTTTGTATCAGTATAAATGAAAATATAGTGAAAATAGTAATCTTTAGTGTACAAGTTGAACTATTTCTTTTTTAAAAAAATATATTTTATTGATATTTTACAGTGCGGAAGGGAGAGGGATAGAGAGTTAGAAACATCAATTTGAGAGAGATATCGATCAGCCGCCTCTTGCCCGCCCCCGACTGGAGCTGTGCCTGCAACCAAGGTACATGCCCTTGACCGGAATTGAACCTGGGACCCTTCAGTCCGCGGGCCGATGATCTATCCGCTGAGCCAAACCGGTTTTGGCTTATCTATTTCTTAAATTTTATTACCTGCCTATGGTAGGTATCCAACAAGCTTACTTATGCAGGCCTACCTCAGAGAGATGGGTTCATGTCCTGGCTTCCTCAGTAAAGCCAGTATCATGATCAAGAGAGTATTTACATTTCAGTGACTTTAGATACTAGTAGTAAAAACTGATGTTTTACTTATTGGGCCCAGGGGCTTTAACCCAAGTCATGATTCAGAGGTCCAGATTAGTTTCATGCCACTTCAACATGTGGCTTTGTTCCCTATCTCAAGGGGTTTGCCACTTGGGATATTCTACTCAAAAACGAAATGTGGTTTCCACAGTTGTATTTACTTTCAGCAAGTAAGAGAGACAGGGGAGTCCCATCCAAAGCTCTGTCTCCCTCTAAGGGAGGCTTAGCTCTTACTTATATAAACTATTTGGTTAATTACATGTTGACTTCTTTTTTGTAGTAGACCATACTTACTGGTTGGGTTCCTGTCAATTTCATGTTATTTATAGCTCTTGTCAGCAAAATATTGACTATTGTGGGGCCTCAGTTCTCCTGCCAGGAACTGGACTTTCATAGACATGGGATATTAGATGGAGATATGAGAAATCATAAGCATATAAGAGAGGCTTTTTTGCAGACCAAGTAGCCATTGCAAACAAGGAGTCATCAGATAAAATAGTTCTTCAAAGTAGCCTTACAAATAACTTTACAAAGCATTCCTTGCTAATGCAGTAGCAAACACAGGAGCCATTGCTAACAAAGCAGCCTAACTAAGCAGCTTCGTACCAGCTGATCAGTAACATATCTTTATACCAACTAAGACAAAAGAGGAGCTTGGCAAATAGTGACATCAATATTTAAGTTATAGAAAGGTTTGGCTGCGCAGTGCATAAAATAAGATTTCTGTGTTCTTGCTTTTGCACCTGCATATGACAAATTTGTCTTGAACACCCAGATTACTCTGATTAGGGTTCCCATATTCTATCCCTTATGCTGGGTGGTCTTCTAGGAATACTCTGGGCCATAACCCAATACCTTGAGCACAGAGTCCACAATATAGTAATACAGACTACAACATGTTATGACTAATGATCCAGCACCAATAGCCACACTCATAGGTGCCCAGCACCATGCTCTTGACAGTCCATCCTACCCAACTTGGATGGAGTCATGGGATAAGGCTTGTATGGCCTGTGCTTCACTATCTCTTGCAGGGTACTGGTTACATTGATAGGGCTGGGTCAAGGTTTGCAACTGTAAGGGGATAGGCAGGTTATCCATGGCCCTTCTCTTATAATGAATCATGATCAGGTCCATACACCTGTTCCCCCTCTGCCAAGGGGGAAAGCCTTGGGTCACAACCATTCATCTGTTGCTTTCACCTGTGCATGCAGTGTCTGAGGATATCTCTGTGTATACTCATCTAACCCAATCTTTTAGGTTAGGGAGGTCCACCCCTAAGTGGAACTCACATTTCCTATCGCCACATGGAATGATGGCCTGTTAGTCCCTATTTCTTGTACCATTGGGCTATTACATTGGTAAGCCTATAAACACAGCCAATCTTTCTGTTCTTATAGCCAAAGGGTTACTTTGTCTAGTATTTGAATTGAACTACATAGTTTGTCAGTATCCAAATAGACAGTCACAGATGGCTATGTAGCAGGATTGTTCCCTATTAGACCTGTCCTTATATTAGATGGTCTCTGGGAGGTATAGCATACCTTACCAGAATGGCCTAGGAAGTACCTTCTTCATAGGAGTTTCATCACTATACGGGGTCTTATAAGTCACAGGATCCAACAGGGTTTGCAATTCCTGTAACAGAGGGCTGGTACTCACCACTGCCCTTTGCTCTAAATAGTCCCCTCCCCCTACTTTGCTAAAGTTGGGGATTGTGTCACTCTAGGCATGGGTATGATCACCTGTGAAGCAGCACACGTGGAAGCCAACAGTCTCACACCAAGAGAATATTGATTCCCGGTTTTATGCCATAACTGGGACCAAAACCTGATGGGTTTCCTCTCCACACACTTGGATAACTCCCTTGTGGCAGCTGAGTACCCTCTAATTCTAGGGTTCTACTTCTTGTTGCTTCCTTCTGGGACAACTGACATATGGCTATAACAATGGCACCAAGGAGGGACTGGACACTCAGCAATACCCTAATAGACCAACATAGGTTTATAGAACAATATAGGTCTGTAGACCAACAAGGAAATTGGCAAGAATTCATTCGCCACTTAGTGCCAACAACTGCTGACAGCTGCATTCAAATATGTAAGATAGTCAGAGGTTAACACAACATTATTAATACAATGAAACATTGGTACTGTAGGAGGCTTGCCTAAGGCAGCCAAATCTCATGCCATCAAACCATGACAAATGGTTGGGCCATAAAAACATTCCAAAGTTCACTGTTGACCTCCCCATGTAAAATCAAACACTTCTTGACTATCTGTAGCCCTGTCCATGGAGAAGGCCCCAGCCAAGTCCATCACTTAGGGGTATTGCCTCAGTGCCAGTGCATGGTGATCTATGTGATCCGTTATAGCTATCACTGTGAAGCGTAGCAGGGGAGTCACTTTATTTAGATCTCTGCAATCCACAGTCACCTGATGAGGCTTCTTCACAGGCTCTACTGGAGAACTATAGGAGCTGTAAGTGGTGGACAATCCTCATCTTCTCCAGCAGCAATGCTGTCTGTCCAATCTCCCTAAACCCCACCTTGGGAGGCTACATTACCACATTCAGACTATCCAGCATTTGAGGATCTGTGCTCCCACAGCTACATTTTAATATATATATATATTATTGATTTTTTACAGAGAGGAAGGGAAAGGGATAGAGAGTTAGAAACATCAATAAGAGAGAGACATCGATCAGCTGCCCCTTGCACGCCCCCTACTGGGGATGTGCCTGCAACCAAGGTACATGCCCTTGACTGGAATCGAACCTGGGACCTTTCAGTCCGCAGACCAATGTTCTATCCACTGAGCCAAACCGGTTTCAGCTCCCACAGCAACATTTTAACAGTTAGCAAAAATAGCATGTAGGAAGATCTGCCTGGACATTGAGATCCTTTCTATTCGACAGCTTTAAGATTTCCCTGGAATCATCCTGCTAGCAGATAGAAAGAAGAGATATTAGAGAGTACCATAAAAATACATTTAAGGCCTCAATATTAAAAATGGCACACATCTGTCTCCACAATGCCAGTTCCATTGCTCTGAGTCACAAGGTCCTATTTAATTGCAGAAGAGGCAGAAAAATACAGCTCAACTGTGTACCCAGGATGAAAATAAAATAGATTTGTAATCACATTGAATCTTCTCAACCATAGCTTATTAAGTTATGCAACCTGCCCTATGGACTATTACCCTACTTAGAGAATTCTTCAGGTGAAAATTCTAGAACACATTCAGAAGAGTACAGCACAGTCTTCTTCCTAGCCACAGCTGATTGGACAAGACTACCTACATCAAGATTCCTACTATTAAAGACCCTAGAGCTCCTTGAGTCTACAATGACCCCCTGGTAATTATTCTGTAAATTCTTATTTATTGAAAACATTTAGTTGTTGTTTTGGTTGTGAATCTTTACAGGGAAGACACATGATTTGAAGTAATTTAAATGAATCTCCATTTTTTGCTAAAGTACCTAATTACAACAATTTTATATCGGCCATCATCTCTCCCTCTGGACACTTCAGCTGTCACTATCATGAGCCTGTAATCTGTACACATCTAAATTTACCTCTTTTTTTCTCACCTAACCTACCTTTTTAAAATAACTTTTAATATGTTTCAGTGACAAAAATTTATCCACTCCTTGGATTTTCTGTATCTTTATGTTTGTATGCATTTCTGTGCATACATACTTTTACTTTCATTGTTGTGCTCCATTAATATTTGACAATGGATGCAAGAGCATACAAGGGAGTAAAAAAAGTCTTTTCAATAAAAGGTGCTGAGATAATTGGACAGGTATAGCAAAGAAATAAAATATACCACAAAATTACAAAATACACAAGAATAAACTCAAAATGGATAAAAGACATAAATATAAGTCCTAAAATAATAAAAATCCTAGAGGAAAATGTAGGCAACAAAATATGATACATCTCAGGTAGCAAAATTTACACAATACATTTCCTTGGTCAAGAAGAAGAAAGGAACAATGAACAAATGGTACTACATCAAATTAAAAATCTTCTGTAGACCAAAAGAAGAAGCATCAAATTAAAAAGGAAACTCACTGCATGCAAGAACATTTTTGCCAATGATACAGCTGATAAGGGATTTATTTCCAATATATAAAGTAGTCATACAATTCAACAAAAGGAAGACAGCCCAATTAAAAAATGGTCAGAGGACCTAAATAGACACTTCTCCAGAGAGAAATGATGAAGGCCAAGAAACATATAAAAAGATGTTCAACATCACCAGTTATCAGAGAGATGTAAATCAAAATGACAATGAAGTACCATTTCACACCTGTCAGAATGACCATCATCAACAAATTAACAAATGACAAGTGCTGGAGAGGATGCTGAGAAAAAGGAACCCTCTTACACTGCTGGTGAAATGCGGACTGGTACAACCATTGTGAAAAGCAGTATAGAGTTTCCTCAAAAAATTAAAAATAGGGCGGATAATTCAAGATGGTTGCATAGGTAAAAACCTACACTGCTGCCTCACACAATTTCAAAACTACAACTAAAAGACAGAACAGACATCATCCAGAACCACAGGAAAGCTGGCTGAGTGGAAATTCTACAACTAGAGGGAAAGAGAGAGACTCACGGAGACTCAGAGGAGCTGCAAAAAGCTGAGGTACGGAGACGCACCCGTGGAGAGAGCTGGTGCTGGAGAACCTGGCTGACTTTCTCTGGCAGGAGGAAAAAGGAGACTCTCAAAGGCATTGAACCCCTTATCCTACAACACTAAACTCCAGATCCAGGTGAAAATCACACGGTGGGGGAGGGGTGGTTAGGGTGGAGTTTGGACTGTGAAAAGGGAGAGGTGCACAGAAATTTAGGGGAGTTGCAGAAGATCAGAGGGCTGGTGGCTTGCACAGTACTGTGCAGAGGACAGACTCCTGATTGTGCTGCTGGCTTTCGCAAATGGGTGGGAGAGAGACCCTTCCAACTGTGCCACTTCTGATTCAACTAAGCCCCTGTTTCAGGAGAAACCCTGGGGACCCAGACTCTTGTGGTCCTGGAGCACAGGGGAGCCAGAAAGGCAGCAGTCTAGAGGCACTGTGTGAGCGCACACAAGGACCGCTCCTGCGATTACCCAGTCACGTGAGACTCAGGGGCTGTGGCAGGCGAGGCCGACTGGAAGGCAAGGTGGTCCCTTAAGCCCTGAGACTCCACCCATCCCAAGCTCAACAGAGAGCTTCTGTGGTTTTGCAAGTCTGCTATCATAAGGCTGAATCCAACACAGAAGTTCTCCTTGCATAGTGAAAATGCCAAGACAAGGGAAGGGACCACAAACAAAAGCAATGGAGGACAACAAATGACTAAGTATAGAGTTCAAAACTATGCTTATAAGATTTTTCAAGAATATCCTAGAAAAGTTGGATAAAGTTAGTGAGAGCCAAGAGGAGATGAAAAAGGACCAACTAGAAATGCAAAAGATCCAACTAGAGATGGAAAAGAACCAACTAGAGATGAAAAAGGACCAACTAGAGATGGAAAAGGACCAACTACAAATTAAACATACACTGACTGAAAAAAAAAATTATACAGAGTCCTAATAGCAGACTAGAGGAAGGCAAGAATCAAGTCAAAAATTTGAAATATAAAGAAGCAGAAAACACTCAACTGGAAAAGCAAGAAGGAAAAAGAATCCAAAAATGTGAAGATAATGTAAGGAGCCTCTGAGAAAGCTTCAAGCATACCAACATCAGAATTGTTGGGGTGCCAGAAGAGGAGAGAGAGCAAGATACTGAAAACCTATTTAAAGAAATAATGACTGAAAACCTCCCACATCTGGTAAAAGAAATAGACTTACAAGTCCAGCAAGCACACAGAACTCCATATAAAAAGAATCCAAAAAGGACCATATGAAGACACATCATAAATAAAATACCAACAGCAAAAGACAAAGAGAGAATATTGAAAGCAGCAAGAGAAAAACAGTTCATTACCTACAAGGGAGCAATCATACAACTGTCAGCTGATTTCTCAACAGAAACAATGCAGGCCAGATGGGAGTGGCAAGAAATATTCAACGTGATGAATAGCAAGAACCTACAACTAAGAATAATCTATCCAGCACAGCTATCATTCAGAATTGAAGGCCAGATAAAGAGCTTCACAGAGAAGAAAAAGCTAAAGGAGTTCATCAACTCCAAACCAGTATTATATAGAATGCCGAAAGGTACTCTTTTAGAAGAGGAAGAAGAAAAAGGTAAAAGCCAAAAAAATTATGAACAACAAATACATATCTACTATCAACAAGTGAATCTAAAAATTAAGTGAATTAAAAATTTGAGCAACAGAATAAACTGGTGAATATAATAGAATCAGGAGCACAGAAAGGGAGTGAACTGATCATTCTCAGGGGGAAAGGGGGAAAGGGTATACAGGGAGAGACTGGACAAAAATCATATACCTATGGATGAGGTCAATGGGAGGGAGGTAAGGGAAGAGGGAAGGCCCATTTGAGTGGAGGGGTGCTATGGATGGGAAAAAAGAGAAACAAATGTAATAATCTGAATAATAAAGATTTAATTAAAAAAAATTAAAATTGGAACTCCATTTGACCCAGTGATTCCACTGTTAGGAATCTATCCAAAGAAATCAGAAACACCAATCAGAAAGGATATGTGCACCCTTATGTTTATAGCAGCACAATATACAAAGCTAAGATTTGGAAACAGCCTAAGAGCTCATCAGCAGATTAGTGGATTAAAACACAGTGGTACATCTACACTATGGAATACTACACTAATTTAAAAAAGAAGAAACTCTTGAAGAAGAAGAAGAAGGAGAAGAAGAAGAAGAAGAAGAAGAAGAAGAAGAAGAAGAAACTCTTACCATGTGCAACAGCATGATCGAATTAGAGAGCACTACCTAAGCAAAATAAGCCAGTCAGAGAAAGATAAATATCACATGATCTCACTCATTTGTGGAATATAATGGACTAATGAACAAAAATAGAGCCAGAGGAAAATAAATGTATTTTAGAATAAAATAAAAGTAATCTTGTTATTTACAGACTAAAAGCCCAGTGCACAAAATTCATACATTGGAGGGATATCCCTCAGCCCAACCTACATCCTATCCAAACTGGGACCCCTTACAGGATGTCCAACTGCTAGTTGGGATCGAGCCTAAACTGGTAGTTGGACATCCTTCTCACAATCTGGGACTGCTAGCTCCTATCCACTCGCCTGCCAGACTGCCTGATTGCTCCTAACCACTCTGCCTGCAAACCTGATATCACCCTAACCACTCCCCTGCCAGACTGATTGAAACCTAACCACTCCCTGCCTGTCGAAACCAAACATTGTTCTCACTAAATGGATGTAAACAGGAGAGCAGAAGGCTGGTCAACCTTAATTACTCTAAAAGGTCAGAGCTAATTACTCACTGTTTAGTTGAAAACATTGTTAGCTAAAGCAGCCTCTACCTGTTTGTTTCATGTTAATTTCTGTTTTGTTATTTCCTGCCTAAAGGCTAGGGGTGTGTCCCAAAGCCTTAATAAAAGGGAGAAAAAGGCCAGAGCAAGTGGCAGTCCTTTCCCCTAAAGAAAGGCTCCCGCCTGGTCCCCCAATGTCGCCAAATTAATATTTTCTAGTCTCTTTCTTCATTTGCGTGCGGCCTCCTTCAGAACCCGAACCCTGAACTGGGAACCCTGAACCACGCAGGACATGGAAAGGGGGTCCCACATCTGGCGCCCAACAGGGGATGTGGAAAGAGGTGCCCACATCTGGCACCTGACCACGGGATGCCTGGAGGAGAAGGTATTATTGGCCTAAGAGCAAAGGAAGGAAAATTCACCAAGGAAAATGGTGAGGGAAGATTCACCTAAGTAAAGGTGAGGGGAATTCAATGTACACAAAGCCCATGGATTAACTGCAGAGTCCTGATCTGTAAGAAGGGTGGGAACGTCTTTTGCAGCCAGGCTAATGGGGAAGAATTAGTAAACTTTATTATAGAATTTTGGTTTGCATGCTTAAATAATGTGGTTTCTTGTTCAAATTAAAATCTTAGTTTGCATTTGGAATCTGAAATCTGTAGTAAGTGAAACTCCACTGCTGAAACCTCCACTGGTGTGGAGAAATTCAAAGGTGGCAAGAGAGGGCAGGGCTATCTGCTCTCCTGCAATGAGATTACTTAAGGTTTCATTTAAAAATTATAAGAGAACTCACAGGGAGATGCTAATCTTGGCCAAATTAGGTGCTAGTTATTACTTCGGAAAGTGAAAAAGAAAGAAAAAATTTAAGATCTGTCTTTATCTTTTAATCATAAAGAGAAATTTGGCCAGATCTGTTACTGATGCTTTCCCCTGAACTAAGCAGAATGTGGAGGAAGGGAAAGACACTGTGGCAAACCAGTATGAAAGTCCACTCTCCCAGAAGCTAATCTAAAGTCTCCTTTCTCACCATGAAAAAGTTTTAAAAATTTAGAGATGTGTCTGGAATTTCTGTACTCGTGAGGAGAGAAGCCCGGCTTAAAAAGTAATGGGCACAATTGTCCACCTTTTTGGACATATTAGACAGGGTTTTAAGCTGGAATCTCTCCACAAAAGCCACAGAAAAAGAAAAACCCAGAACTGGTCTTTATTTTTTAAGAAAAATTATGTAAAGGAACCAAAAGAAGATTTTGTGTTATTAATCAAGGTTTTTCAGCTAAATGAAAATTAAATTGGGAGAAAATAAAATAAAATTTCTCTAGGAATTCAAAATATGTTGTTTATTGGTCTAATTAAAAAAGAATTCAATTCTGTGATTTCCAACTGAAAAACTTTAATATAAAAAAAGTTTAAAGATATAATTGATATCTTAAGATAATTATAAATATATTGTAATCTTTAAATCATATATGAATATATATATTTGATGGTTTTTTCCATGTTAAAATTTCAAGGCTTTAACAGAGATGATTCTTGGAAAGTTCCATGGGCCTGGAGTAATACAATAAATTTGTGCTCTCTTCTTAAAGGAAATCTTTTTAAATTTAACCAATCTAATATACTTGAAATTGCATGGAAAACTTTATCAAATAAAAATTAATAACTATATTTTAAATGTTGTATAGGTTTTGTCCTCTAAGAAGGACCCAAGGTAGCACTCTAGGGAGAGGTGTAAACACTCAGCATCTGAGAAATCCAATCTCTCGGTGTCCTAGAGGTCAGAGAGGTAATCATTGGGCAAGACAGTGTAAATCAAAATTTCATAGAAATGGGTAGCCTCTAAATCAAGATACAGGGCATGGTCAACCTCGCCGGGAAACAGCCAGAGAGGTATCCCCCAGTCCCGTTATAAATAGGGGAAACCTGCCCTGCAAGGCCCACAGTGGATTCCCTCATCCGAGCAACTCCAGGAAGCGCAGGCCTGGATCTTAACAGCACTATAGTGGTCACTTTGACTCCCGATATTGCTCAGAAAGCTATTCCTACAGGAATTTGGGGTCCTACATCACTGGGAACTTTAGGATTAATCTTAGGGAAGAGTGGAAACACTCTAAAAGGACTAACTGTTCTACCTGGAGTCATTGATTCAGATTATGAAGGAGAAATTAAAATTATACTAGAATGTAATAATATTATGCAAATTACTCCAGGACAAAGAATTGCTCAGATAATACTTCTACCTTATTTTCAGCAAAGTGAGGCTATAAATAGGAAAAGAGGAATGCAAGAATTTGGAAGCTCAGACATAAACATTTACTAAATTTCTTTTGCTTTTTAAATTAAGATACCTACTTTAATTAATAAATTAGCTTTTTAAATAAAAATCAAGGTTTTCAGCTAAATAAAGAGCCAATGTTTTTGTAAGCAATTTGATTAAGTATTCTAATAAAGTAACTAAGACCTTGTCTATACAAAAAGAAATTGATAGCCAGTTTAAAATTGAATTGTCATAGCCTAGAACAAAAGAATATCCTTACATAATATTATTCTACAATGTCATAATTTTTTGACAAATATCCCAAAGAAACTTACAATCTAATTCTTTGAATATTTGGTAGCAATTTTAAAAAATAACATAAAAGGAATTAAGGCAGTGAGAAGGCACTTGAGGGTTCTATATTGGCTTTTCTTGCTCTTTTTGCCAAGAGGGACCCTCCCACAGCTGTCGCCTGAGCTTTCTGTTCATGTGGAGGTTGAAGCCTTGTGTTGGCTGGAACCATGAATCTGTCTCTCACCAAGTGGTGTGAGCTGGGCCCTCCCTGGAGAAGAAACCTGGGTTTCCCAAGATATGTGATCAGTGCTGGGGCCCGCCAGCAGGCGAGGGGATCCCAAGAAAGGCAGGTACTGGGAGTGGAGGCCACAAGGGCAACGGCTACCAAGGAGACAGAACTGAACCTCACATCAACCTGCTTGGCCCCGCAGGATGGCTGGTTAGCCAGTGACAGGTAAGATTTTTCAGAGGAGGAACAACCTAAGACAGGCACAGTCGCAGAAGGGCCATCAAGAGAAAACTTGGGGATCAACAGAGGTGAGGCACAGATCCTCACCCCCCCCAACATTGCAGAGGCTTGAACCTTCACCCCTTCTGAGGGAGGTCTCCTGCCCCATGGCTGCTTCACTTCCCATGCCCAGCTCCGATCGGGACCCAGGTGACAGACAGAGATTTGGCCCAGCTCAGTTCGAGACACAGGTGACAGACAAAGATTTGGCCCACCTCAGTTCGGGACACAGATGACAAAGATTTGGTGCAGCTCAGATGGCGACCCAGCAACAGACAGACTTGGCTGACAGCTGCCCTATATTCTAAATCAAACTTAATACCAGTAATGCTCAGGGCCTACTCAAGAATGCAAATAATCTTTTCCACTAATATTTATAGGATAAAACTAAGATTGTTGTTAGAACACTAAATTTGACAATAAAATAGTAGTTAAATTTTGAAATTAATTGGTTAATTGAAATAAGTGAATATTCAAGAAAATTTAATTGTACTGGAAAAAAGTTACTCCTAAAGTATTAACTAAAATTTTTATTGGTAGTTCATTGCATGGTAAAATTACTTAACATGCAATAAACATAAAACAGTCATATTTGCATTATAAAAATTTTCCAAAAGCCTTCTAATAATTAAATCAAAAAAGGGGGAATAGCATAGTAATATTATGTAAGGAAAAGAATCCTGTAAGCAAATTATATCTAGAATTTTTTTTTTAATTTAACAGCAAGACACCCATGAAAAACATACATAGTATTAAAATAAGCCAAAGGAAAATCATTTGGGCAAAAATAAAAAGAATCCAAAGTCAAATTTATAGAAAAAAGTCCTTTACTAACTTTTGGTCAAGAATGTTTGTATATTTTCAGAAAAACAGCTCCAAGACCATGTGAATTCCTACAACAGAGAATGCTCCAGCTATGAAGACAAGAGGAGAAACGGTCCAGAGATGGAAGATGCTGAGGACACCTTGCCATCCTAAGTAGTTATCAACTGTGCTTTGATGCATGTTGCCGGGGATCAACCCAGAGAGGGTCTGACCTGCATCGCCACCATTTGTCCACCATCCAGAACTGAAATATCATTGCTAACATGTACATTCAAAAAACCGTTGGACATTGAAACTGCGACTCAAAGCACTGTTGGTCCAGAAAGAAAGATATTACAGACTTATTCATTTACCTCTTAGCATAGCCATTGTTGCTTGTCTTATTTTTTGTTCTTAATGTTTATTTCTAGTCTACAGATGTAAGATTTTTTAGAGGAAAGAAAATGGGGGAGATGTCAGAAACCAAACATTGTTCTCACTAAATGGATGTAAACAGGAGACCAGAAGGCTGGTCAACCTTAATTGCTCTGAAAGGTCACTCACTGTTTAGTTGAAAACATTGTTGGCTGAATCAGCCTCTACCTGTTTGTTTCATGTTAATTTCTGTTTTGTTATTTCCTTCCTAAAGGCTAGGGGTGTATCCCAAAGCCTTAATAAAAGGGAGAAAAAGGCCAGAGCAAGTGGTAGTCCTTTCCACTAGAGCAGTGGTTCTCAACCTTCATAATGTCGTGAACCTTTAAGATAGCTCCTCATGTGGTGGTGACCCCCAACCATACAATTATTTCTGTAGCTACTTCATAACTGTAATTTTGCTACTGTTATGAACTGTAATGTAAATATCTGATACAGGATGTATTTTCACTGTTACAAATTGAACATAATTAAAGCATAGTGATTAATCACAAAAACAATATGTAATTATATATTGTGAAATATTTATTTCTAATTACAAATAAATGAAATTTTGTCTTGAATCGTGGTGTAGCATGGGTAACAGTATTCATGACAACAGTAAACTACATTGCTACACTTTGCTACACCAAGGAGCAGTCTGTTGGTTCCTAAGACCATGGGAAATAGGTGTTTTCCCCTGGTCTTAGGTGACCCCTGTGAAAGGGTAGTTCGACCCACAAGGGGGTCACAACCCACAGAATGAGAAGCGCTCCACTAGAGGAAGGCTCCCACCTGGCTCCTCGATATCCCCAAATTAATGTTTTCTAGTCTCTTTCTTCATTTGCATGCAGCCTCCTTCAGAACCCGAACCCTGAACCAGGAATCCTGAACCATGCAGGACATGGAAAGGGGCTCCCACACCTGCCAGCATGATTGAAACCTAACAGTTCCCTTGCAGACCCAATCACCCCAACTGCCCTCCCCTGCAAGCCTAGTACCACCCAACTGCCTACTCCTGCAGACCTCGTCCCCCACAACTGCTCTCCCCTGCTAATTATCTTGTGACAATGTGTGGGCTGCCATCTGTGGTGGCCATCTTGTGATGACATGGACATGGCCATCTTATGACGATTTAGGGGTGGCCATCTTTGATAACTTGGGGATGGCCATCATGTGACAACATGACAATGGCCATCTTATAGCAGCCATTTTGTAACAATATGGGGGCAGCCATCTTGTGATGAGAGGGTTTCAATTTCCATATTACTTCTTTATTATATAGAATTTTCAATATTTCCTACAACTTTTGTGATATACTATGTTGTACAATTTTTATAACATTATTATATTTAGAGTCTTTTTTCTTGAAGGTCAATGTTTATTGCATAAATATTATTATATTTAAAATGTGTTTTTTGAAACATTGATCTTTATTGCATGCAGCATTATAATATTTAAAATCAGTTTTCTTGCCCTAACCAGTTGGGCACAATGGATAGAGCATTGGCCTGTGGACTTAAGGGTCCTAGGTTTAATTCTAGTCAAGGGCATGTACCTTGGTTATGGGCACATCTCCAGTAGGGTGTGTGCAGGAGACAGTTGGTTGATGTTTTTAACTCAATACTTCTCCCTTCCTCTTTATAAAAAAACTCAATAAAATATATTAAAAAAACTCAGTTTTCATGAAATATTAATGTTTGTTTCATATAAATGGCTAATTATTTTGGATCTACAATCTGGTAATAGATATATTTTGTATATTGTAAAAAATTAAAATACAATAAAGATAAAAATATAAATTCAAAAGCTAGTCAAGGGAAAAAGAAATAAAAGAAAATAAATGTTGGTAGAAACCAAAATGGCAGTATAGATAAACACCTAAACTGCTGCCTCACACACCAATTTCAAAACTACAACTAAAAGATAAAACAGACATCATCCATAACCACAGGAAGGCTGGCTGAGTGGAAATTCTACAACTAGAAGGAAAGAGAAAAGCACACTGAGACTCAGAGGAGCTGTAGAAAGCAGAGGTACTGAGATGTACACAAAGAGGACTGGCAACTGAGTATGCGGCTGGCTTTCTTAAGTAGGAGGGACACAAAAGCAAGCCTAGTACTGCCCAACGGCCATCTCCTGCAGACCTTATCCCCCTTAACTGCCCTCCCCTGCAGGCCTGTTAGCTTCCAATTGCTCTCCACTGCCAGTCATCTTGTGAAAATGTGGGGCCTGCTATCTGTATGGCCATCTTGTGATGACATCTGCTTTCTCCAGGCTGTGCTGAACTCTAGTTCTGATTGAAACTCTGGAGACTAAGATTCATTCGGGGAAGAACTGGACTGTATGGCAGCGGGTGGATCTTGGTGGCTTTTCCTCAGAGGTGCTTGCAGTGATTACCACCAGACACTGAGACACAGGGACCGATTAGGGAAGGGCTGATGAGAAACCAATGTTGTCTGCTCTGTTCTGAGACTCCTAACCATCCACACTGAGCACAGAGGCTTTTGCAAAGTCTTGTCTCATAAGGGTGTCTCCAGCACAGAAGTTCTTCTAGCATAGACACAGCTAATCCTCACAGCCAATTGGTCTGGAGATCAATGCCTCCCAGTGATACCAACAACAATCAAGGCTTAGCTACAACAAAACTGTGCACACAGCCCAAAAGGGAATGCATCAAGAGTATCCAACTCAGGTAACTGGGAAGATTGAGCCACTGGGCCCTATAGGATACCTAGCACACAAAACCATTCTATCAATTCAGGGAAGCAGCAAAAATGTAGAGACAAAGAAATAGATCACAAAGGAAAGAAATGGAGGAAAGCAAACTACTGGATATAGATTTCAAAACCATGGTTATAAAGTTTTTCAAGAATTTTTTAGAAAAGGCTGGTAAATTTAGTAAGACCCTCAAGGATATGTTCAACTAGAAATTGAACATACACTGACTGAATTAAAAAAAATATATCACACAGAGATCTAACAGCAGACTAGAGGATCACAAGAATAAAGTCAAATATTTGAAATATGAAGAAGCAAAAAACATTCAACCAGAAAAACAAAAAGCAAAAAGAATCCAAAAATATGAAGATATTGTAAGGAGCCTCTGGGACAACTTCAAGTATACCGACATCTGAATTATGGGGGTGCCAGAAGAAGAGAGCACAATACTGAAAACCAATTTGAAGAAATAATGACCAAAATCTTCCCCCATCTGGTGAAAAGAAATAGTTACAAGTCCAGGAACTACAGAAAACCCCAAACAAAGAAATCAAAAGAGGACCACAGCAAGACACATCATAATTTTTAAAATGCCAAGAGCTGGCATTTTAATTATGATGTGTCTTGCTGTGGTCCTCTTTTCAGCTGATTTCTCAACAGAAACAATGCAGGCCAGACGGGAGTGGCAAAAAATATTCAACGTGATGAATAGCAAGAACCTAAAACCAAGAATAATCTATCCAGCAAAACTATCATTCAGAATTGAAGGGCAGATAAAGAGCTTCACAGAGAAGAAAAAGCTAAAGGAGTTCATCAACTCCAAACCAGTATTATATGAAATGCTGAAAGGTACTCTTTTAGAAGAGGAAGAAGAAAAAGGTAAAAGCCAAAAAATTATGAACTACAAATACACATCTATCAACAAGTGAATCTAAAACTCAAGTGAATAAAAAAATCTGATGAACAAAATAAACTGGTGAATATAATAGAATCAGGAGCATAGAAAGGGGGTGGACTGACAATTCTTCTGGGGAAAGGGGTGTGGGGGTTCTGGGAGAGACTGGACAAAAATCGTACACCTATGGATGAGGACAGTGGAGGGTGGGTAAGGACAGAGGGAGGGGTGGGAACTGGTGGAGGGGAGCAATGGGGGAAAAAAAGAAGAATGATTATAATAATCTGAACATTAAACATTTATTACATTAAAAAAGAAAATAAATGTTAAAAATAGTATATAAATTTAAAGGCCAGGGAAATCCTTATATAAGAAGATAAGGAAGTAAAAAAAGAAAATTATTGGATTGGTTCTATATGAAAGCCTAGTTGCCTGTTTGTGATTGATTGTCCTAAGCAATTTTATTTTATAACTGTGAGGCATTTACACACTTAGATTTTTGAGTTGCTTATTTAAGCTGCCACAACATTAAAACCACCTTATTCTAACAGCCTCTTTGTTTAATTAATTTAATGATAAACTTCAATATTTTATTCAGTTTATGGTGAATATAATATAAGAATGTCTGAGAATTTCTGGAGCATTCATCAGTAGTATAAGCTTTATGAAACAGTATTGTATAAATGTAAAAAATGTTAATAAAATTAAATTTATTCATTCACATTTATTATATGCAAATTTACAGCAAAGGCATATTCAACAAATTCAAAGAAAATCATTGGTACTAAACAATACAGAGAGATTTGTTTTGTAGTTCCAGGTGCTTATAATCTCTTTAATGAAATAGTACATCAGTCCTTAATTCTTTAACATGAAAATGAGGATGTTAAACTGTATCTTACGTATAATATTAAACAGAGCCTAAAATTTTAATCTCTAAATTATTTTTGTAATTATAATGTTTTTAAAGGGTCAATCATTAATTTTATTGTTTTGATAATGTACCATAGTCATATTATATTTACTCTTAGGAGACAAGTACTTCCCTGCATTATTATTTTTTTTTTACATTTTTTCCATTAATCTATACTTGTTTCAAATTTTAAAAAAAGTTAAAGTTAGTTATGAAACAATTGTGTTATTCTCTACATTTTTGTATTATTACTTACTAGAGGACTGGTGCATAAAATTTGTGCACAGGGAGAAAGGTCCCTCAGCCACGCCTGCACCCTCTCCAATCTGGGACTCCTCAAGGTATGTCTGACTGCTGGTTTAGGCCAATCCCTGTACTGGCAATCAGACATCCCTCTCACAAACTAGGACTGCTGACTCTTAACTGCTTGCCTGATTACCCTAACTGCCTCTGCCTCTGCCCCACCCTAGGCTGCAGTCTGGCCTACCTCTGTGGGAGATGACCTTGTGGATCAGGGAAAGGCGCCACCTCCATTACCCCTCTGCTGCTGCCACTGCCAGCCTGAGCCTTGGCCCTCACAGCCACTGTGACTTTATCCAGAAGGTCGTCTGGAAGACATCTTTCCTAATTAGCCTATTACTCTTCTATTAGTGTAGATTATGAAATGAGTTTGTACATATACTCATGTATAAAACTTCATGTTTAAAGATGAAACATATTTTATTATGAGAGGCCAATAGTTTATACTTACACTTTTTTGTTAACATTCCTCTCTATAGTGTCCTTCATTTCCCAAAGTTTTATATGCTGATGTCATTTTGATAGAGAGCTGAGCTGTTGGAGATGCATGCCAGACTTGAAGACAGAAATGCCATTTTCCTTCACATATCCTTCCTATCCAGGCTGTACATAATTTACTTTCCTTATGTGAAGCAGAGGTTACATGCTGTGTGAGTGACAAGGGAAAATGACCCTGAGGGTGAGTTACTCAATACATCTTCAGATGCCTTGATGCTCAGCAAGAACATGCCTCTAGGTCAGAGTGATGTATTGCTGTGTATCAAGTCAAATTTTACTAATGCTTCTTGACTTCTTTTTCCACATTTAGAAGAGTAGACACACTAGAAAAAGGGATGCTGTAGATAGGTATTAGAGCATACACATTCACATTGGCAAGTAAAATTGAATATAAAATTGCTTTACAGAATGTAAAACACCCTGTTGATTTTAGCAGCATCAATCATTCTTGGTTTCTTAGATCTCACAGCATTAGACTTAACTTATTCCTTCCAATACTTCAATAATCACATTGTAAATCATAAAATTTAAAATAATTATTTTAAAGTAGGAAAAGTAAAAGCAGTAGCAATGAAAGGCAGTTGTGATTGTTCAGTTTATTACCTCAAATAAAACCATAGTCCATTCATTTGATAGTGATTATTTCTATCTGTTTTTATCCCATATAAGATATTAATAGTAATAGGTCAGATGTCATTAATTATATCTCAAAAATGAGTGATATTATATATATATACAGATATATATATGTATACATACATATATATGTGTATATATATATATATATATATATATATATATAATCAGTTTTCTTAATAATAACACAAATGTCTCATATTTAGAGTGAATGCTATCTCCTAAAGTTAATCTTTGCACTGTTCAGCTAAAATATTAGATCCCCATTTAATATAACAAATTAAAGTGTCTTAGGTAGTGTGCCCTCAAAATACTTCATGCAAATCTTTAGAAAAAGATAGAAGAAATTAAAGAAATTAATATATATTCTATAAAGATTTTGCTTAGAGTGGCTGTGAGTATTAGTGCTTGGGAAACAGTCAGGAAGCTGCCAGTTCAACTTTCCCTATATGAAATTTTGAATAAATATGGTCTGGTTGTCTTCCTAACAAGTGTGCCTGACTTACTATCTGCAGAAAATTCCCTGTATCCTGAACATTATACTCATAGAATGTGTGTGTGTGTGTGTGTGTGTGTATTTCTACTTTAAAAGCATCCTTTAGGGACATTCTTTCTGATTGTTATTTCTGAATATTAATACCAGGTTTTCCATTAATCACAATTCTAATGAAATATTAATAGATTGTATGTATAGTGATTTATGTTTTAAAAGTTTAAAATCTAATTAGCATAATGAAATGATCCATGAAAAAAAATGCAGACTTTTATTTTAACATTTGGTGTAAATTAGAAAATGTACTATCACCTAAATGTAAAGATCATTTAAGTACAGAATGACAGTAAATTATATTATTACTTACTTTTTATTTGCTCTAAGTTTAGTCATAAGAGTTAATCATTTAGTATCTATTGTTTTCAGAGACTATGTAAGTATAATTTTTCTCAAAAAAGCTGATGAGAGTGGGACAAAGTTACTAGAGGCCCAGTACACAAATTCATGCACCAGTGGGGTCTCTCAACCTGGCCTGCAAAATTGGGCCAAAACCGGCTCACGGACATCCTCTGGATTGTGAGAGGGTGCAGGCTAGCCCAAGGGACACTGCCAATGCACCATCAGGGCTGGGTAGAAACTCAGGAGGTTGCTCAGCCAGGGAGGGACCACAGGAAGGCTTCATGGTGTGTCTGGCCTATCTTGCTCAGTCCCAATCAGCTTGAACCTAGCAGCAAGCTAACCTACTGGTCAGAGTGTCTATTCCCTGGTGGTCAGTGCACATCAGAGCAACTGATTGACTGACTCTCTGCTCCCTGGAAGTCAGTGTACATCTTAGCTAGCAGTTGAATGGCCTTAGAATTTCATTAGCATATTATGCTTTGATTGATTGAACAGATGACCAGGTGAATGGATTCTTAGCATATTATCCTTTTATTATATAGAATAGAGATGAAGAACTGAGATTAAGTTTATTAAAGATTATTTGACTAATAAAGGATAGAGTGGGACTTTCATCTAGACAGGTGGCTTCAGGACCCATGTAGTTAATAAAAAGAAAAACTGATAAACCTGATAATTATTGTAATTGTTTTTATACATAATATTTGCTGAGAAATTATCATATAGAATTATGATTAGAAAGAATTATGTGCTGATTTTCTCACTTCAACCTCACTGCAGATTGCTGAAGTAGATTCTGTTGAACTTATTTTATAATTAGGAAAATTGAGGATTATAGAGATTATATAATTTCTGCATGCCCTTAACCACTACTGTTTGCTCTACTGTTAAGATGTTTATCTATGTTCAGATCACTAATTATGCTATAACTAGAGGCTTGGTGCTGAAATTCGTGCATGGAGGGGTGTGTCCCTAACCCTGCACCCTCTACAATATGGGACCTCTCTAGGGATGTCTGATGCCCATTTAGATCTGATCCTAAATGGGTAATCAGACATCTGTCTCAAAATCCAGGACTACTGGCTCCCAATTAGTTGCCTGCCCGTCCTCATGATTGTCCCTAACTGCTTCTGCCAGCCAGTCTGATCACCCCCTCATTATTCCCCTACCAGCTTGATTGAAGACTAACTGCTCCCTGCCAGCCTGTTTGCCCCTAACTGCCCTCCCCTATAGGCCTGGTCACCCCTAACTGCCCTCCCCTGCAAGCTTGATCACCTCCAGTTGTCCTCTCCTGCAGGCTTGTTCCCCCTGCTCAATTTTCCTTCCCTGCAAGCTTGATCACCCTCAACTGCCCTCCTCTACAGGCCTTGTCATCCCTAACTGCCCTCCCCTGCAGGCTTGATCACCCCCAACTGCCTTCCCTTGCAGGCCTGGTCCCTCCCAACTGCCCTCCCCTACTGGTCATTTTATGGTGACCATCTTGTGTCCACATGGAGGCAGCCATCTTTAACCAAATAGAGCAGCCATCCTGTGTGTTGGAATGATGGTCAATCTATATATTACTCTTTTATTAGATAGGATAGATGCCTATGCACAGGTGGGGCTGGCTGGTTTGCCCTGAAGGGTGTCCCAGATCCATGTGGGGGTTCCTTTGGGGCATGGAGCGGCCTGGGCAAAGGGCCTGTGGTGGTTTGCAGACCAGCCATACCCCGCAGTGACCCAAGTGGAGACCTGGGATCTGGATTTATTTATCTTCTATAATTGAAACTTTTTAGCCTTGAGCAGAGCCATGCCTCCTACTTGCCCATGGCCACAGCCATTTTTCTTGATATTCATTTATCTTCTATAATTGAAACTTTGTAGCCTTCAGCAGAGGGCAAGGAAGTCCAGGGCTACAGAAACTTGACTTCCTCCATTGCCAGGCGCAACTCACGCCTCCTGCTCTCACCAACTCTGTGGCTGCTGCCATTTTGGGGGGAATTTATTAATCTTCTATAATTGAAACTTTGTAGCCTTAAATGGAGGCCAAGACAGGTCAGGGCAGGCAGAAAGCTTGGCTGCCTCCATTGCTGGGGAAGACTAAGACTCCTGCTCTCTCTGTGGCCACATCCATCTTGGTTGGTTTAATTTATATACTTGCTCCTGATTGGCTGGTGGGCATGACTTGGCTGGGTGTCATGGATGTACGGTCAATTTGTATATTATTCTTTTATTAGATAGGATACTTCCATAAGACAATCATTTAATTCATTGATTCAGCCAGTAAATGCTATATATGTATTAAACAATGGGAATAAAATGATGGATAAATAGGATTCCTGAAGTAGATGCATGTTCATCTTTGCAGTCACTATTTTTTATAAGTCCTGCTATGTAGAAATAAATGTGCTATGGATACATAAAGAAGGATTGATTTATTCTGTTAAAGGAATCAAGAAGTTCTCTTCTAAGATATAGGAGATGGTTGGAATTTTATGTCATGGATTTCATGAGTGAAACTATGAATATGGTGATAATTGGAAATCCAGGCAATAAGAGGGTGTCAATATGGAGCAGAGACTGACAGTACATGGTGTGTTTGAATAATGAACAGTTGTGCCATGATTCTGTGTACAGTAATAAGGTGTGTGATGAGAATAAATATAGAAAGGAAGATTGGGGCAAAATTGAGCACAATATTTCAGCTATGATAGTGTCAGAGACAGCAGGAGCTCCTGAATGGCTCTGCTGCTCTAAGTTGCTATGAGTCCATGTATTCTTCTCAATTATTCCTGACTATGCCAGGGCAGATCCTTCTCAAACCATGCCCATTGTACTAACTGTTAGCAACTTAGTTAAATTCCCTCCTTATACCCTGCTTACTAGTTACAGGTATTGAGTTCGAGATAGAGAAGTCACGTGAAGTTGTGGGTATATAAGAATGAGTCTTGCCCTAGCTGATTTGGTTCCGTCGATAGAGCATCAGCCTGCAGACTGGAGGATCCTGGGTTAAATTCCAGTCAGGGGCATATGGTCAGGTTGCAGGCTGGATCCACAATTGGGGGGAGAGAATATGTGGGAGGCAGCCAATCAATGATTCTCTACCATCATTGATGTTTCTCTCTTTATCTCTCTCCTCTCCCTTCCTCTCTGAAATAAATAAAAATATATTTTAAAAAATGAGTCTTTATTGCAAAAGCCAGTGTCTATATAGCCATCAGACAAAGTCCATACAGGCAGGCAGCCAGAAACTGGTTGGTTAGCATGTACATCTTTCTCACAATGCAGCATCGGTCTCTATATTCACATCTATTATCTGAGCCCCTTAGACTCATTGCCTCACATCGTATCAGTACCTAAGCTCTATGGCTCAGCAGCTTCTCCTATCTCTTCTGCCCAGCACACTGACTGGTTAACATGGTAGCTATATCTGAGTTCTTTCTTAGAGCTTGAGCCTCAGTAGCCTCCCTGAGCTCTCTAGACTCTGCTCTACCCAGCTACTCTCTCTAGCAAGCTTCTTCACACACTCTTGATCAGTAACCTGTATGTTACTCCAGAGACAAAGAAGACTAGCTGCCAACAGTGACATCAATCATTTGGGTTACAGAAAGGCACAGTGTACTGTGTGTCCTTGCACCCACTCATGGTGTCTTCACCCCAATTAGGTTCATGTTCAAAGCAGTCTTAGTCATTCCGGTGTATTGACAAAAACGCCTTTGTGCTCCCATTGGACTTGACTAACCAGGGACCCTGGCATGGTTTCCACAGATAGGCAATAGTGAAATACCAAAAGCTTTTTTTATGTAGTAGAGTAATGCAATATATTATCATGCCTTTGTTAATCTTAGAGACACATATATACAACATCATTAGGATCAGTGGGAAATAAGAATAGAATAAGCTATGTTGAGATAAGCTTGTCTTTGAAAACTTCATCTGGCACAGAGATATAGAGAAGTTCATAAGATGTCGCCCGCCCCCAGAATGTACTTTTTCTATTTTATTAAAGTTTGAGAATTATCACCTATAAAATGTATAACCTAGAGATGACATCCAAAGTTGATCAAAACCAGTATTCTCAATGAAAATAAGAGGTGGTCCTAGCCGGATTGGCTCAGTGAATAGAGCATTGGCCTGTGGACCAAAGGGTCCAGAGCTCAATTCTAGTCAAGGGTATGTACCTTGGTTGTAGACTTTAGGGTCCTTGCACTGGTCAGGACTATTGCAGGAGGCAACCAATCGATGTGTTTCTCTCACATCAATATTTCTGTCTTTTCCTCTCTCTTTCACTCTCCCTAAAATTCAATGGAAAAATATCCTCTGGTAAGGATTAACAAAAAATAAAATAAAATAAAAGGAAATAGAATAGGCCACAATTGATTATATACAAATATGTAATTAACAACCAAAAGATACACATATTTGCTTAAATACTTGTATAGGTGACTGATCATGAGATCTTAATATATACAAATCAATTCCTTTTTTATTAATAAACTCATGTATATTTTCCCTCAGTCAGCACATCAGCTAGTTGGGTTTCTTCAACCAGTGGAGTAATTAATTTGAATACTTAGTGACCCAGTTGTTACAAATTGAATGCTTTATCTAGTTGTTACAAGTTTCTTTTACTTTTTTTATTATTAAAATTAAAGTTTTAAGAGAAACCTCCAGAAAATGGTTTGGGTTACACATGGACTTCCCTTACATTGCCATGTTACCATGTTAACTTAGGTAATGACAAACTGATTTTTCTTTGACATCAGAATTAATTTCTACAATAACTAGTGGGCTTGTGCATGAAATTCATGCATGGGATGGGAGGGGTGTCCCTCAGCCTGGCCTTTCTAATCTAGGACTCCTTGGGAGATAACTAGCAATCAGACATCCCACTCATAATCCAGAACTGCTGGTTCCTAACTGCTGGCCTTCCTGCCTGATTGTCCCTAACTGTTTCTGCCTGCCAGCCTGATTGTCTCTAACTGCTCCCCTGCTGGCTTGATTGCCTCTAAGCACTTCTGCCTCAGTCCTCACACCCAGGACCCAGGATTCCCTTCTTCAGCTGGCCACAAGCACCTAGGATCCAGCTTCCTTCCCTCTGGCCAGCCTTAGACACCCAGGACCTACACAGGTTTTTCCCAGGCCAGGTGTAGCCACATAGGGTAGTGGGCAGAAGCTGCAAGCACTGGCACCCAGGATGATGGGATGGGTGGCTTCTTCGTCTCCTGGGCCACAGCCAGCTGCAGGTGTTAGTGACCTGGACTGTGGGGTGGGTGGCTTCTCTATCTCCCATACTATAACCAGCTGCAGGTGCTGGTGCCTGGATGGGATGGGCAGCCTCTCTCTCTTCCCTGGGATGCAATGTGGGTAGCTTCTCCAGCTGGCTGTGGCTGTGGCCTGGGATCATGGGGCAGGCTGCTTCTTTTTCTCCAAGGCCACAGACAGTTTCAGGAGCTGGCATCCAATTTCTCTGTCTTCTCCAAGACATGATGTGGGTACAGCCAGCCAGAGTTTCTGTGAATGGCTGTGGCCTGGGATTACAGGGCAGGTGGCATCTTTGTCTCCTGGGCCATAGCCAGCCTAAGATGCTGGCGCCCAGTTTCTCCAGCACCCAGTTTCTCTGTCTCCCTGGACTTCTCTGACTCCCACAGACCTGGAGTGGCTGGGGAATGTGTCCTCTACCAGCTTTGTCTGGTTAATTTGTATACTCACTCCTGATTGGCTGGTGGCCATCACAGATGTAGGGCCAATTTGCATCTTTCTCTTTTATTAGTGTTGATTCTCTCCTTCACCTGACATTTAATATTATAAATCTACTAAAATGGCCAAGTGGTAGTCTTACCTTACAGTTCAAGAGAATGATTATTCAAAACCTGAACTTGGGAAAATTCGGTATAATTGAGAAAAAGTTAGTTTAAATAAATCTTTTTGTCTCCTGGACCAATAGATTTTGTCTTGGTTGACAGCACAAAATTAAAATGACCTAGAAACCATAATAAACTCTCAGTGTGTGATACCTGTGTTTATCAGGCCAGCTGTTTTTAGTTGACTGATGGAGCACATGTTAAGACTAAAAATTCCATCAGCTGTACTCTCTGCATGCAGTTTTTGGCTGTAAAATAAATTTTTAATAATAAGAAATATAAATTCTCTTTATTATGATCATGGATAAAGAATTTAAGTACTTCATTGAGGAAGAGGAGGAACAATATATTGCATGAAAGTAAGGTAAATTCATACCCTATATTACTGTTTATTACATTGAGGATCCATTGATGCCTTCTACTTGATAAAAATATTCCATCTGTTTGCACAGGTAGTAGTGTACTATTACTGGTTTTGTAGTGGACTCTGCCATTAGTGATTTGGGTATTCGGCACTTCTGAACCTTCTGAAGGGCCATATTCTAGGATAGACACATACTTTCTCCCTCTCTCACAGATTAATATTTAAATCAACCTGTTGACCAAACACTGGTAAAAAGAGGCTGGATGGTAAATGGACAAAGTGTCCACATGATTATTAAGAACTTTTTTTTTTTTGTACTGGATTCCTCTTGTGAGCATTTATGTGTGATACAAAAGCCTCAACTATGTGCTCTTTCCAGAGAACTATTCACATTCTTCTCTATCATGCATTTTTGTCATAGGTCCTCCAACTTCTTTTCTTTAGTCCTTGACTATCTGGTAAAATTATAGAAGATTTCTCATTAATCATCATATATCTATAGCATTGGCCACTTCCATATGATAAAGTGCATAGTCATACCAAACACTCAAAATTCTGCTCAGTGACATGGTTTTTATTGTCCACATTTTTTTCAGGGAAACTAGAATAAGAATATAATGTTCTTGTTGATAACAACATCATTGATAATTAACAGGTAGAGATATTATCTGTTAAGTTTCAATTTATATTGCATGATATATGATATGTGATCATTGACTATCTCATTATTTTTAATCATTATCAATTTTATAGAAAAAAATTTATATAAAACCATGTACTTTTCATTTTGTAAAATACTATGTACCATCTTAGATTTTTTATTAGGTATTATCAACTTCCTCTTCTTACTAATATAATATTAAGTAATACACCAATATAGAATAATTGATTTTAGAAATAAATTCCTTTCATTGAATGTGTACATAGTCACATTAATTAGTAAGAAACCTACTAAGTCTATGGGTCAGATTCAGTAACCTCAGATGCTTCTTTTAATCTCTATTATCTTACTCAAATATTCTGCAGCATATCATGATATAGACTATACTGTTTGTTTTAGAAATAAAATTAAATATAATTTAATAAAATTATTCATGCATCTTTTTTTAAATGACTATTTAAATCCTTTCCACCATATTTTGCAGGTCTTCAAAGGTCTTTTCCTTATTTCTGGAACAATGAAAATAGAATATTTGCTAACTCTCTGGACTTCAGGTAGGTCAGAGAGACAAAGAATGAAAGTGCAATAAATATTTCATAGGCCAAAATAGCATCTTCCTACATTTCTCCCTAACCTGACTTCCTGATAAATCTGAGAATCTACTTATCCAATTCGTTGAACTTCTTTACTCTCTGCACCAATCTCCAAGAAAGAAAGGGGCAGCTATGGTACTGATTTTATTTGGATACTCTGAAGTGCCAACTTCCATTTTTATATCATGCATTAATTATGAGTGTGCCCTGTTTCCAAAGTTCTCTGAAGTAATATTTGTTAATTCTGCTTAATGGTTAAAGGTCTGATCTTCTATGTAAATTTGTTATTTTTTCTTGCAGGAATATCTAGGTTAACTTAATTTTGCATACATCTCTTGAAAAAAAAAAAGCATGTCTCTCATTATTGGAACCACCCTGGCCTGAAATAAGGAGTATAAACAGAATAGCCTTATTAAAGACCAAAAAGTGCACTTCTGTTTTTGTCTAAGTAGTGGGAAGCAATCAAGATTAGGACTCCAATCAAGCTGTCAAACTATAACTTTTTTTTCTCCTTAGAACTTTCAACATTTGTATGTTTCTATTGATCTGGCAAAATAATGCCAGGGGAAACTTGATCCTTGTGACCCCATAGTGTCTCCTCAGATTTCTGAGATGTCCTGATACTGAATTTATACCTATTTCTTATAATTTATAGGCTTTATTTATAGAAATTTCCTATTTCGAGCTGTTTGTTTTTTCAGTTTTGATCAAATCAAGATAAAAGAATTAAAAAAACTATGAAATATTCTTATTCTTAGATAATAGTTTTATTTGTTCCATGTAAATCTGTGGTATTTCAGGACCTTAAAGTTTGATGTCAACAGATTTGAGTAAAAATGGAAACTAAGGACTCCTTCTTCAGCAATTCTGAATGTCAACACAACAGCAAAATATTAAGCTAAACATGGGACTATGTGAGACTGTACACTTACATGCACATGTAGCCAACCCTGTAGATATATCGGAGTTTGGGTTTCCTAAAAGCCTGAGATTGGAAATCATATTTAAGTGATATAATGAGAAGTATCTTCAAGAAAAGATAACTGAAAAAAAAAAACACAAGTGTAATAAGAACAGCTAAGCAATGTCTAGTTTCACAGGAAAAACTATGAAGCTCAGCTTTCTTTAGTTAATAGAATATTGAGGAAAGAAAGGACTTGTATTACTTCATATACCTGTTTCTAGGTGATTTTCAAGAAAAGAGAGTAATACAGTAGCTGGTCATACAGTGCAAATACCAGTAAATGGGATCCAGATAGTGCAATAACCTCTTCAACTACAGTCTCTCTTAAAATCTGTGCTACTCTATAAGGATCCTACTTATAGGATTTTCAACTGGTTGCCAGAAGAAGCACTAGTGTGTTGCAAAAATTATTTTAAACATGCAATACCTGACTATTTAATCAAGGAGACTGATCTATTTTCCTTTAGATTGTCAAATTAAGAAAAACAATAAAAAAAAAACAACAACAGCCCTCTGATGTAAATGGATCAAATTTATATCTATTTTTGTCAGCTCTTCAAAAATATATTTTGGTGTATTTCATAATTTTAGTGATTAGTTTATGTGTCCCATGATATAAAAACATTGAAAATCACTGTACTTGACTAACATATCCATGGCAGACTGAAATGTAACCCATCAAGCAAGATCACAACATGGTAGTGTATTAATTGTTCTGCCTTGATGATTTGACCAGGTGCTCAGAGCATTATCTAAGGTGAGAATCTAAGTTCTTACAAAAATTCAGTTTTTATGGGTAATTTATCCATTCAGGCTGCTATAACAGAATATCAAAGACTCTGTGGCTTATATATAACAGAAATATATTTCTCATACTTCCAGGGATTGGTAAATCCAAAATCTAGTCAGTAGCAGATATTTCAGGATATCTGAGGAGATACTATGGAGTCAAAAGTGTCTGGTGAGAGCCAGCAGATTATCTTCCTGCAGTGTCTTCTCATGGTGGAAGGGGTAGGGGGATATCTTTATAAGATCACTTTCCTCATTCATAATGGCTCCATCTTCAATGACCCAATTACCTTCCAAAGACCCTACAACCTAAAACCATCACACGGGGTCTAGGTTTCAATCTATTAATTGGAGGGGGAGGAGTACAATATATAGCGTCTATAGCAGAGAAGTTTTATATATTGCATCTTTCATTTCTCCCTGTTCTCGCTTAGGATCTCTAGAACCCAGATTATTTAAACTTATCAATAAGTTAACAAAGTTGAATGTAACTTTTTTTTTCCCTTTGTAGGCCCACTGAATTTACAAAACTGTTTGAAAATTTATACAGAGCTCTATCAAACAGCCTCATAACAATATACTGATATTCTTAAAATTAATAACTTCTGAGAGTGTACCTCATCCATGCACATCACCTTTTTTACAGGGTTATAGCTCTTGTTTCAAGGTCAATTGCCTTACATTCAAGTACTAGGTTTTTAAACCACCACTGTTGCAGTTATGTTCTATAAAAGAATTATTTAAAATTGCAAAAGGACCCAATAAAGTGAAGTGGCTATGCTTACCAGTGTGTTAAGAATGTACTCCCTCTTTTTTTCTTATTTAAAAATAATAAAAAAAACTTTATTTTTATGTTAGCTATAGTTATTGTGAGTGGCCAAAAATAATTTCAGGCAATCAGGTAATCTTTGCCAAAGCAATTTTCTTATCCCTAACAACTTCCTCCAGGTGGAGGGAGCAACAAATAAATAACTTTTGTTTAAGTCCTGTCTATATAGTCAACCCATGGGACAGACCTTTTTTTCAGTTGGTTTCAGTAGCCATTTCCAAGTAGGTCACTGCTTCTTTCAAAACAAAAGAAAAACTTATTTGGGAAACTGTTCCATTTCACCTTTTCTCAAATCCATATTTTAGCAGATGGGCCCAAAGCACATTTTTGTACCCTCTACTTATCTATTTTCAAAAAGAGAAGCACGCTGTACAATCTTCCTTGCCAAGTCCCTTCTCCCTACCTTTCATTTCTCCTCTATCTTTTCTCTGTTACTGTTCTTATTTGGGCTTTCTTCAAAGTCATGAGCTTGCACAACTTAGAAGATAGAAGACTATGATCACTGAATTTCCCAGAGTCAATGTATAAATGCCATAGACTCTGCATTTCAGAAGGAAAATTTTGAGGTGCATTGTAAAGGTTCTTTATGGTGTTTCTATGTGGATTGAGCTACAGGAACAAAGAGCAGTAAACAAATCAATAATGCAGTCTTATTTTTTCCTGCTCTATTGGAATCTTTGCCCAAAGCAATCACTACCCACAAGTTCTTGTTTCTATCTCCTCATCCCCATTTTTTTTTAGGGAACTCAAATAAAGACAGTTTCTACTAACAGTGGCCCTAGAAAACAGACCCTCCAAGTGGGAGACTGAGACTAGATAACTCACCTCACATGACAGGACCCTACTGTGGAGGACAAGGCAGGAAAGAAATAGCATGCTGAGCTTAAATTGAAGCATGTGAGTGAAATACCTTTGAATCCTCCAACTTGCTAAAAGAAGTTCCCTCAATCTTCTAAATAATATGAGACTCTGTTTTTTCTGAGTCTCTGCTAAGACTTCAAATGAATGAAATGACTTGCAAAAATGACATGCTGTCTTCTCAAATTCACTCTTTATCTCCTTTTATAACCACTAAAAACAACTTTGGTCAGGGCTCAGTGTAGCCCAAGTTGAACACTATGATACTTGATATTAAAGGAACTATTTTACTCACTAATGGAATTATAGAAAGTGTCCCAGGAGGAAATGGGAAAATATAACTAAGATCAGATTTTAAGGATATAGAACAAAGATGGGGAAAAATATAACAGGGAACATTATTGACCTAAAAAGAGCATTCAGGAACTCAGTACAGTATTAAAAATTTTAGCAATGACACTTTGCAATTAATCTAAAGATGATGCTTCAAGGGTAATGGAAACCTCCTTGATGCTTAGATATAACAATACTTGTGATTTGGTTGACAATCTCTCTGCCTTTCACCTCAATGCTTTCTGAATATTCCAGTTTTCTCTTTCAGGGACTTTTTTTGAAGTGAGAAAAGCAGAGTCCAACTATTCAAAGGGCAGCCTTAATGTATAAAATGAATTTCCACTATGGGAAAAACCCACATTTCTTATTTTTTAGAGACAATTCTGAAGCACATTGTACAAATTACTCCAAAGATATCTAGCAGTAGTAAAACTCAGTGACCACAGAAGAGAGTAGCTCAACAACACAGCCTTACTAACTTTCTCACATTTTCAATTTCACTTCTTTAGGGAACATCAACCAAAGGACATCTGTGCAGAAGTTCTTGAATCAAGTTGTTCCTTGGGAAAAACTACATGAAGATATATGTCTTAATCATTTGCATGATATAAATAAATAAATAGCTCAGAAATGAAACGTACTTCTATGTAAGTGATGTTGAGTAAAGAGGAGGTTATGTACAATAAAATGGAACACACAAGTCTTTTCCAACTTTTAAAGTGAATTTATTTATTTTTCACATAATAGGAATCAAAATTCTGGTCAGTAGAACAATTTTGAAGGATCAAAAGCCATCTATTAAGTGAACATTAGATATATTATTGGGATGATAAAATTTTCTGAAGATGAATTATGGTGATGGTTGAACAAGTAGTAAATTTACTAAAAAATAATTCAATCCTATACTAAAAGTGGAAAGCTCTTATGGAATATAAATAGTGTCATGTAAGGTACTTTAAATCTAAGCAAAATTCCATAAAGAAAAAAAAACACACATAAAAAGCATATTAGATGTAGCATCAGAACATAAGTTCTCCTGATTTATTTTTTTAGTGCCCTGTCATATTAGACAGAATTTCTTATATGGCCTCAGCAATCTTTTGACACATCTGTCCCAAGGCATAATAGTGTTAAGCTCTTGGAGACATTCATTATCATCTCTGACATTTGATCAGGGGAAAAAAAAAAAAAAAAGAAACTTCTCTACATGGCCTGACCCAGATAGGCACAATATAATGCAGAAGCTCAACTATAGACTGGTTCTATTACATGTGGAAATGATTTGGATCCCAGTCTAGGATAATTGGTACCTTTCCAGCTTCACCTAATACAGAACCAGCAAAAATGTTGCATGATTTGGGAACTAGAAATAAACCTTCCTGAGAATTCTAAATTTGAACTGTCTAATATTTCTTTCTCAGTGAGATTAAAGAAAAAAATGAGCTGATAATTAAGAGAGACAAGTCATTCAAAATCTAGGCAAATGCAATATGTATACACTAGAGGTCCTGTGCACAAAATTCCCTTGGCCCAGCCTGTACCCTCTCCAATCCGGGACCCCTCAGGGGATGTCCAACTGGCCCTTTAGGCCCAATCCAGATAGGACTGCTGGATCCCAACTGCTCACCTGCCTGCCTTCCTGATTGCCTCTAACTGCTTCTTCCTGCCAGCCTGATCACCTCCTAACTATTCCCCTGCTAGTCTAATTGATGCCTAACTGCTTCCCTGTCAGCCTATTTGCCCCTAACTGTAACCCCCAGCTGTTCTTCCCTACAGACCTGGGTCCCCCCAACTGCCCTTCCATGCAGGCCTAGGTTCCCTCAATGGCCCTTCCATGTAGGCCTAGTCACCCCCAACTTCCCTCCTCTGCCGGCCTGATCAGCCCTAACTGCCCTCCCTTGCAGGCCTGGTCCCTCCCAACTGCGCTCCCCTGCTGGCCTTTTTGTGGTGCCCAACTTGTGTCCACATGGCGGCAGGGTCTTTGACCACATGGGGACAGCCATATTGTATGTTGGAGTGATGGTCAATCTGCATATTACTCTTTTATTAGATAGGATAGAGGCCTAGTGCATGGGTGGAGGCCAAATGGTTTGCCCTGAAGGGTGTCCCTGACCAGGGTAGGGGTTTCTTTGGGGACTAGGGCAGCCTGAGTGAGGAGCCTGTGGTGGATTTCAGGTTAGCAACGCCCTCTGGTGACCCTAGTATCTGGGATTTATTTATCTTCTAAAATTGAAATTTTGTAGCCTGGAGTGGAGCCAAGGTTACTGCTTGCTGCATGGCCACAGCCATTTCTGTTGGGATTTATTTATTTTCTATAATTGCAACTTTGTAGCCTTAAGTGGAAGACTGGGCCTGCCAGGGCAGGTGGAATGCTTGGCTTCCTCCATTGTCAGGGAAACCCAAGCCTCCCTTCTACTCTCCTTGGCTGCAGCCATCTTGGTTGGGTTTATTTGTATATTTGCTCCTGATTGGCTGGTGGGCATGGCTTGTGAGTGTAGCAGAGATATGATCAATTTGCACATTACTATTTTATTAGTTAGGATAATATGCATGTAAATTGAAAATGTATATAGAGTTTAAATCACTTGTTTTATTAATAATTGATATTTATAAACAAAAGGACTCTAATCAAAACAAACTTTACTTGTTGAGGAATACAGGCTCTTCTTAAAAAGATATTTTCTGTAGTTTGACAGTCTATTGATGCTTCTTTTTTTCTGTATCTATTTTTGTGCATCAGTTTATAATGTTCATTATATTCCACTAATGAGTGAGGTCATGTGGCAGGAAGGCTGGGGAGGGTTGAGGGGTGGACAGAAGTGGGTTAGGGGAGGAGTAAGAAATTAACTAAAGGACTTGTATGCATGCATATAAGCACAACCAATGGACACAAGATACTGGGGGTGGTGATGAGGGCATGTGTGGTGGGCGAGGATGAGGGGAGGTGAATGAGGAAAAAAGGAGACATATGTACTACTATTTGCAATACTTTAAACAATAAAATAAAATAATAAAATATATTACCTTATATAAATTAAGTTTAGAAAAAACTATAATATGTATAGCATTTTCAAAATAAAATAGGACAATAAGTATTACATGTTATGCAAATCTCCAAAATGTCATTGACTTTTTTTGACAAAGTTTTCATTGAAATGCTCATTACATTTTAAATTGTAAGTGGAATATATAAGAGGAAAATAAAATATAAATGTTGACTTATAACATTACTATATATATAACAATCACAAAAGTCTGAGAAATGTTGTTTGATGAAGATTCATTTTGAGTACAAGATGCATCATTTAAATAGAACATTTCCTTAATTGCTATTATGAGAAAATCCAAACATTTCTTGTGTATTACACCAAGTCTTATGTTCTTTACATGTGGAGGCTCCTCCATGTAGGAGCATGTGGAGGAGGAAGAATCCAGCCCAAGGGTGCACCCACTGGTTTCAGGAACCATCAGGTGGAGGTGGAGGTGGAGCTTGGAGGCACAGTGGCACCTGGAGAGGCCACATGGAGAAGTGGAAACAGCTGCTTTAAGACCTAGGTCCACTCCTGAGGAAGGGACCATCAAGTCTTGGCTCCTGGCATCCTGGCAGGTTTGGAAAAAACAGCTTGTGAAGTCGAGGTTTTCATGACCTCTTCCAAGGACCTCAGCATCTTTAGCATTTCCGCCATCTCCTCCTCTTGCCTGGAACATTTGGATCTCTCCTCTTTCAGTTCATGAACCAGGGACTTAATGTCCTGTTTCAGCATCCTGTAGGTCATGGTGACCTTTCTGCAAGCATGGGCAAGGATGCGTATATTTAATGCCTGTTTCTCACTCGTGCCATCCATTAAGGATGACTGGATCTCTGTGAACTCCTCTTCAGCCTTGCTCAACTGGTCAATGAGCTGGCATTTCTCCTCAACTTGTGCGGCCAGTGCTTTTTCCAGCTGTGCTTCATATCTTACATAAAGTCAACTCTGAGCAGACTGAAACAGTCTGACCATAAATACAAGACCCATCAAGAAGCCAATGACAGGTGGGCATGCCTCTAACTCCCAGAGGAGGAGAGGGACAGAGAGGCGTGAGCCCAGACCACGTGGAAGCAGATCCACTACCTCCCTGCCCAGATTCCCAAGGATGGACCTGAAGCCCAGGTCTGCAGAGGACCACAGCACCTCCATGGACCCTCCGCACAGGGACTGCCTGGTCACCATGGATCCTCTGGACACAATAGACCCGATGACACCCCAGCGTTCCACCTGTGGCAACCCTGACTGGTGATGTGGCTGAGATGAAGAAAGGTTTTTAAATAAAAGGTTCTCCTGTCCATGACTACTGAATGATCGATGATTTGCCATTCTCTCTGGATGGTTTTGTATCAGTATAAATGAAAATATTGTGAAAATACAGTGGTATGTCAGGATATGAGTTTCTGTAACCTTGCTCTTATATCAAGTTGTTCATATCTCAAAGCAAATTTCCCCACTGAAATCAATTGAAATGCCATTAATCCGTTCCAGCCCCAAAATGCCACCCCAGTTGTTTTGTTATGTGTGTGTTTTTGAATATGAAAAATGTATTTATAAATGACAAATATTGTATAAAAACATAATAAAAGAGAATATAAAGGAATAAACTGGATTTATAAAGTGTATTTACCTACTCGTTACACTCTTAATGCTACACTTTGTCCTTAAACTGAATGTAACTTAACTAATCTTCACTGAACTTAATTGCTACGGTCTTTGCATTTTTGACTGATTAAAAAAAAAAACAAAAAACGTGTCCAACGAGGTTTGCCTCTTCCTCCCTTTCAGAATATTTCTGAAATGGGTGAAGCAAGTTTCATTGAACAGCTCTGATGCACAACCAGTAGCAACTTTTGGGGGGTGTTTCTTTTCCATGAAGTGTGACACCCTCTCCCACATTCCTAAGATCTCCTTTATCTCACTTGTAGAGATCTCCTCCACCTCTGGCTCCTCCTTGAAACTAATTTCTTGGAGAACCTCTGCATGTTGCTGAGATTGAAACTCTTGCAACTCCTCCGTGGTGAGTTCCAGAGAGTGCTCCTCGACGAGCTCATTCACATCTCTCTCATCCACCTCCAGGCCCATGGATTTTCCCAGAGACACTATCTCCTCCTCCACTGGCACCTGGGGTTCGAATCCTTTGAAGGTCCTTTCAGGCACGGCCTCAGGCCACAGCTTCTTCCATGCAGAGGTCAAAGTCCTCATTGTAACACCCAGCCAGGCCTGATCAATAATCCTGAGGCATATCACAATGTTAAAGTGGTTCTTCCAGAACTCTCGAAGGGTGAGGTTTGTGTTCTCCATCACCTCAAAGCAGCGTCGGAACAGGTGCTTGATGTACAGCTTTGTAAAATTAGAAATCACCTCCTGATCCATGGGCTGCAGGATAGGAGTGGTGTTGGGAGGTAGGTAGAGAACCTTGATAAAGTTGAACTCTTTGAGGAGTTCATCTTCGAGGTTTGGTGGGTGAGCAGGAGCATTGTCCAGGACTAGGAGGGCTTGCATGGTTAGGTTGTTCTCCTGTAGATATTTCTTAACAGAAGGGCCAAAAACCAGGTTTACCCACTCCACAAAGAACTGCCTGGTGACTCATGCCTTTGGGTTTGCCCTCCACATAACTTGCAGTTTATCTTTTAAAATCTTATGTGACTTAAAGACTGTGGGGTTTTCTGAATGGTATATGAACAGAGGCTTGATCTTGCAGTCGCCACTTGTATGGGCGCACAGTGCGAGAGCTAGCCTATCCTTCATGGGTTTGTGGCCTGGCATTGCCTTCTCCTCTGCCATTATATGTCCTATTTGGCATCTTCTTGCAGAAAAGCCCTGTCTCGTCACAGTTGACGACTTGCTGGGGGATATATCCGTTGGCTTCTATCAGTCGGGAAAGAGTTTTGAGGTAATCCTCAGCTGCCTTCACATCTGAACTTGCTGCCTCACCATGCCTGACCATGGAGTAAATGCCGAACCTTTTCCTGAAGTTACCAAACCAGCCTCTACTGGCTGTAAATGAGTCTTTCGATGCTTCTTCCATGGGAGTGCACGGGGTCTGCTCCAGCAAATCACCGTAAATTGCTCGCGCCTTCTCGCATATGATGTTCTGTGTTAATGTATCTCCTTTAAGATACTTCTCTGTCACCCACACCATCAGTAGATTCTCCATCTTTTCATGGAGAGAGCTACAGAGCTTAGAAATTATTGTTAAGCCCTTAGCTGGTGTTATACCCTTTATCGACTCCTTCTGTTTAAGCACAGTGTATATCGTTGAAGTACTACGTCCATATTGCCTCGCCAAGTCAGCCACTCGCACATCTTGCTCATATTTTTTTATGATTTCACGCTTTAATTCAATAGACATCATCCTCTTCTGAGCACTGACCTTTCCACTCGCTTTCTTCGGACCCATGGTTATAAAAAGAAATGTGATAAAGTATGTAAATGCACGAAAGATGCTTCTAGAATGAGGTAAACAAGCACACTGACTGAGGCATGGGAAACTATGAGATGCTCAAGTTTTGGTAAGCTGGTGGGTCGTGTGCAGCCGGCCGATCCGCGCAATTACTCATTGCTCATACTTCAAAGCAAAAAAATTGCTTGCTTGATGGCTCGTACCTCAAAAATCTCATATGTTAGGGCACTTGTATCTCAAGGTACCACTGTACTATCTAACTTATTGAACTCTACAACATTATAGTCATTGCAAATTAAAATGGCACACTTTACAAGGTAACATATCCTGATGATTGGCACAGTAAGCAGTTAATAGAGGGTGGGGAAAAAGAAGATTTACTATTGTTTATATAAAAATAATACAATAATTAAATAATAATACAAAAATAAACTTTGTTTCTTATCCTCAAAACTGTAAATCTACTTTTGCTAGAGGCTATATGTATGACAGGCAGAATTTCAACATGTTCCACTCAAGATTCCCACTCCTTTGTATACAAATCTGCCATAATTCTCTTACTTTGAGTTTTTTGAGGAATTGTGAATATGATTGAATGCCACTCTCATAATTGACTTACAGTTTATGGAAAGAATAAAGAGATTTTGCAAAAGTAATTGAGGTTCCATATCAATTGATCTTGAGTTAAGATAAAAATAGATTATCCTCAGTGGGGCTATTTAGTCAAATGAGCCCTTAACCAGGGAAATTTTTTCTGCTGGTTTTGAATAAGTAAATTGTCTCACTGTACCAGAATATGTGTGATGGCCATGTGGCAGCTAAAAGAGATCATCTGCAGACCATTAGCAAGAAAATGTGGAACTTATTCCTACAACTGCAAAGACCAAAATTATTCTAGCAAGCACATGAGTTTGGAAGAGTAAGTTTCAGAAAAACAAAAACAAAGCCCGAGGTAACTTGACTATATCATTGAAAGATGCTGAATAAAGCATCAAGCTCAGCTTTTCCCAGACTTTTGATCCAGAGAAACTTTCAGATAATAAATACATCTCAGCTCAAACTGCAAAGTTTGTGATAATTTGTTACACACCATAGACAAAACATGCATGCTATCATAACTATATTAGCTCTACATATGTAATGTTCTTGACCATATATTTTATTTTAAATATATATTTTTATTTATTTCAGAGAGAAGAAGGGAGATGGAGAGAGAGATAGAAACATCAATAATGAGAGAGAATCATTGATCAGCTAACTCCTGCACACTCCATACTGGGGACCAAGCACATAAACTGGGTATGTGCTCTGACTGGGAATTGAACCGTGACCTCCTAGTTCATAGTTTGATGCTCAACCACTGTGCCACACCACCCAGGCATGTTCTTGATCATATTGAAGTGCATGTATTTGCAAAGATAAATGCACCCTTGTGATAATTGCAGCATTATTCACAGTGGCCAAGACATGGAAACAACCAAAATGTCCTGTGATAGAGGACTGGATAAAGAAAATGTACATATACATAATGGAATACTACTCAGCCATAAGAAAGGATGAAATAATGTCATTTGCAACAACATGGATGCACCTTGAGAACAGTATGTTAAGTGAAATGAGTCAGTCAGAAAAAGCTAACAACCATATGATTTCACTCATATGTGGGATATAAAACTGAAACTCATGAACATAAACAGCAGTGTGGTGATTGCTAAGGGAAATAGGTATGGGAGAGGGATGTCCTAATATATGGTGACAGGAGTAAATTTCACTTTGGATGATGAGCATATGGTGTAATATACAGATCTTGTAACATAGAAACCCACATCTGAAACCTCTAGATTCATATTAACCAGTGACACCTCAATAAATTTAATTTTATTTTTTATTATTTTTAAAAAATATATTTTATTGATTTTTTACAGAGTGGAAGGGAGAGGGATAGAGAGTTAGAAACATTGATGAGAGAGAGACATTGATCAGCTGCCTCTTGGACGCCCCCTACTGGGGATGTGCCTGCAACCAAGGTACATGTCCTTGATAGGAATCAAACCTGGGACCTTTCAGTTCACAGGTTGACGCTCTATCCACTAAGCCAAACCAGTTTCGGCAATAAATTTAATTTTAAAAAGCACATCTGGCAATTAGTTTAAATGTTTTATACAACATAGAATATATTCTTTTTATATATTTTATGTTTGTATTTCCAGTTTTCTTCATTTTACTTATAATTGGATTTCTTAAAATTTTCTTTTTTTTTTCAATTACAGTTTAAATTCAGTATTATTTTGTATTAGTTTCAGGTTTACAACATAGTAGTTAGACAATCATATACTTTTCAAAATGTTCCTCCTTTCCCTCAATATCTCCAGTACCCATCTGGAACCATACATAGTTATTGCTAGATTATTGATATTGCGATGTTATTCACTATATTCGAGGCCCGTTGCACGAAGAGATTTGTGCAATAGGCCTTCCTTCCCTTGGCTTCCAACACCAGTTTTCCTCCAGCACCTGGGACATAAGCCTTTGTTCTAGCCAGAGTCTGCATTCTTCATCTTTGCTTCAGACTCAGGCAGGAGTCTGCCATATTCACTGCTTCACTGCAGACTCTGACCAGAGTTTGCCATCTTTGCTGCAGACTGCCATCTTCGTCCTCACTGCTGACTCCAGAGTCTGCAGTCTTGTCTTTGCTGTGGCACTCGGCTCCTGTAGATCCCTTCACCTCTGCCCTCCCTCTCACAGCAGGTGTCCTGCCCTGCCTGGTCACTCCATGCCTGGAGCAGCTAGGCAGCCACCATCTTTGGCCTTCTAATTTGCATACTCACTCTGATTGGGTGTGGACATAGCAGAGGTATGGTCAATTTACATGTTTGTCTATTATTAGGTAAGATTTAATATGTTGTAATTTATATTTACATGACTATTTTGTAACTACCAGTTTGTACTTCTCAATCTCTTCACCTTTTTCACCCAGTCTCTCAACCCCACCTCCCCAGCAACCATCAGTCTGTTCTTTGTATCTATGCGCCTGTTTCTATTTTCTTTATTCATTTATATTGTTCTTTAGATTCCGTAAATTACTGAAATCATATGGTATTTCTCTCACTGACTTTTTTCACTTAGCATAATACCCTCTAAAATCATCCATGCTAATGGTAGAATTTCATTGTTTAACGGTTGAGTAATATTGCATTGTATATATGTATCATCACTTTCTTATCCACTCATCTCTTGATGGGCACTTAGTTTGCTTTCATAGCTTGACTATTGTAAATAAAGCACAGCAAAAGATACTATAGAGTCTCCCATTTCTAGCATTATTCCAGAGTTTTAGATTTCACTTGCTATTAACACCTTACACAATTTTTATAGTAGATAAACCAATATTTATACATTATCATAATAATAAAGAGTAAATATGCTAATGGTCAGGACACCATAATGTGTAATGACTGATCGCAAGAGGCTGCCTGCATGTGTGCGATGGGGCATTGCTCCAGAGATGGGGTGGAAATGGAGAGGTGCCTGGAGAAGGTAGGACCAGTCTAAGGCAACTTGAGGGACTAAGGGCAGGGCTTGCAGTGGCCAGAGAAGGTCTGAGAGGTTGAGGGCTGGGTCAGGCATGCTGGAGCTCTGTGTGGAGAAGTTCAGCTGTCAAAGCAGAATGGCAGATGGGTGGGCAGTGCTGCATGATTTTGAGTGCTCTACTCAGTAATTACATAAATTCCAGAGTTTTAGATTTAATTTTGTTTGTTTTTTACCTAATGTTCCCTTTGGTTATAGAATTCCACATTAAATTTAGTTGTCATATCTCTTTAGACTCCTCTTGGCTATGGCACTTGCTCACTTTCCTAGCTTTTTTAAACTTTGAATGCTTTGAACATAATTCTAGTATTTTACAGAAGTTTATAATTTGTTTGATTTTATTTTTTATTATATGACTAGTGCTATGGGTTAATCCAAGAATTACAACAGTGATAAAAAATATAATCGTTATTACATCATATCAAGTATACATTTAATCATGATGATTTATGACTATTGATGTTGCTATACATGTATACATAGAACAATTAAATAAATGGATGACAGATGGTAGGAGGTAGGTTTTTCATTATTGGAGTGGGAGTTTATAGATAAATTAGTGGCCTGGTGCACAAAATTTGTTCACGGGGAGGGGTAGTCTCTCAGCCCAGCCTGCCCCCTCTCACATATTGGGAGCCCACAGGGGATGTCCTTCTGATGGTTAGGCCTGGGCCTAAGCCACAATCTGGCTTCCCCCTGTGGGAGGCAACCGGCTGATCAGGGGAAGGCACCAGCACCATCACCCCACTGCTGTAGCCACTGCCAGCCACTACAGCCACCAAGGTGTTTTCATCAGCACTGACTCCAGTCCCTTCACCATGAAAAAAATGACAACTTTATTTAGGTATTTTCAAGACATGTCTTTCATAGACTATGACTTTCTTTCTTCCTTCCTTCCTTCCTTCCTTCCTTCCTTCCTTCCTTCCTTCCTTCGTTCTTTCCTTCCTTCCTTTCTTTCTTTTTTTCTTTCTTTCTTTCTTAATCCTCAACTAAGACTATGTTCCCATTGATTTTTAGAGGGTGTGGAAGAGAGAGAGAGGGAGAGACAGAGAAGCATCAATGTGAGAAGGATACTTTGATTTGTTGCCTCCTGCATGAGTCCTGATCTATAAACCAACCATGACCTTGATCAGAATTGAACTCACATCGTGTGGGTGGCAGACAGGGGCTCTATCCACTGAGCCAAACCAGCTAGGGCAGGATATGACATTTCTTCACCCTTCTAGCAGTGGACCTTTGATTTTCCTCCAGGAGTGTGGTGGAAAAACCCTAGATCACCTTCTTAGATTCTTATAATCCAAGTTACAAAGAACACTGCAAGTGGCAGCATACAGGGAGCTTGGCAAATGCAGTCAGAAAAGGTGTTTATGCTCTAACTGGTTTGAATCATTGGATAGAGCATGGGCCTGCAGACTGAAGAGTCCCAGGTTTGATTCCTATTAAGGGCATGTACCTTGGTTGGAGGCACATCTCCAGTGGGGAGTGTGCAAAAGGCAGCTGATCAATGTTTCTCTCTCATTTATATTTCTGACAGTCTATCCCTCTTCCCTCTTCTCTGTAAAAAAATCAACAAAATATATTAAAAAAAAGAAAAGTTGTTTCTTCTGCAGCTTATGCACAGAGGACCCCCTGCATTGTGTCCACTGGGTGTTGTGGTACTGGGCTGGGGGGCTTGTGGACCCAGGCTGCACAGCAGCTGCATATGCAGATTAGCCAGCCATCTTTGTGGGGTTAATTTGCATACTCACTCCTGATTGGCTGGTGAGTGTAGTGGAGGTATGGTTGATTTACATATTTCTCTTTTATTATATAGGAAAAGAGGAGGAAGCTAGAATGGTGCATATAGTAAGGGACTGAAAACATCAGAATAAGCTCAAGTTTTGGTTAATATAAATACAGATGGTTACATATAGAAAAAAATTATAGATATGTGTATATATGCAGGTTTATATAGCCACATATAATTTTGTTTTATTAGTAGAGAAGGCAAAACAAGCAAACACAATTGAAAGAAAACAGAACAAAGAACCAAAACATCTAGTAGCAATGAGCACATCTAATATTAAGATATTGTTCTCATATATCATTCTCCAATAACAGAAACCAGGGATTCTAATAGGAATGTCTGATTCTAAGTGTTTGGCAGGCTATACACAAGATGAGTCTACACCCACTTACAATACCAAAAGGTAAGAAAGCCTGAACACACACACAAACACTCATTTACAGTAACAAGGAAGTATGTCAAAGGAGTATAGGAACTAACCAAATGAGTGGCCAATGTTCAGCAAAAAACTGAAAAAAAAATCTGAAAAATCATAAAATAATATATTGCAAACTATAAAATAAATAATTATGAATTCATGAGGATATAACATGATAAATTTATAATAATAAAAGTGCAATGTACTAATTAGAATGGGTGTCCTTCTGGACCATCTTCCAGAAGAAACTGGGGCTGCAAGGGAAGCCCAAATCCTGGGTGCCTGCTGGCAGCCAGGAGGAAGCCCAGGTCCTGGGTGCCAGAGGGAAGCTGGTGCCAGCAGCCAGAGGAAAGAATGTCTACTCTTGCATGAATTTTGTGCATCGGGCCTCTAGTTAATTAATAAATGGGGAAGAAATGATAAGTCTCACATACAGAAGTCTTACAAATAATATATATGAACTAGAGGCCCAGTGCATGAATTTTTGCATGGGTAGGGTCCTTGGCCTGGCTGGTGATCGAGACCTACCAGGGGTCAATTGAATTGGGGGAGGGACTGCAGGAAGTTGGCTGTGGGAGAGCACTGAACACCAGGGGGCAGTGCCAGTGTTGAGTGTCTGCCACTGGTGGTCAATGTGTGTCATAGTGACTGGTCAACCAGTCATTCTGGTTATTCTGGTCATTTGGTCTTAATGGTTACTTAGGCTTTTGTATATATAAATACTTTACCTTCAAGGTGCAGGAATATAATTGTCCTTCCCTCTCCCTTCCCCCCCCCCCCCCAGGAAAGGTGACTTTCAAGGTGAACAGTGTGGAAGGGAAGGGAAGGAGTAATGTGGAAGGTAGTAACTTTACAGTGTAGAAATTTTAGTAGGTGATCATGTCAATAACAAAATATAAATCCCTTGTTATATTGAATTATTTGTTCCACTAATGTGTCAAGATGTTGACATGTCCAGTCACAATAAAACTAGGACATTAGAACTGAGAATAAGTTAATAAATGTCAAAAAATTTATAACATTTTTTAAAATTAATTCTGGGAAAGATGAAAGAATCTACATATATCTTGATTCTCAGTATTATTTACATTTACTTAATCATTCTAAAGTTATTAAAGTTCAGTAGTTAGTAGATTGCTTTGAATTTATAGAAATTTAAAACATAATGTTTATTGGATTTTATTATGATTTCATAGAACAGAAAGAGTGCTATAAAGTGACGTTCATTTTGACATGTTATTGCCCTTATAAAAAATGAAGATTTATGTATATGACAAGTGCATAGTTTTAAAGATAATTCTGTTGATGAAAACCCAATTCATCTTTCAGAAAGAATAAAAATGTAAAAAAGATTTTCTTTAAAAATCAAGAGAATAAAGATTTCAATAAGCCTCCTGGGATACTTGTCTTTTCTACCTTTGATAAATACATGATTATGAAGACAAGTTATATGAGTAGCAATAATTTCCCAGTAATGTGATCATTAAAAGACTCTCAACTGCAATATATCAGTATTAATTGGGGGTAGATGATCATTTTACTGACATGCTCAAGTCATTATCCATATTTCAATACTTCATTAATTCCTGAATATTTTTAATGAAGTGATTATATTTTAACAATTTTCAATGCAATATTCTTCACAGGGTTATTTTAAATCTAGAAAGAAGTAAAACAAAGAGAATTAAGCATTGTTAATTAAAACTATTAAAAATATATTTGGGAAAGGTGAACCAAATATTAACTTTAATAATTTTTGGATGTTGAAATGCTTCAGCATTTATTATAATTATGTTGTCTATTACCCAGTTTTGTTATAAGCAAAATGAACCATTGGTGTGTGCTCTGAATCATTACTCCAAATTGCCTTAACAATACCAAATAATGTACACAAAAATAATTCCTACAAAAATCCAGTATTTCCTAAAAATTATTATTTTATGCTTATATGCTTTATATAATACTTTTGTGTCTATTTCTCCATCTATTAAATGCAAGTCAGAATATCTATAATGTATTGTGTATTTCTTAATCTTGAATATATCACAATCATGTCCTGTTATTAAGCTTACCAATATGTCAAAAGGTTTTTTTACAGACTTAGTTCCTAGGTTTAAGCTTGTCTTCTTTTTACAATAAATAATTCATATTGCATAATTTTAGTATAAATCCAAATTTTGACACAATATATTATGCTCCTTTCCTTTCATAAAACCAATACTTTTATCCTGCATATTTCTAAGTCCATATTCTCTCTATTGACTGCTCCATTTTGATTCTTTTCCTTCTTATCTGACTACTTTTTGCTTTCTAGTTTGATACTTTTTTATTTCTTATTTGAAATTCTACAATATTAAAAATTCTACAAGATTTTTAGGTAATTTAACTTCTAATTTATCATCCTGCTAGTAGTAATCTTATTTTATATTCATTAAATTATGAATCTTAGACTGATGCATCTCCTGTTTTGAGATTCTGTTTTAAAATTACAATTCTTTTATGCATTTAATCTTTACAAAAACTTATTTTAAATAATCAGACACAGGAAGGTTATGTAACTTGCTCAAATTCACACAGGAGAGTGATGGAAATAGTGTTTTAATCAAAACAATAGCTGAGACCGCTTTGGCTCAGTGGATAGAGCTTCGGCTTGCAGACTGAAAGGTCCCTGGTTCGATTCCGGTCGGGGGCATGTACCTTGCTTGCAGGCACATCTCCACTGTGGGGCGTGCAGGAGGCGGCTGATTGATGTCTCTCTCTCTCATCGATGTTTCTGACTTTTTATCTCTCTCCCTTCCTCTGTAAAAGATCAATAAAATATATTTTTAAAAAAATCAATATTTAATGTCTTTCATGAATGTTTTCTGCATCCTAACTTTAACAAATGTGTGATTTTTCAAGAAAATGTTTTTTCCCACTTAGTAATCCATTTCCTTAAACTGGAAAATTGTTATTCCCTTCCTTTATAATCCAAATTTATTACATTTGATCTCTTCTTATTCACACCTAACTTTCACATTTAACTTATATACGGCAGTACTTTTGTACCTCGTCATTCCTTATTTTAACAATTACAACAGCATCCCATCCCTGTCATCAAATAAGATCATTAAAACACTTGCATTGTCCTCCCAAAGATAAATATTGGTCATGTTACTAGGTTGCCTAACTGATATTCAAAATATGATTTTTGTTTGATAACATTTTAAGTATTTTTTATGTCTTACACTAGCATCATGACAAGTGGGAGGGCATGACTAAGTCAATTATTTTAGTTCCAATGTACTTTAAGAAACAAAACTAAAACAAATTTAACTGTGGCAGAGTGACCAAAATCTTCCATGGTAATTAGGACCTTATTGCTGAAGGGCCAAACCTCCAGGCTAACAACAGTGTTCTGTCTTCCTTTGATCTGACAGACTTCTCATTCTCTAGAGACTTTCTTGGTCATTTCAGTTGGCGGCCTTTTTAAAAAATGAAGACAGTGAAAAGTGCTTTATTGCCTTACTTGTACTTTTTAACATTTGGGTATACTTGTATGACTTGTTTATTAGTTTGTTATTAAACCAAGAGCAACTATAACTACTTTTGAGTCTTTTTACTCCATCTTATCTGCCATTGAATCTGGAACAGCTTACTAGATAGTAAACTCACAGACTGCTTAAACCTTACCCCAGCTTAACTTATTTCTACCATGTACCTAACACAAATCAGGTAAAATTTTCTACACTCTGGAGACATTATAGATGTTACTCATTTTTAATTGAAATAGTTAATTCTTTATCAAACTCTATCTCATCCTGCAAAACCTATGAAACGTATTTTCTCATCAAGCCTACTTCCTTACATTCTCAAGAAGTCATTAATCTATACTCTGTTTTTCTTGGGTTTCTAATACAGTGGTACCTCGAGATAGGAGTGCCCTAACATACGAGATTTTTGAGATATGAGCCATTGAACGAGCGATTTTTGCTTTGAGATACGAGCAACAGTTGAGATACGAGTAATCACGGGGATCGGCAGGCTGCACATGACCCATCAGTTTACCGCAACTCGAGCATCTCATAGTTCCCCATGCCTCAAGGTCACGGAACGAATTACATTCGTATATCAAGGTACCACTGTACTTCATTGTAATTCATTTGCCTCCAACTCTCATACCCTTCCATGATAATTAGAAAGTTAAGAGCAAGAATTTTGCTCACTGATTAATGTTACATATGTTTTTCTATTGCTATCTTTATATCAGTTCTGTAACTGATATCACTTGGTCTTTGGAGAGTTTCTGCTCTTTCCTCCTCTAGATGCCTCTTGTTGCTTGACACAATGGTTATTTACAGTATGTTTTTGGCTTATTTTCCTCTGCTCATCATTCTCTGCCCTCACTATTAAATTACAAAATACTGTAAAGATAAATATCTTATCTCACTAATTTGTATTCCCTCTGAAGCTCCTAGATCATTGTTAGATATTTATTAGGCTCAGAATAATTGTCTCTAAAATAATGCTTCTAAAAACAGGCAAAAGTAGCTTCACAGATTGTTGATCATTTACATATTTGAGGATCTGTTAGCCTTTATTATAAGCCATTCTGCCATCAAAAATAATTTTAATTCTTTTCTTGATGAAACCTATATTTCAAATTGCATTTTTACATACAATTTAATTTTTTTAAAACTTGGAAAGAGCCTAAGTGCCCATCAGCAGATGAGGAGATTAAAACAAAAGAAAAAAAACAGTGGTACTCTACACCATGGAATACTATGTTGTAGTAAAAAAAGAAGGAATTCTTACCATTTGCAACAGCATGGAGAGCATTATGCTAAGTGAAATAAGCCAGTCAGAGAAAGATAAATATCACATGATCTCACTCATTTGTGGAATATAGTGAACAACATAAACTGATGAACAAAAGAGATCCAAAGACAGAGAAGCATCGACAGACTGTCAAAATTCAGAGGGTAGTGGAGGGTGGGGGTAAGGGAGAGAGAGCAACTTGAGTCTTTTTGCTCCATCTGCATGCATATAAGCCTAACTAATGCACACAGACATCAGGGGGGCTCAGTTCCCTTAATAATATAGTTCTTGAGGGGAGGGAAAATGGAGGCGGAATAGATGGATGCACCTGGAGCTTTGTCACTGGGCAGAGGGGGAGAGAGCAGCTGAGAGTTGCACTGGGAGTATTTGTTGGCAAGTTAAGAATCAGTTATCCTCCAGAAGGTGGGAAACTGCTGGATGGGGATTTCCTGACCAGGCAGCCCCACTGCCACGGGGTTTTTGTCTGCCAGAGTCATCAATGTGAACTCGGAAACTGCACCATCTTGCAGAGGGAAGTGGAAGTCTACAGCGGTCTGAAAGCTACAGCTGAAAGACTCACCAAACAGCTGGGAGACCTAGAACACCGATCTCTAATCAGTGCAGATGTGTGGACTCAGAGGAGATCCACATAGCACACTGAAAGGTCAGATTTCGCCTGGGATAAGGTGAGGTCTCCTGCCCCACAGAACAGAGACACGCACACTGTGGGAACCCGGCTGCGGGAAAGCTGCTTCTTGAGAGGTCCGAGGATGTGGGGCAGGGTGTGATCCCTAAGTGTGGAAGTGGACTCTTGGAGCTGTTGACAGAGGGGAGCTCTAGAAAACAATTCATTTTGATCTGAGGCAGAAGGAGAGCCTGGGAGTTATTACAGTGTCCTTGCTGCAAAGTCCCCGCAAAACGGTTTTGAGAACCACAGAGTAGCAGGAACTGAGCACAGCCTAGAAAGATCCTGTGCTTAGTCTCAGAGGTCAATTCTAATACACTGCCACCCAGTGGATGACGCACAAATTGACTCTCGCATAACCACAAAAGAATAAATAGATTAAAGGAACTGCAATACCCTCCCTACTGGGAAACAGGAGTGCCAAGCAAAACAATAGTGGAAGTGAATGACCATTCTATTTTTAATTTTTTTTTATTTTTCATTTTTGCATATTTTAATTAAAGAACTATTTTTTTGTTCCTCCTCAATTGATTTTACCTTTTTACTTATTACCTTTTTGTTTTCAACTACTATTATTACAACTACTATTTAACCTTTTTGGAAAAAAAACAAGTGTCACTTTGTTTTCTCTTTATTTTATTTCGGGTTTAGAGTTCTACTTTCTATTTTCATCTTTCCTCTATCTCAACTCTACCTTTATGCCAACACTTTCCTCCTAACTTTCCCCATTTTGTTGTCTTGTTTCTCTTTCCCTTTTCCAACTTTGGATTGTCCCTATTCTTTCTCTTTACCTGGTTAAAATTTCACCCCACTTATATATCTAATTTCAAATCCCCTACTCCAATTCCATACAAACCTCTCTTGCTTTCATTATCCAAAAGTTGTTTTTCTGTATGTCCTTTTGTTGCTGTCTGCCTGAATGGTGATTATATTGATTTTTGTACTTTTTTGTGAGATTGTTTTAGCTTATTTTACTTGTTTTGTTTTGCTTTTTGTTTGATTTGTTTTGGTTTGTTTTTTTACCTATCTTTTCCCTCGTCTCCTTCGATACCAGTTGTTATTTCTGGTTTGTATTACTCACCAGGTACTGGTGGGCGACATTTGTTGGGATTAGTGACTGTTCTATTGGAGTTTTGTCCTGACATCTATATTTTGTTCCCCTTATCTCTCTTATCCTCTTTCTTTTCTCTCTAACTTTCTCTCTCTCTCTTCTTCTTTGTCTTCTTCTTCATCTCCTTTTTATTTTTTTATTTTTTTTTGTTTATTTATTTATTCATTTATTTCTACTTCTCCCAATTTGATATTGGTACTTCTTTCTTATTTTTTTCCTCATTTCCCTCTTCTTCTTTCTCTATTATCCCTAATTTGTCTTTCATTGGTGGTCACCTTTTTTGTGATTATTAACATCATGAAAACATTTCCGTTCAGTGCCTTGTGTTTTGTACCCTGGTCATGTTGTAGTTTGTGCCTTTGAATCAACGTAGGAGAGAGAACTACATAACCAGACACCAGGAGAAGAAAGACCATGGGCAGAAGAAGAAACAGCCTGCATACCACAGAAAGGCAGGTATCACCAGAAAAGGAAGTAAACAAAATAGAACCAGAAATAAGCCTGCCAGAGAAAGAATTCAGAGAAATGATCATAAGGTGGATAAAACGAATGGAAGACAAAATTCACAATGTGAGTAAGAACCAAGAGGAAATGAAGTACACCCAAGAGGAAATGAAGAAGAAGCAAAAAGAAATGCAAGAAGAAATGAAAAATGACATCACTGCTATAAAAAACTTAATAGAAAGCATCAAAAGTAGAATAGAAGAAGCAAAGGACTGCATCAATGAGCTAGAAGACATGGTAGGAAAAATTACCCAACTACAGTAGTTTCTAGAAAAAAAAAATTAAAAAGCAAGAGGAGCCTAAAGGAACTTCAGGATAACAGGAAACAAAACAACATCCGAATAATTGGGATTCCAGAAAGTGTGGAAACTGAGCAAGGATTGGAGAAACTGAAGAAATAAAGACAGCAAACTTCCCCAATATAGGAAAGAAAAAACCCACACAAATCCAAGAAACTCACAGAGTCCCAAGCTAAATGAACCCAAAAAAACTGACACCAAGGCACATTATAATTAAATTGGCAAACACCAACGACAAAGTAAGAATCTGAAAAGGAGCCAGAGAGAAACAGAAAGTTACCTACAAAGGAACCCCCATAAGACTAGCTACTGATTTCTCAACAGAAACTCATCAGGCCAGAAGGGAATGGAATGAAATATACAAAGTCATGTAAAGCAAGGGTCTGAATCCAAGAATACTGTAACCTGCAAGGCTTTCAATAAAAATTGAAGGTAAAGTCAGAAGCTTCACAGACAAAAAAGGACTAAGAGAATATGTTATCACCAAACCAGCAATGCAAGAAATGTGAAAGTGTCCGCTGTAATAAAAAGAAATAGGAAGCGAAGAAGGAACTCTAGGGTAAGGACTAAAAATGACTACAGATAAATACCTATCAATAATAACTTCAAATGTAAATGGATTAAAGGCTCCAATCAAGAGTCATAGGGTAACCGATTGGATAGGAAAACATGATCCATATATCTGCTCTCTACAAGAAACCCATCTCAGGAAAAGAGATGCACACAGATTGAAGATGAGAAGGTGGAAGATGGTATTTCGGGCAAAGGGAAATAAAAAAAAAAGCTGGGGTTGCAATACTTATATCTGACAAATTAGGTCTCAAAGTGAAGATAAAGCAAGAGATAAAGAAGGCAACTTCATAATACTAAAGGGGACAATCCAACAAGAAGAAATGCCTCTGGTAAACATAAATGCACCGAATATAGGAGCATCTAAATACATAAAAACACTAATGGAGGATATTAAGGAGAGATTGACAGCAATACAATCATAGTTGGAGACTTTAATACTCCACTGTCACCTGGAAAATCCTCTAAACAAAAAATCAGCAAAGAATATCAATTTAAATGACTCAGTAGACCAGATGAAATTAACTGACATCTTCAGAACATTTCACCCCAAAGCCACAGAATATACATTCTTCTCTAGTGCACATGGGTCATTTTCAAAGATGGATCATAAAAAAAGTCTCTTCAAATTCAAGAAGGTAGAAATCATATCAAGCATTTTCTCAGACCACAGTGGCATAACACTGGAAATCAACTATAATAAAAACAATAGAAAGAAATCAAACACATGGAGACTAAACAGCATGCTATTAAACAACGACTGGGTAACCAGAGAGATCAAGGAAGAAATAAAAAACATCATGGCAACAAATGACAATGACAACACAACACAACAATACAAATTTTATGGGACACAGTGAAAGCAGTCTTGAGAGGGAAGTTCATAGCCCTACAAGCCTACTGCAAAAAAACAGGAAACAATGGTAATAAATTACCTAACCCTACAACTCAAAGAGCTAGAAAGAGAGCAACAAGAAAAGCCCAGTGTAAACAGAAGGAAGGAAATAGGAAAGATTAGAGCAGAGATAAACAACATGGAGACCAAAGAAATGATTCAAAAAATCAACATAACTAAGAACTGGTCCTTTGAAAGGATAAACAAGATTGATGGACCTCTAGCCAGGCTCACCAAGAAGCAAAGAGAGAAGACCCAAATAAACAAAATCAGAAATGAAAGAGGAGAAATAACAACGGACCCCGCCAAAATACAAAGGTTTGTTAAAAAATTCTATGAACAACTCTATTCCAACAAACTGGACAAACTGCAAGACATGGACATATTCCTAAAAAATATAACCTTCCTAAACTCAATCAGGAAGAGTCTAAACATCTCAATAGGCCAATAACTATGGGAGAAATTTAAGCAGTCATCAAACAGCTTCCAGCAAACAAAAGCCTGGGACCAGATGGCTACACAAGAGAGTTTTACCAAACATTCAAGGAAAAAACTTATCCTCTTCAGACTATTCAAAAATATTGAAGAAGAATAAAGACTTCCAAACACCTTCTATGAAGCCACCATCTACCTACTACCAAAACAGATAAAGACAACACAATGAAAGAGAATTATAAGCCAATATCTCTCATGAACATAGATGCCAAAATCCTCAACAAAATTCTAGGAAATCGGATCCAGCAGTACATCAGAAAGATCATACACCATGACCAAGTAGGATTCATGCCAGAAATGTAGGAATGGTACAATATCGCAAATCAATAAATGTGATACATCACATACACAAATTGAGAGATAAAAATCACATAGTCATATCAATTGATGCAGAAAAAGCATTTGACAAAATCCAACATCCTTTCTTGATAAAAACTCTCAGCAAAGTGGGAATAGAAGGATCGTCCCTCAACATCATAAAAGCCGTATATGATAAACCCACAGCTAACATAATACTCAATGGGCAAAAATTAAAATCATTTCCCCTAAGAACAGGAACAAGACAGGGATGCCCACTGTCATCTCTCCTGTTCGACATAGTACAGGAAGTATTAGCCATTGCAATTAGACAAGAAGAAGAAATAAAAGGCATCCTGTGGGAACCTCTTTCCACGACCCGTGTGGTTCAGGGTTCCCGGGTCAGGGTTTGGGTTCTGAAGGAGGCCTCACGCAAATGAAATGAGAGACTAGAAAACATTAATTTGGCAATATTGGAGGGCCAGGCGGGAGCCTTCCTCTAGTGGAAAGGACTGCCATTTGCTCTGGCATTTTTCTCCCTTTTATTAAGGCTTTGGGACACACCCCTAGCCTTTAGGCAGGAAATAACAGAAATTAAAATGATACAAACAGATAGTTTCAACTAAACAATGAGTAATCAGCTCTGACCTTTCAGAGCAATTAAGGTTGACCAGCCTTCTGACCTCCTGTTTACATCCATTTAGTGAGAACAATATTTGGTTTCCGACATCTCCCCCATTTTCTTTCCTCTGAAAAATCTTGCACCTACAGACTAGAAATAAATATTAAGGACAAAAGTAAGACAGGCAACAATGGCTATGCTAAAAGGTAAATGAATAAGTCTATAGTATCTTTTCTTTCTGGACCAACAGTCCTTTGAGTTCCAGTTTCAATGTCCAACAGTTTTTTGAATGTACATATTAGCAATGATATTTCAGTTCTTGATGGTGGACAAATGGTGGCAATGCAGGTCCGACCCTCTCTGGTTTGGTCCTGGGCAATCTGCATTGATGCACAGCTGCTGACTGTTAGGATGGCAAGGTGTCATCAGCATCTTCCATCTCTGGACTGCTTCTCCTCTCATCTTCATAGCTGCAGCATTCTCTGTTGTAGGAATTCACATGGTCTTGGAGCTCTTTTTCTGAAAATATATAAACCTTCTCGACCAAAAGTTAGAAAAGGAATTTTTTCTATAAATTTGACTTTGGATCCTTTTTATTTTTGCCCAAATGATTTTCCTTTGACTTATTTTAATACTATGTATGTTTTTCATGGGTGTCTTGCTGTTAAGTGAAATTTTTTTTTTTAGATGTAATTTGCTTACAGGATGCTTTTTCCTTACATAATATTACTGTACTTTCCCCCCCCCCTTTTGTAATTATGAGGCTTTTGGAAAATTTTTATAATGCAAATATGACTGCTTTATTTTTATTGCATGTTGAGTAATTTTACCATGCAATGAACTACCAATAGAAATTTAAGTTGATACTTTAGAAACAACTGTTTTCCAGTACAATTAAATTTTCTTAAATATTCACCTATTTCAATTAACCAATTAAATTAATTTGAAAATTTAACTACTATTTTATTATTAAATTTAATATTCTAACAACAATCTTAGTTTTATCCTGTAAATATTAGTGGAAAGGATTATTTGCATTCTTGAGTAGGCCCTGAGCATTCCTGGTGTTAAGTTGGATTTAGAATATAGGGAGCTGTCAGCCAAGTCTGTCTGTTGCTGGGTCCCGATCTGAGCTGCACCAAATCTCCCTCTGTCATCTGTGTCGTGAACGGATCTGGGCCAAGTCTCTGTCTTGTCACTTGGGTCCCGATCGGAGCTGGGCGTGGGAAGTGAAGCAGCCATGGGGCAGGAGACCTCCCTCAGAAGGGGTGAAGGTTCAAGCCCCTGCAATGTTGGGGGGTGAGGATCTGTGCCTCACCTCTGTTGATCCTCAAGTTTTTTCCTGGTGGCCCCTCTGCGTCTGTGCCTGTCTTAGGTCAGGAACTACCATACAGTACCAACCCACCTTACCCATCATTGGAAAGCAGGGCGGCATAAGTCCCACTTTCTGGCTTAGGCGGTGGTCGGTGTAACGTATAAGTTCCAGTTGCCCGTCTCTGGCTAACCAGCCATCCTCCGGGGCCATCCAGGTTGATGTGAGGTTTAGTTCCGTCTCCTTGGTAGCCGATGCCTTGTGGCCTCCACTCCCAGTACCTGCCTTTCTTGGGATCCCCTCGCCTGCTGGCGGGCCCCAGCACTGATCACATATCTTGGGAAACCCAGGTTTCTTCTCCAGGGAGGGCCCAGCTCACACCACTTGGTGAGAGACAGATTCATGGTACCAGCCAACACGAGGCTTCAACCTCAGCATGAACAGAAAGCTCAAGCGATAGCTGTGGGAGGGTCTCTCTTAACAAAAAGAGCAAGAAAAGCCAACATAGAATGCTCAAGTGCCTTCTCACTGCCTAATTCCTTTTGTTATTTATTTATTTTTTAAATTGCTACCTAATATTCAGAGAATTAGATTGTAAGTTTGTTTGGGATATTTGTCAAAAAAAATTATAATGACATTGTAGAATAATATTATGGAAGGAAATTTTTTTTTCTAGGCCATGGCAATTCAATTTTAAACTGGCTATCAATTTCTTTTTTGTATAGACAAGGTCTTAGTTAATTTATTAGAATAGTTAATCAAATTGCTTACAAAAATATTGGCTCTTTATTTAGCTGAAAACTTTAATTTTTCTTTAAAAAGCTAATTTGTTAATTAAAGTAAGTATCTCAATTTTAAAGCAAAAGAAATTTAGTAAATGTTTATGTCTGATTCACAAGCCACAAATGTTGCCCCGCCTCTAGCTTAATACAGGTGGCTTTGGGCTTTTTGTTATTTTAAATTCTAATGTTGGAATTTTAAGAAATATTTATTTAATTTTGCCCTTCTTAGAGATTACAAGAAACAGGGGAATCAGTACACCTAAGGGTTCTTTCCCATGAAGGGTCAGGAATATAAGTCAAAAATACTTCCCCATGTACCCCAGGAAATATTACCGTACAGCTAGTAACTGTTGATATTGCAAGAAATACGTTCTTAGGTGTCTGTACCGTCCTCTTTACCATGCTCCCGGTGACATAGGACCCCAAATTCCTGTAGGAATAGCTTTCCGAGCACTATCAGGAGTCAAAGTGACCGTTATGGTGTTGTTAAGATCCAGGCCTGTGCTTCCTGGAGTTGATCGGATGAGGGAATCCACTGTGGGCCTTACAGGGCAGATTTTCCCTATTAATAACGGGACTGAGGGGCATCTCTCTGGCCATTTCCTGGTGGTTGACCATACCCTGTGTTTTGATTTAGAGGCTGCCCATTTCTATGAAATTTTGATTTACACTGTCTAGCCCAATGGTTACCTCTCTGACATCTAGGACACTGAGAGGCTGGATCTCTCAGAGGCTGAATGTTTATGCCTCTCCCTAGGGTGCTACCTTGTGTCCTTCTTAGAGGCCAAAACCTTTACAATATTTAAAATATACTTATTAATTCTCATTTGATAAAGCTTTCCATAAAATTTCAAGTATATTAGATCGATTAAATTTAAGAAGATATCCTTTAAAAGAGAGAACAAGTTTCTTGTATTACTCTGGGCCCATGGAACTTTACAAGAATCATCTCTGTTAAAGCCTTGAAATTTTAACATGGAAAAAAAACATCAAATATATATTATCATTATATGATTTAAAGATTATAATATTTTTTATAATTATCTTAAGATATCAATTATATTTTTAAATTGTCAGTTGGGAACCACAGAATTAATCCTTTTTTATTAGAACAATCAACAATGTATTTTGAATTCCTAATTATTAGAGAAATTTTATTTTATTTCCTACCAATTTAATTTGCATTTAGCTGAAAACCCTGATTAATAACACAAAATCTTTTCCTTTTTGGTTCCTTTACGCCATTTTTCTTAAATAATAAAGACCAGTTCTGGTTTTTCTTTTTCTACAGCTTTTACAGAGAGATTCCAGCTTAAAACCCTGTCTAATATATCCAAAAAGGTGGACAATTGCATGCATTTCTTTTTAAGCCGGACTTCTCTCCTCAAGAGTACAGAAATTCCAGACACATCTCTAAATTTTTTTAAACTTTTTCATGGCGAGAAAGGAGACTTTAGATAGTATGCTGGGAGTGGACTTTCATATTGGATTGCCACAGTGTCTCTCTTCCTCCACATCCTGCTTATTTCGGGGAGAAAAGCATCAGTAACAGATCTGGCCAAATTTCTTTTCATGCTTAAAAGATAAAGACAGATCTTAATTTTTTTCTTTCTTTTTCACTTTCCAAAGTAATAGGTAGCACCTAATTTGGCCAAGATTAGCATTTCCCTGCGATTTCTCTTATAATTTTTAAATGAAACCTTCAGTAATCTAATTGCAGGAGAGCAGAGAGCCTTACCATCTCCTGCCACCTTTGAATTTCTCCACACCAGAGGCGGTTTCAGCAGTGGAGTTTCACTTACTACAGATTTCAGATTCAAAATGCAAACTTTAATTTGAACAAGAAACTACATTATTTAAGCATGCAAACCAAAATTCTATAATAAAGTTTACTAATTCTTCCCCATTAGCCTGGCTGCAAAAGACATTCCCACCCTACTTACAGATCGCGACTCTGTAGTTAATCCGTGGGCTTTGCATACATTGAATTCCCCTCACCTTTTCCTAGGTGAATCTTCCCTCACTATTTTCCTTGGTGAATTTTCCTTCCTTTGCTCTTAGGCAAATAATACCTTCTCCTGCAGAAGTCCTTCCATCAGGCGCCAGATGTGAGCATCTTTTTCAGCAGTCCCTGATGGGCGCCAGATATGGGAACCTCTTTCCACGTCCCGTGTGGTTGAGGGATCCCGGGTCAGGGTTAGGGTTCTGAAGGAGGCCGCACACAAATGAAATGAGAGACTAGAAAACATTAATTTGGCAATATTGGGGGGCCAGGCGGGAGCCTTCCTCTAGTGGAAAGGACTGTCATTTGCTCTGGCATTTTTGTCCCTTTTATTAAGGCTTTGGGACACACCCCTAGCCTTTAGGCAGGAAATAACAGAAATTAACATGATACAAACAGATAGTTTCAACTAAACAATGAGTAACTAGCTCTGAACTTTCAGAGCAATTAAGATTGACCAGCCTTCTTACCTCCTGTTTACATCCATTTAGTGAGAACAATATTTGGTTTGGGACAGCATCCAAATTGGAAAAGAAGAAGAAAAGCTGTCCTTATTTGCAGATTACATGATATTGTACATACAAAAACCGAAAGACTTCATCCCAAAACTAATTGACTTAAAAAATGAATTGGCCAGTGTAGCAGGATACAAAATTAATGTCAAGAAATCTGTGGCATTTCTATACACTAATAGTGAAATTACAGAAAGAGAAAATAAAAGCAATCCCATTTATGAGTGCACCAAAAAAATTAATATACATAGGGATGAACCTAACTAAAGAGGTAAAAGACCTATATGTAGAAAACTACAGGACATGGAAAAAGAGATAGAGGAAGATGTTAACAGATGGAAGAGCATACCATGCTCATGGATTGGGAGAATCAACATCATTAAAATGTCCATACTACCCAAAGCAATCTATAGATTCAATGCACTAGCCATTAAAACACCAGAAATATATTTCACAGACCTAGAAAGAATTCTTCAAAGATTCATCTGGAACAAAAAAAGACCACGAATTGCCACAGCAATTCTGAGAAAGAATAATAAAGTAGGTGGGATCTCAATACCAGATATCAATCTATATTACATAACAACTGTTCTCAAAACAGCCTCGTACTGGCACAAGAACAGACATATAAAATAAGGGAATAGAATAGAGAACCCAGATATCCACCCAAACCACTATGCTCAACTAATATTTGACAAGGGAGGCATGAACATACAATGGAGCCAAGATAGCCTCTTGAATAAATGGTGCTGGGAAAATTGGACAGATATATGCAAAAAAATGAAAGTGACTACAAACTTACACCAAATACAAAAATAAACTCAAAATGGATACAGGGCTTAAACATTAGAAGGGAAAACATAAAAACACTAGAGGAATCCACAGGCAGCACAATCTCCGACATATGCTGAAAGAACTTCTTCACTGATATGGCTCCAAAGGCAATAGAAACTAACGAAAAAATAAACAAATGGGACTACATCAAAATAAAAAGCTTTTGTACAGCAAAAGAAACGATCAACAAAACAACAAGAAAGCCCACTCTATCGGAGAACATATTCACAAATGTCATCACTGATAAAGGTTTAATCTGCAACATCTCCAGCCAACTTATACAATTTAATAAAAGGAAGATAAACGATTTAATAAAAAAAATGGGAAACGGACCTAAATAGAACATTTTCAAAAGACAGAAGGAAGGCCAAGAGACACATGAAAACATGTTCAAAGTCACTAATTATCCGAGAAATGCAAATCAAAACTATAATGGATACCATCTTACACCTGTCAGAATGGCAATCATCAACAAATCTATAAACGAGAAGTGGTGGTGAGGATGTAGAGAAAAGGAACCCTTGTGCACTGTTATTGGGAATGCTAACTGGTACTGCCACTGTGGAGAACAGTATGGAGTTTCCTTAAAAAACTAACAATGGAACTCCCATTTGACCCAGCAATCGCACTCTTAGGAATATATACTAATATATTACAAACACCAGTCAGAAAGGATTTATGCACCCTATGTTCATAGCAGCACAATTTACAATAGCTAAAATTTGGAAACAGCCTAGCTGCCCATCAGCAGATGAGTGGATCAGAAAACTGTGGTAATTCTACACAATGGAATTCTATGCTGCCATTTAAAAACGGAATTCTTAGCATTTGCAGCAACCTGGATGGAGCTGGAGAGCCTTATGCTTAGTGAAATAATCCAGTCAATGAAGGAGAAGCACCACATGATCTCACTTATTTGTGGATAATAAAGAACATTGTAAACTGATGGACAAAAGGATATATACAGAAGCAGTAAAGCATGAAACAGACTGTGAAATTATAGCAGGAAGATAAAGGAGAGGTGGGGTAGATAAGCGATCAATCAAAGGACTTGTATGCATGCATATAAGCATAACCAATAAACATAAACACTGGGAGGTTGGGGTAGGTCTGGGAGGGATGGGGGGCAATGGGGCAATGTGTATACATGTAACACAATAATAATAATAAATAAATAATATAGAGGAGAATCCAAGATGGTGTCATAGGTAAACACCTATACTGCTGCCTCGCACAACAATTTCAAAACCACAACTAAAAGACAGAACGGACATCATCCACAACCACAGGAAAGCTGGCTGAGTGGAAATTCTATAACTGGAGGGAAAGAGAGGGGCTCACGGAGACCCAGAGGAGCTTGAAAAAACTGAGGTACGGAGACGCGAACATGGAGAGAGCGGGTGCCAGTGAACCTGGCTGGCTTTCTCTGGCAGGAGGAAAAGGAGACTCTCAAAGGCATTGAACCCCTTATCCTACAACACTAAACCCTAGATCCAGCTGAAACTCATACGAGGGGAGTTTGGACTGTGAAAAGGGAGAGGTGAACAGAAATTTAGGGGTCGCAAAAGATCATAAGGCTAGTAGCGCACACGACACTGTACAGAGGACAGACTGCTGATTGTGCCACTGGCTTTCACAAGAGACCCTCCTAACTGTGCCACTTCTTACTCCACTAAGCCCCTGTTTCAGGTGAAAACCTAGGGACCTAGACTCTTGTGGTCCTGGAGTGCAGGGGAGCCAGAAAGGCAATGGTCTAGATGCACTGTGCGCACGCACAAGGACCGCTCCAGCAATTACCCAGACATGTGAGACTCAGAGGCTGTGGTGGGCGGGGCCGACTGGAAGGCAAGGCGGTCCCTTAAGCTCTGAGACTCCAGTCATCCCAAGCTCAACAGAGAGGCTTCTTCGGTTTTGCAAGTCTGGTATCATAAGGCTGAATCCAATACAGAAGTTCTCCAGGCATAGTGAAAATGCAGAGACAAGGGAAGGGATCACAAACAAAAGAATTGGATGACAACAAACAACTGGATATAGAGTTCAAAACCACGCTTATAAGATTTTTCAAGAATATCCTAGAAAAGTTGGATAAATTTAGCAAGATTCAAGAGGACATGAAAAAGGACCAACTAGAGATGCAAAAGATCCAAATAGAGATGCAAAAGATCCAACTAGAGATGGAAAAGGACCAACTAGAGATGAAAAAGGACCAACTAGAAATTAAACATACACTGACTAAAATAAAAAATATTATACAGTGTCCTAACAGCAGACTAGAGAAAGGCAAGAATCAAGTCAAAATTTTGAAATATAAACAAGCAGAAAACACTCAACTGGAAAAGCAAGAAGAAAAAAGAATCCAAAAATGTGAAGATAATGTAAGGAGACTCTGGGATAACTTCAAGCATACCAACCTCAGAATTGTTGGGGTGCCAGAAGAAGAGAGAGAGCAAGATACTGAAAACTTATTTAAAGAAATAATGACTGAAAACTTCCCACATCTGGTAAAAGAAATAGACTTACAAGTCCAGGAAGCTCACAAAACCCCATATAAAAGGAATCCAAAGAGGACTACACCAAGACACATCATAATTAAAATACCAAGAGCAAAAGACAAAGAGAGAATATTGAAAGCAGCAAGAGAAAAACAGTTCATTACCTACAAGGGAGCACCCATACGACTGTCAGCTGATTTCCCAACAGAAACAATGCAGGCCAGATGGGAGTAGCATGAAATATTCAACCTGATGAATAGCAAGAACCTACAACCAAGATAATCTATCCAGCAAAGCTATCATTCAGAATTGAAGGCCAGATAAAGAGCTTCACAGAGAAGAAAAAGCTAAAGGAGTTCATCAACTCCAAACCAGTATTATATGAAATGCTGAAAGGTATTCTTTTAGAAGAGGAAGAAGAAAAAGGTAAAAGATAAAAAATTATGAACAACAAATACATATCTATCAATAAGTGAATCTAAAATTAATTGAATTAAAAATTTGATCAACAGAATATCCTGTTGAATATACTAGAATCAGGAGCACAGAAAGGGAGTGGACTGATAATTCTCAGGGGGAAAGGGTTGAAGGGTACACAGGGAGAGACTGGACAAAAATCATACACCTATGGATGAGGTCAATGAGAGCGAGGTAAGGGCAGAATGAAGGGTGGGAGTTGGGTGGAGAGGTGCTTTGGAGGGGAAGAAAGAGAAACAAATGTAATAATTTGAATAATAAAGATTTAATTAAAAAAATGTGGTAGAGGGGTAAACTAAGATTCTTGAGTACCTAGTACATATCTGGCACGTCCTGTGTATTGTACAAACATTATTTTATATAACCCTTTGCTAACAAATTGAATAAGTGGGAAAATAAGTAAGCCCATTCATTGGCACAAAAAATTAATAATATAGTTCTTTTGTCTTTGAGATAAATAATTTATTAAGTAAGATCAAAATAGCTGTCTTTTTTTCAAGTTCTATAAATCTCATGTAGTGAAACACAGGCATAAGGAATGTTAAAGCCTGGGTAGTTTTCTTTTCTCCAAATTTATCACCATATTATTTTCATTAGTGGTATTCAAAAAATGTATTACAGTACAAATGTTGTTTATATATATAACTAATTTAGGCATATTTTAAGTAGTCAAAATTGTATTACACTTATGGAATCATATTTTTCTGTGTCTCCATGTGTGGTTTACTGAAGAGTAAAAGTATTTAACTCAATAGTATTGTCTTCAATATTTAACTATGTCTAGTTGTTAAGTTTCCTTTTCTTCACAGAAGATAAATTACATGTCTATCTCACAATGTAAACTCATCTGAAGATAATATACTTAAAAGAAGTATGCTTTAGCTCTAAAATGTATAATTTCAATAAAAATTACCATAATGAATTTATACATTATTTTATTTCTATAATTTGTAATACACACAATTTTAATTATAACCAATTTACTTTAGAATCCAAAAATATTTAATTCTAGCATTGGGCTTATTAAGTCAATTAATACATCTCATTATGTATATTTTTGTTCTTTCCTAACATTTCTTTCCTCTGTCCTCACTCATGTTCTCTCTCTTCCCCTCTATCTCTCTCCTTCTTTTTCTCTTTGTCTCTCTTTCTCCCTCTTCCTGCCCTTTCTAAACCCTCTCTCCCTCTTTATCTCTCTCCCTCTCTTTCTCTCTTACACACACACTCTAGAAACTTGTATACATGTTTTTTCACAAAGTAACAATTAAAAGGTGATTTATAGATTCTTGTGAAATGTCACTGAATATTTTTAAAGAATAACATGAAGTTTAACCACAACTATTCATTACTGATAAGAAATTGTTATTCTTTAAAAAAAAAAAAAGCTATAAGAAATTGTTCCTGAAAAGGTAATGAAGTACCCTGTTTTCTTACTACACTATCTTGAAATAGATTAAAAATAAATCACTCCAGCAAGCTTCCTTGATTTTATCATGTGTGAAAGTAATTTTCTTTAAAACCTTATTGTACCTTGGGATAGTGAAGGGGATTTATGGAGTATTTTGTGCTGTATAGGAAAGTGTGATTTAAAAAAAAAATATGTTAGACATATTCTGTTATTTAGTTATGCTTTAAATTTGAAAATATTTTCAGAAAGTTCTCAGCTCAGAGTCATACTGTAGAGTTAGTCTTTTCCATTGTTAATGTATGATAGAGGAAATAAAGGAAATTATACAATTTGGTAAGCTTATTTTTCTCTATTAATTTTGTATTGACTTATCTAATTCTTAAGTACATTACTAACATTTTAGTGTTTAGGAGGGAAAATTGGGAGAAACATTTCAATTGTTAACACTAAGATTTTACATTTTCTTGATCATAAGGAATTACATACATTTTCCTTTTCCAAGTGGTTTACCAGTTATTTTAATCTCATCCATCTACTCTCATAATCACCCTTTTGTTGTTTTTTTGTTGTTGTTGTTAAACTGGATTGGACATAGCTGTTTTCTCAGAGGTCTGATTTACATCTAATCTTGATCCAATTTTTATGAAAAAAAAAAAAGTGAGATTCAGAGAAAATATATGTAAATTGTATCCTCAAAGTTGAGCATTCATTTGTGTGCTCTGAAACACATATTGTTACTGGATTCTGAAACTTGGTTGTGATCTACCACACTGTGGTTTTTTGTTTAATGTTTTCTTGACTCTTTTACTGCTGGTCAATTTATTTGTCCATTGAAATCAATATCCAAAGGGACATTATCATCTACTTCCTTTGTAATAAGAATATAAATACTTATTTATTTAAAAATTTTAATCAGATCAGAATAGTTTTGGGAGGAAAAATACAAGTAGATATTGGAGCTGAAACTGGTTTGGCTCAGTGGATAGAGCATTGGCCTACAAAGGAAAACCCATCAGAATTTCAGGCAAGTTCTCAACAGAAACTCTACAGTCCAGAAGACAGTGAAACCAAATATTCAAATATCTTAAAGAGAGAAATTACCACCCATGAATAATAGACTAATCAAAATTATTCTTTAAGTATGAAGGAGAAATAAAGATGTTCCCAGATACACAAAAGCTGAGAGATTTTATCACCAGAAAACCTCCATTGCAGGAAATAATCAAGCAAGTCATTCTACCTGAAACAAAGGATATAAGGTCACAACACTATGATTAAGATCATTAAAAACTTACTGTAAACAGGAATACTTTGTAACAACAGAAACATAAAAAGGGGTGTGATAAAGATCTGAACTGTCAAAGGAATTCCGTTGAAGATCAAATGCACTCAAAAGAAAATCTATATAATTACAGTATATAGTTTTTATAAACCTAATGTTAACCACACACAAAAATCCCCAAACCAGGATACATAGCTTAAAAATAGGAGACAGTAGAAACAAGTATGGAATACCACCAAACAAAAACAATAGACAGAAACACAAAGGAAAATAACTAATGGAAGCCCAGAGCTATCAGAAAACAAATGATAAAATGGATGTAGAAAAACCTCATAGATCATAAGTACCCTAAATATAAATGGTCTGAAACCACCAGTAAAGAGACACAGAGTAGTAGAATAGATAAAAAAAAAAAAAAAAAAAAAAAAAAAAAAAAAAAAAAAAAAAAAAAAAAAAAAAAAAAA